>OY796896.1:40657964-41157368 GCA_963680785.1 Diplosoma virens | reverse complement strand
AATATGACTGAAATTTAGAACTGCTTGTCAAAACCGTCAAACGGTGGAAAGTGCCCAAAAGTGTCTTTTTCAAGACACAACAAAATAACAAGTGTAGGTTTTGAACCGAAGCTGTGTCAATTGCTTGAGTTATTAATACGGGTCTTCTCCACTCGACCACGCTCTCGATATTTGTGATAAAAGAATGAAATGCTTCTATTTGTTCTTTATAGCAATTGCAGCCCGCGAAAAACTCGAAGAAAAATTTTGGTCCACAATACGCAAAAAGTTGGGCAGCCATGTTCGAAATGTTTGTTAAATAAAATAAAAAATGTTAAACGCGCTGCTGTTCACTATGGTTACATTACAATTAGTAAGTTTCAGTCCAGTCATCTAGCAGTGTTGCTATGCCCAACAAGCTTTGTCTTTCTTTGTGTGATATTAGGTTTTCACCACAAATCATGAAATGATAGCTTATTTTGATGATTTGAATTTGAGTTGACTCTATAAATTAATTTAAATTTTACAATCTGTTAGCAAGGTAATGTATTTCTTGCTTTTACTAGGCCAGACTTTGCTTGTAGTCAGACATGGTAGTTATTTTAAAATTTTTTGTGAACATCTTCTACATCGTAACTCGCGGTAAATTAGTTTTTTAAATTAGTTTTTGCTTTTTAAATTCAAGCCAAATCTAAGTTGACAATGCAACTATTTTGTAACTGTATTTTATGATAAGCTTATTTTGTTACTTTATTTTACAAATATTAATCATTTATGTTTGTGTCAACATTTTTTGTAGAAATGAATAAAACAACTACAATTTTTGTTTTAAATAATATTTTGTTTGGTTCTTGCGCTTATGTATATTCTTGTAACTTTTTATATCTCCAATTCTATTGCAGTCAAGTTGCATGACATAATGACTTTCAGTTAATTTTCGTTAATATGTTGAAACAATTGTTTAAAGACACGCGTCACCACGCCAATATTTTGCTGGTGGTAACAAAATCACAAAATTGTAAAAGTTACTTACTTCCACCAATCTGGACCCTCGCATTCGCAGTTAAACTCGCCGGAGCAATGACCATAGTGGCAATTATCTACAAAAAGAATTTCAAACCATTTTTCAAGTAAAATTAAAACTAAATTTTTCAATCACAAAATATATGTTCAACAAAAAGTAAGTGATAAAAAAATTGTGATAAAAGTAGCAAAATATTAAAGCATATGTAAATGCCATGTAATAAATAATATATTCAGAAAATTCTGAAAATAAAAAGAAAATAAAAACAGCGAAGTCACGAGCACGCAGTGTACGCGGTGCGAGTCGCGAGCACGCGGTGCACACCAGAGCCATCCGGCCATTCCGACCGCATCGTGTCCATGCGCCTCCCTCTGAAGAACAATCATTATGCAACGCTTTTTAGTGTATATACTCCGACTCTTCAAGCTGAGCCAGCAGAAAAAGAAAAGTTTTACTCAGAACTCCGCAGCCTCCCCCAAGGCACCCCTGCAGACGACAAGCTGTTTGTTCTTGGCGACTTCAATGCTAGAGTGGGCCAAGACGCAGTTACCTGGAAAGGAATACTTGGCAGACACAGCGTTGGAAACTGCAACGACAACAGGCGCTTACTGCTGGAGTTCTGCATGGAGCAACAACTTGTCATCACCAACATCATCTTTCAACAAAAGGACAGTCTGGAGACAACTTGGATGCACCCTCGGTCTAAACACTGGCACCTAATTGACTATGTCCTAGCCAGGGCCGGATTTAGACCATGAGAGGCCCTAGGCTATTCCATTTGTGAGGCCCCTTCCTATTTTTGAACTCATACACAACATGACATTGCTTAATGTTAAAATAATTCTCCCGATTCATGGTTGCAAATTTTCATGGTTGCAATATGGTTCAATATGGTTCATGGTTGCAAATAAAAAAATAAAATTTTAGTTAAGACAGTTTTGCTTTTAATTTCAATTTCTTTGATGAAACAGCCGTTACAATAGTTGTAAAGTTTATTTACAAGGACATAAAAAATAATAACAGCTATCAAATAGAGTAAGACTAGGCTATAAAATTTTTTTTCTAGCTTTCGTCAAAGCAAAATCATGCAACATTTCATCAAAATTTATCTGTTTAAGTTTGTCACTCTCAATGCACAGAATGCTCAGTCCAGACAATCTTTCTTGAGACGTGGTGGATCTCAGTCCATTTTTGATGCTTTTGAGTCTTAAGAAAGATCTCTCTTTCGAGCAGTTAGTGACCATTAAGCTTAAAAACAGTCTTAATATGGCTTCTTCATTAGGAAAAGCTGTGTAAATTTTTCCTTGCACATAATTTGATACAGGTTTTCATGAGACAAGGAAATAGATTGCTCTTCTGTGAGCCCTTGACTTTGTGTTTGTCTCACGTACAAATAAAAATGTCGAAGTTTATCAGTAAGTTTCGGGTCAACATCTTCTGCATATGCTTCCTTTAAAAGTTTTACACCTTGTCCAATTTCCAGCTCAGTTTCTTTCAGATTAACAAGAAAAAGGGACATTTTTGCAACGTCACTTTAAACAATAGCTTTTCTTCTTAAATTGGCTTCAAGTGCTGCATTAAGCATAGGAATAAAGAAATTTATTCTAAATCTATTCTTTCAAAAGAGTTTACTTAAAGCCTCAGGTGCATTTCTTTGTCTCCTAGTGACAGCTCTGTAGTTAATTCTCGGGAAGGTAGTTTTTGCTTGCTGATCAAAACTCATCAAATTCATCTATACTTTCGCTTAGAAAGTCTACAAGTGAACTGTACAATTTGGCACAAGTACTTAATAACAATTCAGATTTCTAAGGGCTTTGCTAACCCTGTGAAAACGACCTAGCCCTCTGGTCCAAAACTGCAACATAAATACAAATTCAAATTTTTCTATTTTTTGCAAAAGATTGTTAGCATGAAGCCTGGTATCACCCTTCTCACTTATGTCGGAGTGCAAATAACTGAGTGCATTAGCAATGGCACTGTAACTTTCCAAAATAGCTCCCATGGCTTTTGCATGTGCATCCCACCTAGTATCTGACAAATGTTTAGGCACCTTTGACTGAGGTTGTAAAAATGATTTTAAAACTGCCACCTCTTTGTGGAAGATGAAAAAAATGTAAATTTTATTGATAATGCCAAAATAGTGTACTGCATCAAGACAACAATTAACCATTGAGCGGCCAACCAAATTTAAGGAGTGACCAGTAAATGGAATAAATTTTGCAAATTTATTTCATTTTAGAATTTTTTGCTGCATACCATTGTACCTACCAGCTATGTTTGCAGCATTGTCATAAGACTACCCTCGGCATTTATTATAATCATGATGAAGCTTTTTAGTGAAATATTTATGCACTAAATCTGCCATGCCTACCCCAGAGTGGTCTTTCAGCTCAAGGAAAGTTACAAATCTCTCACTTAGTAAATCGTTTATAGAAGACACATATCTTATAATCAATATTAGCTGATCGGTATGTAAAATATCGGGAGTAGAATCTACAGAAAAGCTGAAATATCTCACTTTTTTCATTCCAGCCACAATTGACTCTTGAACTTTTTTGGCCATGAGCTAAATCATCACTTTACAAATAGTTTTTGACAAATAAGAGAAATTTCCTGATCCTTATTTTCCATGACGATTGATATGAGCAAGAAAAATGGATCAAATTTTGCTATTAATTCCAAAAGACCAAGATAATTGTCGTTATTAGGAAATCCAAATTGTTTATTGTTTCCTCTAAAAGGTAAGCTTCGTTCTGCAAGAGTGCAGATTACAGCGGTGATTCTTTCCATTACATGCCACCAATACTGCTGTTTTGCTTTTATTTGCTCCTCCAGCTTTGAAGTAAACGTATATCCTCGTTTCCTTGTTAGGTAGGTCAACGTGGCATTTCTGTGTTTTTCTGAGTTTTCATGAGCTTGGGTAGGATAAGAGTTGTGCCAGTCATCAAAACCATCAGAAGCTGAAGCCGAAGAAGATGCATAATTTGGAAAGAGTTTACAAACAAAGCAATATATTCGTCCTTTTGCGGGGGAATAAACAAGCCACTCTCTGCTATGTGTTTCACCTGACTCCACTACTTTGACTGTCTCCACTACTTTCATGTGTTTCTTTTTTCCCTCCCTTTGCAGCAACTGAGTTTTGAAAGATATTTGTATTTTCATTTTCGCTGGGTATGGTTGCTTCCTCATTACCAAGTTGCTGTTCAACGTCCCGCATTGCTTTTTCAATAAGATTTTCTTCTGTTTGAATGCTAGCAGTTGGCTGATTAGCTTGATCATCACACAGATTTTCTTGCGCTAGGGTCAGTGCACCTACTTCAGTGCCAGCACCTGTTGCTTCTGTCAGAGGTTGATGCAAAAAAGCAGTGATTGGTTTTATCTTTTTTACCATATCATTTTCAATTTTCTTTCTCTTGCGCTTGCTAACTCCAATTTCAAATCTTTTACTCATAATAAAATTAGGGTTAGAAAAAGTAAGAAATAAGATTATTGCTTGATCTAAACGCAGGTAAGCAATATTAATACGTCTAATAATAAAATAAATCGATAACATTTGTAAATTTCTATTGATAAAACGTATATTTAACACAAAAGTAAGCAACACACTGTCTGTAAGTTATTTTAGCAACATGTCAACTACTGGTACTGTTTTTTGCAGAGTAGACTACTTAGTAACCTTTATAACTACGTTAGTAGTATAGAAAAGGAATTTTGGTGAGTTTTTACGCTAGTGGCGCTAGAGAGCAGGCGCAGGCGCAGGCGCAGGCGCATATGACGTCATCGCAGGCGCGGTGGCGCTAGAGAGCAGTGGCGGATCCTATTCCAAATCCTAATCCGAATCCTAATTCTACTCCTAATCCGAATCCTAATCCTACTCCTATTTCTAATCCTACTCCTATTCCTAATCCTACTCCTACTCCTATTCCTAATCCTACTCCTATTCCTACTCCTATTCCTAATCCTACTTCTATTCCTAATCCTACTCCTATTCCTAATCCTACTCCTATTCCTAATCCTACTCCTATTCCTAATTCTACTCCTATTTCTAATCCTACTCCTATTCCTAATCCTACCTCTATTCCTAATCTTACTCCTAATCCTAATTCTACTCCTACTCCTAATTCCATCCTATTCTTAATCCTAATCCTATTCCTAACCCTACTCCTAATCCTACTCCTATTTTGAATCCTATTTCGAATCTTACTCCTATTCCTAATCCTACTCCTATTCCTAATCCTTTTCTAATCCTATTCTTATTCCTAATCTTATTCCTATTCCTAATCCTATTTCTATTCTTTTTCCTATTCCTAAGAAAGACGATGGTCTTGAGTTCAATTCTTAACCAAGACAATATAAAACCTAAACCTAAGACATACAGTAGTCCTGAGCTTGACTCCCAACCAAGACAGTATAAACTTTAACCTTAAGAAAGTCAGTAGTCCTGAGTTTGACTCCCAACCAAGACAGTATAAACTCTAACCTTAAGAAAACCAGTAGTCTTGAGTTTGATCCCCAATCAAGACAGCGAAGCTGTAAATCCTAATCCTAAGAAAGGTCCTGAGTTAGATTCCCACCCAAGACAATATAAACTCTAACCTTAAGAAAATTAGTAGGCCTGAGTTGGATTCCTTCCCTAGATAATATATATTTAAATCTTAAGAAAGGCAGAAGTCCTGAGTTAGATTCCCACCCAAGACAGTATAAACTCTAACCCTAAGAAAACCAGTAGTCTTGAGTTCGTTTCTTGTTCAAGACAATATAAATCCTAAACATAAGAAAATTAGTAGTCCTGAGTTTGATTCTCAACCAAGATAAAAGAAATCTTAATGCTAAGAGAAACAGTGGTCCTGAGTTGGATTCCTACCAAGACAATACAATCTCTAAACCTAAGAGAGACGGTGGTCCTAAGTTTGACTCCTACTCAAGATAATTCAATCTCTAAACCTAAGAGAGACGGTGGTCCTAAGTTTGACTCCTACCCAAGATAATATTAAACCAAACCCTAAGAACAGCAGTAGTCTTGAGTTTGATCCCTAACCAAGACTTCAAAACATAAGGTTATTTCAAGACATTCTGCAAGATTTTAAAGCAATAAAGCAAAGTTTTTCCTGTTTTTAAGTGCACAATAGAAAATTTCTTTAACCAATTTCCTGTTTTCAAGTGCACAATAGAAAATTTCTTTAACCAATTTCCTGTTTTTTAAGCACTCTGTAGAAAAACCTGTCAAAGCTTTTTAAGCGTACAATAGAAAATTTCTTTAACCAATTTCCTGTTTTTTAAGCAGTCTGTAGAAAAACCTGTCAAAGCTTTTATTGATTTTAGCTATACAATAGAAAATTTCTTTAACCAATTTCCTGTTTTTAAACACTCCATTTCCTGCAAAGGGTAAGTCAGGTCAATACTCGGTTTTTCCATGGGGATTTCCCTAGGGTATCAGAAGAACATTGCAAACTTTGTCTTGATTTTGTTATATTTATGTTCAATTTCTCAATTTTTCCCTAAAAATGTTTGATTGTTAGATACTTTTATTCAATTTTAAAACTTTTTCTCTAAAAAACCTTGATTTTTGTTATAACTTCGTTTAATTTTTTCTAATCAATCTTAATTTTTATAACTATCTTTAATTTTTTTCTAAACAACCTTGGTTTTGTTACACCAATTTTCAATTTTTTCTAAACAAGTTTGATTTTTGTTACATCCTTGATGAATTTTCAGAATTTTTCTTTGTCAACCATAATTTTATTATGCCTTTTTGAATTTTTAAAAGTTTTTCTTTAGACAATATTGGTTTTTAGATATCTATCTTTAATTTTTTTTTTCTAAGCAAGCTTGATTTTTGCTATACTTATGTTCACTTTCTCAAAAAGTTTTTCTTTAGACAACCTTGATTTTTGTTACACATTTGTTTAATTCTTCAAACATTTTCTTAGTCAACCGTGATTTTTAGATACCCATTTTAATTTTTTCTAAGCAAGTTTGATTTTTGCTATACCCTTGTTGAATTTTTCCAAACTTTTCTTTGTCAACCACGATTTTTATTATACTTTTGTTGAATTTTTAAAAGTTTATCTTGATTTTTGTCCGTTCCTATCTTCAATTTTCTCCTATACAAGCTTGATTTTTGTTACACCTTGTTGAATTTTTCAAAATTTTTCTTTGTCAACCATGATTTTTATTATATCTTTGTTGAAATTTTAAAAGTTTTTCTTTAGACAACCTTGATTTTGTACTTTTATTCAATTTTTCAAAAAATTTTTCTTAGACAACCTTGATTTTTGTTACACTTATCTTCAATTCTTTTTCTACACAAATTCGATTTTTGTTATACCTAACCTTAATTTTTCTTGTCAACCTTGATTTTTGTCATAACTATCTTCAATTTTTTCTTAACAACCTCGATTTTTGTCATAACTTTGTTTAATTTTTTCTAACCAACCTTGATTTTTTGTCATACCTAACCTCAATTTCTTTTTGACAAACTTAAGTTTTGTTATACCTTTGCTCAATTTTTTCTAAACAACCTTGTTTTTTGTCAATCCTCTGCTTAATTTTTCCAAGGCAACCTTGATTTTTGTCACACCTATCTTTAATTTTGGTTGGTAACCCTGATTTTTGTCATATCTAACCTCAATTTCTTCTAGACAAACTTGATTTTTGTTGCACCCATTTTCAATTTTTTTCTAAACAACCTTGGTTTTTGTTATAACTATCTTCAATTTTTTTCCTCGGCAGTCTTGATTTGGATATATCTACGTTTAATTTTTACTTGGTAACCTTGATTTTTCTCATAACTTTGTTTAATTTTTTCTTGGAAACCTCGATTTTTGTCACACCTATCTTTAATTTTTCTTAACAATCTTAATTTTTGTCATACCTAAACTCAATTTCATTCTAAATAACCTTGATTTTTGTCATAACTATCTTCAATTTTTCTTAACAACCTCGATTTTTGTCGTACCTTTGTTTAATTTTTTCTTGAAAACTTTGTCATTTGTCATAACTATCTTTAATTTTTTCTTAACAACCTCAATTTTTGTCATACCTTTGTTTAATCTTTTCTAATCAATCTTGATTTTTTATAACTGTCTTTAATTTTTTCTAAGCAAGCTTAATTTTGTACTTTTATTCAATTTTTCAAAAAAAAAAAATTTCTTAGACAACCTTGATTTTTGTTACACCTATCTTCAATTCTTTTTCTACACAAATTCGATTTTTGTTATACATTTGTTCAAATTTTAAAACTTTTTTCTTTAAACAATTTTGTCTTTTGTCAAACCTTTGCCTAATTTTTCTTAACCAACCTTAATTTTTGTTATACCTAATTACAATTTTTTCTTGGCATCCTCAATTTTCCTTATACCTTTGCTTAATTTTTTCTTGGCAACCTTGATTTTTGTCATACCGTTGTTTAATTTTTTCTTGACAACCTTAATTTTTGTTATGCCTTTGTTTAATTTTTTCTTAACAATCTTGATTTTGTTGCACCCACCTTCAATTTTTTCTAAACAAACTTAGTTTTTTGTTATACTTTTGTTTAACTTTTCTTGAAAAACTTAATTTTTTTATAACTATCTTCAATTTTTTTTTCCTCGGCAATCTCAATTTTGCTATAGCTACGTTTAATTTTTACTTGGTAACCTTGATTTTTCTCATAACTTTGTTTAATTTTTTCTTGTCAACCTCGATTTTTGTCACACCTATCTTTAATTTTTCTTAACAATTTTAATTTTTTGTCATACCTAAACTCAATTTCTTTCTAAATAACCTTGATTTTTGTCATAACTATCTTTAATTTTCTTCACAATTTTAATTTTTTGTCATACCTGAACTCAAATTTCTTTCTAAATAACCTTGATTTTTGTCGTAACTACGGGTCAGTCAATAAGTAATGAGACTTTTTTAATAACTCAAGTTTGCAATGACTGGTAATCAAAAAATGCTTTTTTATTTTTCAACATAGTCTCCCTCCTTTGCAACACACTTGTTCCATCTTGATATTAGATTGTCTATTCCTTTGGCATAGAATTCCGTGGACTGGGTCCTTAGCCAGTTGCTCACAGCAGCCTTCACTTCTTCATCAGTCTGGAAGTGAATTCCCCTCATACTCTCTTTGAGTGGGCCGAAGAGGTGAAAATCAGATGGTGCAAGGTCTGGGCTGTAGGGTGGGTGTGTTAGAAGTTTCCAGCCTAAATCTTCAATTTTGGCTAGGGTTCTTGCTGCTGTGTGGGGCCTTGCATTATCCTGAAGGAGAATCACACCTCTTGATTGAAGTCCTCTCCGTTTGTTCTTAATGTCTTTTTTCACTTGAGTTAGCAGCTCACAGTAGTTCTCTGAGTTCACAGTATTGCCCCTTTCCAAGAAACTGATAGTGATCGGCCCATTTCTGTCCCAGAACACAGTGAGCATGACTTTCCTTAAACTTTTCTGAGATTTGAATTTTTTCTTCACTGGGGAAGAAACATGCTTCCACTCCATTGATCGTCGTTTCGATTCAGGTTCATAATGAATGACCCAGGTCTCATCAGTTGTCACTATTCTCGATAGAAATACATCTCCCTCCTTTCTGTATCTGCGTAGTGATGCTCTGGAAGCCATCAGGCGCTGCATTTTGTGATCATCCGTTAACATCTTTGGAACCCAGCGACAGCTGACTTTTGAAAAACGCAGCTTCTCACGCACAATTGCGTACACTGTGCCATGGGAGATGTCCAAGTTTGTAGCAATTTCATCTAAAGTGACCCTTCTATCAGATTTGATCAGGTCTTCAACTGCCTGTACTGCTTCTGGGGTAGAGACATCCACAGGTCTTCCACTTCTCAGATCATCAGTAATGCTTTCGCGTCCATCTTTGAATGCTTGCACCCATTTGTAGAAGTTTGCTCTAGACATACAGGAAGGACCATATTGTCTTTGCATTCTAGACAGAATCTCACATGATTTTACACTCTCTGCCAACAGAAATCTGATGACTCCTCTTTGTTCCAAGCATGAGCTGTTTCCTAGCCTAGTAGTCATTTCAATTTATCGTCACACCTACAGTAATCTGAAAATAAACAAGTTTTGTTGTAAATAAGATGACAACTCCATTCATAATCATCACATAAAATTTCAGTTGCATAACTCCAAGAACACCAAAGTAATTGAGAAAGTCTCATTACTTATTGACTGACCCTCGTAACTTAGAAAAAGTGATTTACCAAAAGTGTCTTTCAAACCAATTTTATTTTACGTGACAATAGCTTCCATCCGAAGTATTTCACTCACGTGTGACCTCGCAAAAGCTTTGTTACGTGAAGTTCGAAAAACGCTTGTTTAAAAAACTAGTTTTATTGAACAATATAGTAAGCAGAACAAACATTTTTAAATTTTTATTCTGTTTTCATAACAATTTTGCAATTTCCCACTTGTAAAAGAAACCTTAACATTCAACGTGATCTCACTCTACGAGCGTTTTGTTCATTTTTGAATTCTAATCAAAAGAACTGGATTTAAACATTATCAGACCAACAAACCATTCAAGAAAAAACCGTCAAATATTCACATTTAAAAAAAAATAATAACAATTTCGAAAAATAAAAACAAGAATCCTTTTAAAATTAAAAATTAAGCAAAAGCTAAAAAACAGACACGTGAACGTTAACAAAAATAAGCAAAATAGTTATGAAATTATGGGTTGGTGATGATGACATGGAGGAAAAAACACAAGAAAATAATCAAAAATGAAAAAGATAGTGTTGAAAACGAAAATAACGGCAAGAAAAACTGTGATTATGACACAAAGTTCAACAGTTGACTTGAGAAATAGATTTATTGCTGTTATGATACAAAAAACTTGGTAAAATAGACAACACTGTGGTTTAAATAAAACTTTTCGTGACGATCTGTGTCTTTTTCAAGGTTTGTGTATGAACTTTTGCTTACAAAAGCAATAAAAACACTATTATAAATGTTTTTTCAAATTGTAACTTTTATCTAATATCTTACCATCAAACGAACTTATAAATCACGTTAAAAGAAAATTTTTAACAACTTGTGATATTTTTCTTAAAGACAACAATACGTAAAGTCGAGAGAATTTTTTAAAATAAAAATGTAACAGACCAGTTGAAAACATAGAAATTAATATGCTCTACAAATTTCATGCATAATAGATAAAGAAAGTTTAGGTTTATAAATCAAAATACACAAGTTGTGACTTCAAATTGAAAAATAAAAAAGATTCTAAGGTTAAAAAGAAAAAAAATTCTAAGTAAAATTCCTATTGAAACGTGAACAAAGTAGAATGGTAGGTTTATTTCAAAACGTTTGCTTGTAAAAAGGCAAAATTAAATCATGCTGAAACGTAATATTTCTGATTTTTTGAGACACAAACGGTTTCAACTAGTTAAAATTTGTAAGGTTGACTGATTTTTTATCAAAAAATTAATTTAAAGCATCACATTTAGGTCACATGATGAATAAACATCAGTTGCTAAAAACAGATATTGATTTGCAAATCGAACAACTTTTAACGCCAAATTTGCTATTTTTCAATCAAGACGGTTTTAACTTGAGAAAATCAATTTTGTAATGCTAAACACTTTTTTAATGCAAAGTAGATTGAAAACATTTAAATTACAAGTTGAAAAAACTCTTTAAGTCAAAAATTGGTATCTTTTCATGAGTCTAATAAACTTGACTAGTCAACTCTTTGTAAGCTTACTTTGAAATGTTTGTATTGTTGCTTAGTATTTAAAACAAACAAATCGAAATTTAGTTAAACTAAAACCTTGCGACTCGTTTTACCTTGGATAGAAAAAACTAAGTAAAATGAGAACCGTGCAAAAGTCGAAATATTTGCTTCTGTGCAACAATTATACAAAGAGTTTGACAAAATTACAACATTTGCACAATTAAGAAAGCAATTGTGATAAAAATTTTGAGATTGAGTTGTTGTTATGTGTTAAAAATAGCAAAAACCTGGCATAAAGTAGAATTTTTTAGGGTTTGGTTCTAAAAACTAACAAACTTCTGTGACACTTGGAAAAAACGTACACTTTTTAGGAGAAATTTTTTAGATTTTTTAAGCAAGCTAGTGTTTCCGTAACTTTTAAGACACTTGGTAAAAAGATCGGCCTTTCAAAAAGTTAAATTTTTTGACGTAGAAGGAATCTAGTGTTTCCATACAAAAAACTTTACAATGTGAGAGAATTTCAAATAGGGACAATTAGGCTTAAAGTTTTTACAATTTTAACACCTGACCGTAAAACCTCCGTCTGAAAAATGTATAAAATTATATTCGTGGATCAATTTTTAATATCAATTCATGAAGTTTTTGGTTAAAACATTTATTTGGGTTAAAGAAAAACTAAAGTATTTTTGTTTAAACTAGTGCAATAATTTAAAACTTGACCACAAAACGTTGTTGCGGAAAACGAAATTTAAAAGTTTAATTTTTAATATCCGTATACGTTTTCTTTGACATCGTTGATGTCCACACCTTTTTCTTAGAGGTTAGCAACGTTCAAGATAAAAGAGTGAATTTGTTGGTTTCTTTATTTGTGTTTGTTACCCCAACCAAAACCATATCCTGAAAGCAAAATTTTTAGATATTTTTTGAAAATCCTGATTTTTTGAAGAGTTTAGTTTTAGATTTCGAGCTAGTCAATAAGTTAATTAAATAATTTCAGCTTGGTTTGTTTTCATTTAGACATAAGAACTATCTGTGATAGGACTTGATAGAATAAATCTTAATATATTTTCAAAATACAACCGATTTTTCTTGGAATTGATCTTACTTATACAAAACTTTTTAAACTTACGTTGGTCTTATTTGATTTCAAATTTTATGTTAAGTTTAGAAAATTTAGTTGGTAAAATGAATTAAAATGTTCAGTTTTATGATGAATTTTTTATTAAAAGTGAAAAAATGCAAAACTTTTTAATGTAAACGGTAGTACTTGGATGGGGATCAAACTAAGTCGGTGTTTTGAAATCAAATTTTTTGGGTCAAGCTTGTAATAAAATTTCTTTTTACATACGGTTGTTAAAAAACTATAAAAATCAAGGTGTATCATAGAAAGTTTTTTCGCTTACTCTATTTTTACTCTGAAAATTAAGGTAACCAGATTTTCAAACTCCGATCATGAATATGTCAGGAAAAGCAATACGCTATGAACAGGATACGGCCAGCTTCTGTGTAAGAGAGAGAATTTGACGCAATTATCAAAAGCATATGGTCACGCTTGCAGAGATTACGGGTAGCTTTTTTATTAAAAGTTTATAAAAATGACCAAAAGATGAAACGTAGTTGGAATTGAATTTATTTTTGAAACAATTAAAATGTAACACTAGAAATTAAATTCATACAACATAAAAATAGTAACTATGTTTGAATTCGGTTTACTAAAGAAGAAAGACGAATTTTTTATTATGAAACATCTGTTTATTGAACACGAATAACCTATCAATAAAAATTCAAACTTTTAAGAATTACTTTGACTGCGAAGATCAAGGTTGCCAAGAAAAAAAATTCAACAAGGGTGTAACAAAAAATCAAGCTTGTCTAGAAAAAATTGAAGATAAGTATAATAAAAATCAAGGTTCTCAAGAAAAAATTGAGGTTAAGTATAACAAAAATCGAGGTTACCAAGAAAAAAAATTAAGCATAGATATAACAAAATCGAGTTTGTCTAGAAGAAATTGAGGTTAGGTATGACAAAAATCAAGATTACCAAGAAAAATTAAACAAAGTTATGACAAAAATCGAGGTTGTTAAGAAAAAATTGAAGATAGTTACGACAAAAATCAAGGTTATTTAGAAAGAAATTTGAGTTCAGGTATGACAAAAAATTAAAATTGTGAAGAAAATTAAAGATAGGTGTGACAAAAATCGAGGTTGTTAAGAAAAAATTGAAGATAGTTATGACAAAAATCAAGGTTATTTAGAAAGAAATTGAGTTTAGGTATGACAAAAAATTAAAATTGTTAAGAAAAATTAAAGATAGGTGTGACAAAAATCGAGGTTGACAAGAAAAAATTAAACAAAGTTATGAGAAAAATCAAGGTTACCAAGTAAAAATTAAACGTAGCTATAGCAAAATTGAGATTGCCGAGGAAAAAAAAATTGAAGATAGTTATAAAAAAATTAAGTTTTTCAAGAAAAGTTAAACAAAAGTATAACAAAAAACTAAGTTTGTTTAGAAAAAATTGAAGGTGGGTGCAACAAAATCAAGATTGTTAAGAAAAAATTAAACAAAGGCATAACAAAAATTAAGGTTGTCAAGAAAAAATTAAACAACGGTATGACAAAAATCAAGGTTGCCAAGAAAAAATTAAGCAAAGGTATAAGGAAAATTGAGGATGCCAAGAAAAAATTGTAATTAGGTATAGGGGAGATGTGGCACCAATCGGACACTGGGACCAATCGGACAGTGACGTATTTCCGCCATCACGTGGTTTATTTATTTAACTATTGCTGCTCTGGAACCGAGATTTTATTTGTTGCTAGTGCACATGTTTGTTTTAGGATTGAGCGTGAAGCGTGTGTTTTTTAATAGAAAAGATGTTTTTAATGCTTCAAAGTAAAAAAAAAGCAGACAGAAATATTATAATTTTTAAGATAACTCAGATATAGTAGTTAGTTCATTCTATGTTAAAATGTAGAACTGAGCTATAGTCACCGAAGTAAATCAAATGAAAACTTATTGTATATCAGTATACTGATGAAATTTGTAATTGTGTTCAGTATGACTGACAGGGGACCTTTCGGACATGCTTTTTTGACACTGTCCGAATGGTTCCCGTTTCTGTAAAACGTAATTGATGTCTACTTTTTTGGCAGAAATACGTTAAGAATAGGCTATTAATTTCACAATGCTTACATTTAAAAAACTAAAAAAGAAATCTGGTTTATTCACTGATGATCAACTTCAACTCGCTTTAAAGAGCACACTTGAAGATAGAATAAGCATTAGAAAGGCGGCCAAAGAATTCCATGTCCCTAAGTCCACTCTAGCAGATTATATTAGGCGAGCTAAGATGAATGGGAAAAAGTCTGTGCCAAAGATGTCCATAAAAACGATGCAGGTAGATTGATATTAAATCAGCTTTTGCCATATCAACAATAATTTTTTTTTATGTTCTATGGCTTAAGTTGAAAGCTGCTCGCTTTTTTTAATGACTGTAAGTGCGTATCACAAAAGTTAATTTGTCTTTATTAACTTTGGACTTATGACCATGCTTTATTTACAGGTATTCGACTCTGATGAAGAAAAGGCCTCAGAACATTAGGTTCTTTATGTTTTGAAGATGGATGGTCTAAACTCCAGGTGCGACAATTAGCATATAAATTTGCTGAAACAAAAAAAATTCCTATGCCTAAAAGCTGGACCGAGAAAGAAACCGCAGGAGAAGACTGGCTTTGTGGATTTCGCAAGAGATTCGAAAAATTATCACTTCGCAATCCAGAATCAACAAGTTTAGCTCGATCAGTAGGTTTTAATCACCCTGCTGTCGACAACTTTTTTGTAAATTAAAAGAAGCTCTTCTTAGAGATGGTACTATTCCTCCCCAAAATATTTGGATCTTAGACAAGAGAAGAATATCTACGGTTGTCAAGCCAAGCAAAATTTTGGAAAAAAAAGGAGTTAAACAAATTGGACGAATTTCGTCAGCTGGCGGGGAGTGTTAGTGACAATGTGTTGTTGCATCAACGCGATTGGCAATGCACTTCCACCAGTTTACATTTTCCCACGAGTCCACTTTAAAAATTATATGTTGAAGAATCCTCCGGCAGGTAGCTTAGGCTTGGCATATCCATCTGGGTAGATGACTAATGATCTTTTTGCAGAAACATTGGGCCATTTTATTAAATTTATGAAAATAAGTAAGAGCAATCCTGGTCTACTTCTAATGGATAATCACATCAGCTGCCTCTCAATTGAAGCAATCGATATGGCCAAAGAGAATGGGCTGTGTTTACTTACATTCCAACCGCATTGTAGCCACAAGTTACAACCACTTGATATTGGAGTGTATGGGCCATTCAAACGCTATTATTCTTTTTTTTGCAATTCATGGATGACATCAAATTCTGGAAAGCCCCTCTCAATTTATGAAGTTGCAGAATTGTCAGGCCATGCGTTTCATCATGCATTTACTATTGAAAATATAACTTCTTCTTTCAGGTCCAGCGGAATTCACCCTTTCAACCCAGACATTTTCCTGTTATAGTATGTGACGTCATAGCGCACGGCTCTACTGCCTTCTTCTCTCTGGTTTGATAAGTGTGGTTAACCGCGTGATAAATTATTAGTATAACTTACAGATTCAGTCGTATAACTATCGTGTAACTCCGTATAAATAAAAGAGCTAACTGCAGATACTAGTGGAACTCATAACATTTCCCCAATGATGCATTTTTACCGGCTCTTGTTACAGATATTCCCCTTCAGCTTGATGAGGCTGATTCATCCACTGCTCCATCGACAAGTGAGTCTGCAACATTCACAAACGTTGCTGAGCCTCAGACACTGAATGATGAACAACTTCTTGCAGAAATCAATCCATATCCTAAAGCTAATGTTTCACAAAAACGCCCCAACAAAAGCATATGCAAATCTGCGATAATTACTGATACACCTGAAAAAAAAAATAGTTTCTCGCTGCAAAAAAGTTCAGCAAAAACGCCTAGAAAGAACAGTCTCCTCCAGTAGCGAAAATGATAAATCCATCCATCTATTATCCGATAGTACAAGTGCCAATGAATCCAGCACGAGTACAATTAGCGCCACTACCAGTAGTCGAGGCTCTGTGGATTGCCGTATAAAAATTGGAGATTTTGCTGTGGTAGAAGTTTTTTCAGCGAAGAGAAAACATAAAAATTTTATTGGAAAAATATGTAATGGGCTGGATGAGGATGATGACTATGAGGTAAATTTTATGAAGCAATCGGAGAAAATCAAACATGGTTTTCAGTTTCCTAAAAAAGTCAATATTGCATCTGTTCAACTGAATGATATTGTTAAGCTACTACCAAAACCAACGTCCGTTGCTACGACCAAACGACTTTGTGGCGTTTTCAAGTTTGCTTGTGACCTCTCTTTTTATGCATTGTAACTGCGTTTGAATATTGGTGACAGTTCTTCACGTACATTAATGATGTTTACTGAATGGTAGCCTAACTGAACATTAAATAATTAAAGTATTTTGAGGTGCTAGCTGACTTTGGTGACCTTGATGGTCTTTCGCTGGCATCTAGTCATAGCGACCAAATGTTGTTGTAGTGCATTTACAGTTTTTTTTTTTGTTTTGCTTGAGTTTTCATGTCTTGGTCGTTGACAAAAAAAATAAAATCCTTATCCTTATCCTTATCCTTTAGCAACGTTGTTACTGCAGGACAAAAGTAATGTCCATTTCTGTAATTTTTGCTTTGTAATTTCTTATTTTCTGTGTATATTAAACATACAATTTTAAACGTCCGAGAGGGCCCCTACGTGTGGACGAAAGGTCCCCACGGGTGGGGACCATTCGGACGCTTTTTTGTAAATTTTGTATCGTAAATAAATTTACTTTCAACTGCTTGAAATTCTTTTTCCAAAGCAGTGTAAGTTTATCATAGACCAAAGTATAAAAAAAACTTGAAAACACTAAGCATTGCCAAACCAATCAAGCAGAAAATCAACTTTATTAGATTTTGTCCGATTGGTCCCTTACTTCCCCTAACAAAAATTAAGGTTGGTTAAGAAAAATTAGGCAAAGGTTTGACAAAAGACAAAATTGTTTAAAGAAAAAAGTTTTAAAATTTGAACAAAGGTATAACAAAAATCGAATTTGTGTAGAAAAAGAATTGAAGATAGGTGTAACAAAAATCAAGGTTGTCTAAGAAATTTTTTTTTTTTGAAAAATTGAATAAAAGTACAAAATTAAGCTTGCTTAGAAAAAATTAAAGACAGTTATAAAAAATCAAGATTGATTAGAAAAGATTAAACAAAGGTATGACAAAAATTGAGGTTGTTAAGAAAAAATTAAAGATAGTTATGACAAATGACAAAGTTTTCAAGAAAAAATTAAACAAAGGTACGACAAAAATCGAGGTTGTTAAGAAAAATTGAAGATAGTTATGACAAAAATCAAGGTTATTTAGAATGAAATTGAGTTTAGGTATGACAAAAATTAAGATTGTTAAGAAAAATTAAAGATAGGTGTGACAAAAATCGAGGTTTCCAAGAAAAAATTAAACAAAGTTGTGAGAAAAATCAAGGTTACCAAGTAAAAATTAAACGTAGATATATCCAAATCAAGACTGCCGAGGAAAAAAATTGAAGATAGTTATAACAAAAACCAAGGTTGTTTAGAAAAAAATTGAAAATGGGTGCAACAAAAATCAAGTTTGTCTAGAAGAAATTGAGGTTAGATATGACAAAAATCAGGGTTACCAACCAAAATTAAAGATAGGTGTGACAAAAATCAAGGTTGCCTTGGAAAAATTAAGCAGAGGATTGACAAAAAACAAGGTTGTTTAGAAAAAATTGAGCAAAGGTATAACAAAACTTAAGTTTGTCAAAAAGAAATTGAGGTTAGGTATGACAAAAAATCAAGGTTGGTTAGAAAAAATTAAACAAAGTTATGACAAAAATCGAGGTTGTTAAGAAAAAATTGAAGATAGTTATGACAAAAATCAAGGTTGACAAGAAAAATTAAGGTTAGGTATAACAAAAATCGAATTTGTGTAGAAAAAGAATTGAAGATAAGTGTAACAAAAATCAAGGTTGTCTAAGAAAAATTTTTTGAAAAATTGAATAAAAGTACAAAATCAAGGTTGTCTAAAGAAAAACTTTTAAAATTTCAACAAAGATATAATAAAAATCATGGTTGACAAAGAAAAATTTTGAAAAATTCAACAAGGTGTAACAAAAATCAAGCTTGTATAGGAGAAAATTGAAGATAGGAACGGACAAAAATCAAGATAAACTTTTAAAAATTCAACAAAAGTATAATAAAAATCGTGGTTGACAAAGAAAAGTTTGGAAAAATTCAACAAGGGTATAGCAAAAATCAAACTTGCTTAGAAAAAATTAAAATGGGTATCTAAAAATCACGGTTGACTAAGAAAATGTTTGAAGAATTAAACAAATGTGTAACAAAAATCAAGGTTGTCTAAAGAAAAACTTTTTGAGAAAGTGAACATAAGTATAGCAAAAATCAAGCTTGCTTAGAAAAAAAAAATTAAAGATAGATATCTAAAAACCAATATTGTCTAAAGAAAAACTTTTAAAAATTCAAAAAGGCATAATAAAATTATGGTTGACAAAGAAAAATTCTGAAAATTCATCAAGGATGTAACAAAAATCAAACTTGTTTAGAAAAAATTGAAAATTGGTGTAACAAAACCAAGGTTGTTTAGAAAAAAATTAAAGATAGTTATAAAAATTAAGATTGATTAGAAAAAATTAAACGAAGTTATAACAAAAATCAAGGTTTTTTAGAGAAAAAGTTTTAAAATTGAATAAAAGTATCTAACAATCAAACATTTTTAGGGAAAAATTGAGAAATTGAACATAAATATAACAAAATCAAGACAAAGTTTGCAATGTTCTTCTGATACCCTAGGGAAATCCCCATGGAAAAACCGAGTATTGACCTGACTTACCCTTTGCAGGAAATGGAGTGTTTAAAAACAGGAAATTGGTTAAAGAAATTTTCTATTGTATAGCTAAAATCAATAAAAGCTTTGACAGGTTTTTCTACAGACTGCTTAAAAAACAGGAAATTGGTTAAAGAAATTTTCTATTGTACGCTTAAAAAGCTTTGACAGGTTTTTCTACAGAGTGCTTAAAAAACAGGAAATTGGTTAAAGAAATTTTCTATTGTGCACTTGAAAACAGGAAATTGGTTAAAGAAATTTTCTATTGTGCACTTAAAAACAGGAAAAACTTTGCTTTATTGCTTTAAAATCTTGCAGAATGTCTTGAAATAACCTTATGTTTTGAAGTCTTGGTTGGGGATCAAACTCAAGACTACTGCTGTTCTTAGGGTTTGGTTTAATATTATCTTGGGTAGGAGTCAAACTTAGGACCACCGTCTCTCTTAGGTTTAGAGATTGAATTATCTTGAGTAGGAGTCAAACTTAGGACCACCGTCTCTCTTAGGTTTAGAGATTGTATTGTCTTGGTAGGAATCCAACTCAGGACCACTGTTTCTCTTAGCATTAAGATTTCTTTTATCTTGGTTGAGAATCAAACTCAGGACTACTAATTTTCTTATGTTTAGGATTTATATTGTCTTGAACAAGAAACGAACTCAAGACTACTGGTTTTCTTAGGGTTAGAGTTTATACTGTCTTGGGTGGGAATCTAACTCAGGACTTCTGCCTTTCTTAAGATTTAAATATATATTATCTAGGGAAGGAATCCAACTCAGGCCTACTAATTTTCTTAAGGTTAGAGTTTATATTGTCTTGGGTGGGAATCTAACTCAGGACCTTTCTTAGGATTAGGATTTACAGCTTCGCTGTCTTGGTTGGGGATCAAACTCAAGACTACTGGTTTTCTTAAGGTTAGAGTTTATACTGTCTTGGTTGGGAGTCAAACTCAGGACTACTGACTTTCTTAAGGTTAAAGTTTATACTGTCTTGGTTGGGAGTCAAGCTCAGGACTACTGTATGTCTTAGGTTTAGGTTTTATATTGTCTTGGTTAAGAATTGAACTCAAGACCATCGTCTTTCTTAGGAATAGGAAAAAGAATAGAAATAGGATTAGGAATAGGAATAAGATTAGGAATAAGAATAGGATTAGAAAAGGATTAGGAATAGGAGTAGGATTAGGAATAGGAGTAAGATTCGAAATAGGATTCAAAATAGGAGTAGGATTAGGAGTAGGGTTAGGAATAGGATTAGGATTAAGAATAGGATGGGATTAGGAGTAGGAGTAGAATTAGGATTAGGAGTAAGATTAGGAATAGAGGTAGGATTAGGAATAGGAGTAGGATTAGGAATAGGAGTAGAATTAGGAATAGGAGTAGGATTAGGAATAGGAGTAGGATTAGGAATAGGAGTAGGATTAGGAATAGGAGTAGGATTAGGAATAGAAGTAGGATTAGGAATAGGAGTAGGAATAGGAGTAGGATTAGGAATAGGAGTAGGAGTAGGATTAGGAATAGGAGTAGGATTAGAAATAGGAGTAGGATTAGGATTCGGATTAGGAGTAGAATTAGGATTCGGATTAGGATTTGGAATAGGATCCGCCACTGCTCTCTAGCGCCACCGCGCCTGCGATGACGTCATATGCGCCTGCGCCTGCGCCTGCTCTCTAGCGCCACTAGCGTAAAAACTCACCAAAATTCCTTTTCTATACTACTTACGTTTACTTATAACCTATGTAGAAGATATTTAGCAATACAGGTATAGGTTCTGCTCTAGGTGCGGTTTAAACTTGTCAAGTTTTTATTAGAATTACAAACTTCGAAATTGAATTTCGAGGCCCCTGGACGTTGAGGCCCTAGGCTTCAGCCTGCCTAGACTATTGGTAAATCTGGCCCTGGTCCTAGCGCGCCAAAGAGACCTCAAAGACATCCTGCACACCAGAGTGATGCTCAGCGCAGAATGTCATACTGATCATGGCCTAGTGCGCTGCAAACTTAAGTTGCACTTCAAACCTAAGCCAAGGAAGGGAGGGCCCCCCAAGAAAAAGTCAAGCTCAGCAAGCTACAGTAAGCTGAAGTGAAAGCAGACTTTCAGGCAGACTTACAGGCCAAGCTTGAAAATAACAGGTGCCCAGAAGATCTCTCTCCCGAAACACTCAGGGACAAACTGAAAAGCACCATCCTACAGACATCTGAAGAAATCCTTGAGTTTACCACTAAAAGGAATAAAGACTGGTTTGACGAAAACAACGAAGAGATTCAGAAATTGCTGGCGGAGAAGAGATCAGCCCACTAGGCCCACCCGTCCTGTCCTGTCAAGAAAGCTGCTTTTCACCACATTTGCAGCAATCTCCAGCTCAAGCTTTGAGTGATGCAAAACGAATGGTGGACCAACCTCGCAGTTAGAACTCAGCAGTACGCAGATGCTGGTGATTCCACAGGCTTTTATGAAGCTCTCAAGGCAGTGTATGGCCCGACACATCAGGCACGGAGTCCTTTGCGCAGTGCGGATGGACGGGCACTCCTCAAAGACCAAAAATCTATCCTGAGCCGTTGTTCTGAACACTTCCAGGAGCTCTTCAGTGATGATCGAGTTGTCCAGGACTCAGCGCTTTTCCGCATCCCCAGCTCTCAGTCAAATGGAACTGGACAAACTGCCCTCTATGCAAGAACTTATTAAAGCCATAAAGCAGATGAAGAGTGGCAAGGCAGCAGGAGTTGACGGAATTCCACCTGAGTTCCAAAAAGATTTTATTGCATTTTTTCTGCTTGGTAGTGTTGACAAACAACTAAAGTTTAGTTATGCAAGGTGGCCGCCAGAAAAGCGGGAAATTTGAGGTTATAAATTTATAAACTTTATTTATAATTTGATGGTAAATAAAATTTATAAAATTTACAAATTTACCGCTTTTCTAGCGACCACCCTATATTACAAATAAAAAATTTTAAACTGGGAAGCGATATCCTGGCAATTTTCAAAGCAGGTTGGGGGTATTCTAATTGTTTAACTTTAACATCACGAACGTTGTCTGGTAGAACAAAAAGGTATTTTTACCTCAAGCAAATTACGTTACTTTCAGACTTTAATCAAAAACAAAAGAAAAAAATGCACTTGGTTAAGGTTACTTTTTGAGAAAATTTTACTCCGTTACATCAGCCGCGAAAGCTTATGGTAATAACAAACAAAGTCTAGTAAAATGCATTTTTAGAATATTTTTGATTGCTTTTAATAGCTGACAAGGCTTTTCCATGTTTATTCATTCGATTACAGACTTTTACAAAAACAACCACAACGCCGCGAAATAATAAACTTAATCATCAACCAA
This sequence comes from Diplosoma virens, assembly GCA_963680785.1. NCBI lineage: Eukaryota > Metazoa > Chordata > Ascidiacea > Aplousobranchia > Didemnidae > Diplosoma > Diplosoma virens. The sequence goes on along the minus strand of OY796896.1, from coordinate 41,134,418 downwards.
CATACACAAAAGCAATATTGACTTATTCTTCTTCTTCTTTTGGACTTTCCCTTTAATCAGGGGTTGCCAAAGCGTATGATGTTTCTCCACAGCGTTCTGTTTTTAATGTCCTTCTCCCTCGCACCAACTTCTCCATATCGTCCTTCACTACATCCAGAAATCTTCTCTTTGGCCTCCCTCTTTTCCTCTTTTCCGATAACTCCATTTCCATCACCCTTCTTCCTACATACTCCTATTCTCTCCTCATGACATGTCCATATCACCTCAGCCTCGTTCTATCTTAACTGTTGACTGTAACCAGTTATTCAGGCAAAACCAAACGTGAGACTTCACGCTTTTCATTTTCTTTAATAAAAACAATTTCTTCAAGGTTTTCTGACCATAAGTTCGCTCTCTTCAGTCTTATTATATCTGATTTAACGGAGAAAACATGTTTTATCACCGCAGAGTTTGGGATACTGGTATAGTGCTTAGAAACACTTGAATCCAAGCTCGACGGTGTAACACGGGAAAAAATTCCAAACAAATTTGTATTTTTCACGTTGGCTTGGCGATTATTCAAAGGTCTATACCAACGGTGGGCAAATTGTGGCTCGCCGACCTTTCGTTTGCGGCTCTTCTTGCTAAACAATAATAACGAAATCGAACAATGTACAATTGTTATTCACATTTGAATTTTGGTGAAACGAAGATTTCTAATTAGAAGCTAAATCGAATTACAGCGTGGAAATAAAGCATTTTTTTCTTTGTTGTTAAGGACCATTTACAGGAGTGATGAAGGTCTCGAGACCGGTCTTGGTCTCGAGACCAATTTTCAGGGTCTCGGTCTCGGTCTCGGACTCGTACTTTTTAAATTGGTCTCGAGACCGGACATTTTTTGTTATTTGACCCATTAACTGCGGAATTAAATTTTCACAAACCGTTTCTCAGTGCGTAATTAAAATGCGCCTCGCTTTTTAAAATGACTTTTTTCTTGCTATCGCGAGCTCTGTGGGGATTTTCCTATTAATCTGTTTTAGAAGCCGTAAACTCAGGCAGACGAGAGTTAATCCTTCTTCAAATAATAGCCAATAATTGAAGTGAAAAGTACTATACACTTGCACAAAATTATACTTATGATCATAAAAATTTACTATTTTTAGATGTTTTGATGCATTTATTTAGTTGTTCTGTGAAAAAATTATACAAAAAAAAGCAGTTGCATTTTTTAACCAAATTGATAATTAGATGCTAGGATTTGATCATAAGAAAATGTTGGATGCAATGTTCAGGATAAAAAATTTTTGGTGCTGGTTTAGTATGTGATCTACCTACATCTTGTGATCTACCTGTGAGTACGATACGATAAGAGAGTACGTGATTGCAAAAGGGATTAGACAGATTACTACTACTTCATCTCGGACGACTTGTGTGCACTTCAATTAAACAAACAAACTCCCCGAGATCTACTACATTTACCAGAACAATTGGTCAGCAGGTAGTCCAGATCAGGTCAGCCCATGACGAGAGCTAATGAACTGTACACACAAGCCATCCGAGATGAAGTAGCTGCTACGGAATTTCTTAGGCGCTATGAACTTCTTGAACAACCAGTTGATATTGCTCCTTGTAGCAAATGTGAAGGCGAAATAGCTGAAAAGCGAAGGAAAATAAAAGGTGAAAGCCGTCCTGTTTTGCGCTGCAGAAGGAAGGGGTGCCAGACATTTAGATCTGTTCGCCATGAAAGTATCTTCTTTTACTACACTGACCTGAATAATAAAATGAATTGCAAGTTGACGCTGTACGAAATTTTGGAACTGGTTTTTTACTTTGTGAAGGATTTGTCATTAGACCTAACGGAAGAAATGACTGGAAGAAGCAGGCCAACTATATGTGATTGGTTCAACATGTGCAAAGAAGTTTGCTCTTCAATAGTGTCTGTCAATAGGAGAGGTCAAATAGTGGAAACTGCAGTAAATCCTGTTGAAAGAGATGAAGCACGCTTTGCTGGAAGAAGAAAATACAATCGAGGTCGTCTTCTTAATCGTGATGAAAGAGCCGAATCAACTGATAGTGAGCTATCTTGATATCGTGCCGTTTTTTATCTTTTTTTAGTATCTTTTTTATATATTTTATTATTTATTTTTATCTATCTATTTTATCTATTTATAGTATTTTTTTTATTTATTTTAAACTATCGTGGGCGTTTTTTAGGTAGATCACAAGCTAAACCAGAAACATGTAAGTAGATCACATACTAAACCAGCACCAAATTTTTTTATAGCATTTTAGTTTTAAATTTATTAGAAGCAAATTGGCTTTATGGCAACTACAAGGCTTCCTTGATTACTTGCATTTCGTTTATCTGGCATTCAATTATCCGACCACTATATTTTGTACAATATATTTTGGAACATCACAGCTGTAGTGCATACCGCAGTGCATTATTTCAAAATTATTTCGAAATCTACTGAAAAAACGTGAATTTACTCGCAAACAATGCAAAATTAATTCATTTTTTAGTACAGTGTAGATCTAAAAAGTGAATATTTACGTACTGTATACTTTTGTTGCTTTGACAATAGAAATTCAATAAAATTAAGAGGTTTTTGCTTTTGACAATAAAAATTAAGCGTTTTTTTAGCTTATCCGCTCATATTTTTGAAAGTAACTACCCAATTAGACCGGATAATCGAGGAAGCACTGTACTAACTATAATGCTTTTATGTTTACGTTACTTTTAGTAGCCTATTTACCCGACAAAGTAAACTTCTAATGCTTACCCATTCTACTTGTCGCACCTTTGATTAAGTTAATTGTAATTGAAAATGCTATTGAATAAAAAACAGGATTGGTAATTCTACGTTATATTTGTAAATTGCTTCTACCAGTTAACAAAACCTTATTCTAAAGCTCATAATCAGTGATGGTCTTACAAAAAGGGGAGCCGGTAACAGAAAAATAGAGAGAACCACTTTTTTGTATTCCAAACCAAAGCGATCTCTAAAAAAACAGTCATCACTTTAGGAGAAGCCATCGTTATGGTGCTACTATAAAGAAATAGAGCAATATTTCGCTTAGAGGGGGCCACTTTTGGACTTTTTTTAGGGGTCCGGTGCGGTTGCTCCGTTCATTCCGTACTAAAAACATCACTGCTCATAATCATCTGAAATATGCACATCAAAAAAAGCAAAATATGTCTTCAATCTTGCAACAAAATATTTCGAAACTTGTAGGAAAGCTAATATGGTACTCTGAAAAAACTAGAGTTTTAAGAAAAATCATAACAATAACCACAAAATGCTAACCTTCATGTAAATAATCGGCGGCATGGTCAAGTGGTTAGAGCGCCCGGGATTGTGATCGACATGGTTTCGGTTCAAAACCTACTCGCGCCATATTTCCCTGCTTTGGTTATCTTGCCGAGCAGTTCTAAATTTCAGTATTATCTCTATTAAATTTCAAGCGGGCTGCAATATCTTGGTATCTTTGAAAGCAGGTCGGGGTAATTGTTTACTCTATGTATTAGCGCCTCCGTTGCTTTCCTGCAAGTCAGGAGGATAAATATAGAGATTAAAAAAAATTCTTATCTTATAAATGTTGTTCCATGTCAACCGCCGTTTTATTCAACTGTATTATGTTTTAAGGTACCGAATTGTTTTCGAAAAATTGTGCGTTTTTTCAAAAAATATTCATATTCCAAACGAATTAAAATACTAAACGAAGTAAATGTCAAGGCCTGATAATACTGAGTTGCATAATAGAACTTGAAAAAAAAGGTACCATAAGCAAATACAATTGTTTATAGCGCCATTCAAATCCTGACTATCAATTTTTTCAAACACACTCCGTTAAACTAAGGAAAACATTGAATTTTGTTACGAAATCATGATTTCTTCAACTAAAAAGTTTCGCAATCAAGTTTCAAACAATGAGTCTTTGTAAAAAATCTTTATTTTCCATCTAAATTTTTTTACAACATATTTCAAAATTGGCAAAGAGCTATTGTGGATGTTGACTATAAAAGTTACGAACCAGTAAAACCTAATCCATTCCGAGTTAATTAAACGGCTTTACAAACAAAGCAATGCGGGAAGCTGTCAAACAGTGTCTGTTAACTGTTGAATTGCTTCAGAACAGAAAAAGTTGCGCCATGAAACAATGCGATTGCCAAAGACGAGTTTTCTGTTTTGCGCAGGAAACGGGTTGATGTAGTTATGATGATTTACTGCTTTCTTCACCATAAACAACTCCCCTTGCGAAATAAAATTAAAAACCTTTTGTTGACCAGTAAAATTTTTGAGTAAACAGAGTCAATAAATGGTTTAGCTAGCGGTTTTTAACGTAAATTTTCAAGGAGGCGCGATTGTTAAAATGTTTTACAACACATTCTTTATTAATTTTAAAACTCAAAATGACAGCGAACTTGACCTCAGCAAGAATCGAATTGAACAACGAAATCCAGCAAGCTTTTTTTAATTGGATTTTGCTCTTACAAATGGTAACTGTGAGTCCCAATTAAAGTATAAATAAAAACTCATGTATCTGATTTTAAAAAAATTTAATCAAATAAAATTCTCCTATAGATGAGAAGCAAGAAACAAATTACAGTGCGAAATAGGCGACATTTTTGATGAAGCACAAGAACAGTTTCTCGAGTTAAAATTTAACTCAGCAGCCAAAGACAAATTTAAAGTACTGGACTTTGAGGCGTTTTGGGCCAAATACCTTCCCGTTTACCATCTTATTACTACGGCACACTAATAAATTTTGAGTTTGCCTGCGGCACACTTACTTCATGAAGGCGAAAGCCTACTTAATACACTCTTTAAGTTTACATACAGAAATTATATTTACTTCGATTTGATCTCATATTTCACTATTTTTCTCTCAAAATCATTGTGATCTCTAAAAAAACAAAAAAAAGGTCTTCACTTCGATTTGATTTCATATTTCGCTATTTTTCTCCCAAAATCATGGTGATCTCTAAAAAATCATATACAGCAAAATAAAACTATATGGGGTATTTTCAAGGGGGGCCCGAGGCAACTGCCTCATTTGCCTCACCCAATATCCACCATTGACTCCGTCAAAAACACGAAAATTTCGCGGCACACTTTAATCCCGGCACAGAGTTTGGGAAACCCTGCTCTATAGTATAAAGTTTTTCTCATAATTGTGACCTGATTAGCTAAAATATAATTTATTACATTGAATAAATTATCTCTATTCCGTTCGTTACGGGGCTTTAGATGTTTTTTGGTAATAAAAAATTCTGACTTCAAAACAACGCACAGATGTATATAAAAAACTTGCGCATTTGCTGGGGTATTGTGACGTAAACAAGACTTTCTTTATGCGACCACATAGAACAAGACTTTCTTATAACATGCTGGAGATGCTAGTTTATTTGAAACATAGCTTTGGAATTTTGGAAAAATAAAAATTAATGTTAATAAATTAAATTTTTTTTCGAAAAATATTCTACAGTAGTCTCGATCTCGGTCTCGATCTCGATAGTTTCTCGTCTCGGTCTCGAACCTTAGGTCTCGAAATTTTCCGGTCTCGATCTCGGTCTTGGTCTCGAAAAAATTTTACGGTCTCGGTCTCGGTCTCGGTCTCGGTCTCGAGTCATGTGGTCTCGACTACATTACTGATTTACACTACAGCAAAAATTTGAGCAAAGCGAGAGTTATCTTTTTTTTATTTATTTCTCGCCCCCGAGACACGCTAGTAACTTAAGAATAAAAGAAAATAAAGATAGTGCTCGCTTCTCTCAGATTTGCTTCTCTGTAATGAAATTTGTATAATAATCATTATATTACACAAGTCTAACAGATGAAGATTTGAGAGAATTAATTCACACTGCTTTTGACTTCATATCGCCCAGATTTTCAAAAGCTATCTAATAAAGTAGAAATCCACAATAGATCAAATGCTGGTAAAATCTCGGAAAAATTGTAAATCGTGTAACGTTGTATTTGTTTTTATTATTCCATTAAAACTTGCTTTGTTTACTTTATTTGCATTAACACCTCTAGCAAAATTTGTGGCTTTCCAGCAGTTTTGAATTTTCACATGCGGCTCTTTCATTGAAAACTTTGCCCACCCCTGGTCTATACTCTTTAGCTTTATTGACAACAAAAAGATAATTGGCCATTTTGAAACAGAAAAAAATACTTTAATAGTTTAAAGCAATATTGCTTGACATAGCGTGTTTTTATGATTTTTTACAAAAAAAATACAAAAGTGTTCTGCAAAGGCATCAGTCCATGCAAAATCAATGACGTCACAATCAGTCCATGAATTATAAACAAGTTTCATAAATTGAGGCATTATAGTTGTTTGCGAATATGGATATTGTATACAAATTTTTCACATATTTTCTGATCGGCGTTCACGAAAAAGACGTTCAATTACGGTTAAGTCGGAATGACTTTGATTAATTTTTTTAACTTTCAGACCACAAATATCTGTCTTAACAATGTGTTACGACTATTAGGCTCGTTAGGGGAGCTGATAAGGATGCAAGAATAAGTTTAATTACTTAAGATTAAGCTTCGTGGTTTTATGTTACGGCACGTAAGTTGCAATGACAAATGTAAATGATACACACCGTTTTCCAGCTCCTTAATATTAGCTGTAAACCTGCTGAGCTTTCCACCGATTCAACTTTTTCCATTTGCCAAATAAAGAAACTGGTTAATTACTTTGTTTTTAAACTGCTACGGGCAAATCTTTGTATTCAATTTGTTGAAAACAATTTTTAGCAAAAATTTCTTGTCTATTTCAGCTGGAAATTACTTTTTGAAAACACAAGCTATCAAGTACGTCATCCCCATGTCCGTTTGGACCGATTTGGCTGCTGCCGTTGCTCAATCAAAAAACTTGCTAATTTTATTTCGAGAAGAGTAAAGATTAATTTATTTCACCTACATTAAAAAACATTTAAAACCATTGAAAATCATTGAATTACATGTATTATGACGATGATGCGTCATAATTACCAGAACAATGTAATAATTCAATAATATTTTTGTTTTTCAATAAATTAAGAGCGACCTCTCGTGACAAAACGTTTTTTTGCAGCGTTTGCAAACTTTGTTGTTGTTTTTATCATTTGGTGTAAGTGTAATGTGATGACTTCAATATACTTACAAAAAATTTTTATTGGTAGATTTGTATTTTAAGTTATGCAAATCAAAATTAAATAAAATTATTTGTAAGCAAGCAATAGTTAAAATCTGTGTTTGTTTCACTCTAAAACATAATTCTGTTGTAAATCTAAAGTAAAAACATTCTAAAGCAGTGTTTCTCAAATTTTTTGGCCATGCCCCACCAAATCATTTCTAAAGCTTTGATGTTGCCCATTTGGTGATACAAAGGTGTAAGAGCTCAAATTTTTTCAGGTGGCAATACAGGTTTGCCCTAAAGACTAGTGAAAACTAAAAAAAAACTTTATCACTTCCAAACTGCCTCTAATTTCTTCATTTTTACCCCAAAAAACTAGTGAAGACTTAAAAAAAGGTCATCACTTTGAAACTGCATCTGATTTTTTTATTTTTACAAAAACTTCAACAAAGGCTTTTGCTCAAAGCGTCCTTGTGTTTTTCCACCAAAATTGATTCCTAGCGTCCTAAAAATACCCATTCCTCACCAAAATTTTGCCAGGCCCCACCGGTGGGATGCACACCCCACATTAAGAACCACTGCTCTAAAGCTTATCTTTAGTATGCGTGATTACTTCTACTTTTACAAAATTTCACAAATGCTTGCTGCAAGCTTTTACAATATTAACCAATTTAAAACAGAAAAGCAAGACATAATTGAAAACTTTTTCTCAATACTTCAACTCGGTGTATACCAGGGCTTCTTAAACTTTTTTATTCTGCGACCCCGTTTTAAAAAAAAAAATTTGTGTGACCCCAATATGTGTAAGCTAATTTTACGTTAAATTTTTTCTATGAAAAACCATGCATGTGCATGAAAAACCATGTAATAAGAACGAGAAATGAAAATAGTGACCTAAAGAAAATTAACAAAATTACAAAAACCAAATGTTTTCTAAAAAAAGTCTTCACTCAGAATCGAACTGCGATTTATCTATTTTCGTCGCAACCAGGGGTGGGTATTCAAATTCAGGCCCCGAAACGAGAATTTCCAAAAATTGATGTTCTCTAGAAAAAAAAGAGCTTTGATCTCGTCTTTCACTTTTTTCTCCCAAAATCATGGTGACCTCTAAAAAAAAGGTCTTTTTTCGATTTCATCTCCGATTTTGCTATTTTTCTCCCAAAATCATGGTGATCTCTAAAAAAAAACCAAAAAAAGGTCTTCACCTCGAATCAATCTTGTATTTCCCACTTTTTGTCCCAACTTCATGATGATATCTAAAAAACATCTGCAGCAAACTAAAACTATATGTGCTATTTTCAAGGGGTGCTTCTAAAATCGATGGGATCCCAAAAAAAGGGGGGACCGAGGCAACTGCCCCATTCGCCTCACTCAATATCCACACTGTCGCCAACTTCAGGTGTTCTCAAAAAAAAAAGGTCATCACTCAGAATCAAGCTCCGATTTGTCAATTTTTGTTCCCAAATTCTCTGATTTGCCAATTACAGATGCAATAATCATAATTTTTTCTAAAAGCTCCGTGGCACTACTGGGATTTTCAAAGTTTCGTGGCACAAAGCACAAAATTCCAATTTGTTTCGCGACCCCAAAATTAGTTTAGGTGACCCTGTTTGGGGTCGCGACCCATAGTTTGAGAAGCCCGGGCACAATAAAGCACAAAGACTGGATGTTTTTAAAAATCAAGCCGCTTAAAAGACGAGAAGCACCAGACACTGCGAATCGAACTTAACATTCTGCAATGAGATAAGCATCATGTGATCAAGAAAATATCAATAATCATGAACTATGTAATCAACAAAGTTCTTTATGATGATTGCCACGCATTGCGCCTTTTCTCCAACGCGTTGATTTCTGTCGTTTCTGTTATTTCACATTCCGTTTACACTTTGGTTTTGTCAGTTGATATTTTGTCGAATAGTTGAAGGTCGTTTTTCAGGTCGTTCATTTCAATTAATTCCTTTATTAGTTTTTTGTTTTAGAGTTTAAGTGTATTTAATTTTTGGTTTAAACTTTTATTAAAGTCTTGTAAAATGTTGTTACTTCACTGACGAGCTCTAACAAGAGCGAAACTCGAGTCTGGTATTCTAAATCCTCATTATTCTTGTACTGTGTTTTATTCACAAGTCAGAAAAATACAATCGATTTATTTTTCACTGAACAAAGGCTGATCATTCAAATCAGACATTACAGCATTTTGCTATTGCTAGAAAAAGATGTAAGAAATTGGCTGATTTCAAAAAGTTTCTTTAAAAAGTTCAAATTCTAACTTTTTGTCTTTCCTGCTGGTTTGCAATCTGACAACAGCAGCTTCAGCTTCATACAGATAAACAATATGCAATAATCATTTTTTTCCAAAAATTAACTTTCAAAAGACATGCTTCGGGTGAGAAACATCAAAGTAGTATACCAATGAACAGGATTTTGAGCAATATGTTTCTAATGAAGGCAAATTGTTGAAAGTGTTATGATTCTTTTTTCAAAAATATTTTGACAGTGACTGTGTAAAATAAATTGAAAATTGATTGATGAATAAAAATTAGCACATTTTTCACACTGACATTTGTGCTCAAGTTCTTAAAAATACTGTGTAAAAACTTTGACAATCGAAGTCTGGCATTCGGCAGCTTTTAGTCGACAAGCACAAGCTGTAAAATACACAAAAGAAAAACCGTGAAGGCGTTTTTGAATTGAACTTTAAACTGTGTAAAGGGCTTGCAAGAAAAGTTAAAATTTTTATATTGCTTACACTTTTAAAAAACTTTTAAAGTCTGCAATTGTGAACTTTTAGACAACATATTTACATGATTTTAAATTCTTCAAACACAAAAAACCGGCAAAATTCTACAAAACCGTGATTTAATCAAGGTTTTCAATGTTTTTTCAACGTACGTATCTGCTTAGCAACAACAGAACGTCAGTTGCAAATTTTTGTAGAAAAGCAACATGGGTTTAATTTTTAACTTTTGACCCAAGTCATTTAAAGTTTTTCTAGAATGTTGTAAATTTTCAAACTTCGAAGCTTGGGAGTATGAACTGCTTTAAGTATAAACGTTGTTGTTAAACAGGGACAAAACTTTATAACATTATTTTGCACGGTTTGAGATTTCTTTGTTTGCATTTCACTCAATTTTTCTTTTGAAAGCGATACAATATAATCATTTGAAAACAATACAGTTTTTTCAATACTGGTGAACCTATCTTTTCACCAAACAAAGTAAAGGCGTTTTTTATTCAAATTATTTTTCAAAAATACCGGCAGAAAAATCACGACCCGAGACAATTTAGGTTTGTCTCATAAAAGTTATTGCGTCTGTCACAGTTTTTTAAACAATGACTTGGGTCAAAAGTTAAAAATTAAACCCAATGTTACTTTTCTATAAAAATTTGCTGCTGACGTTCTGATGTTGCTAAGCAGATACGTACGTTGAAAAAACATTGAAAACCTTGATTAAATCACGGTTTTGTAGAATTTTGCCGGTTTTTTGTGTTTGAAGAATTTAAAATCATGTAAATATGTTGTCTAAAAGTTCACAATTGCAGACTTTAAGAGTTTTTTAAAAGTGTAAGCAATATAAAAATTTTAACTTTTCTTGCAAGCCCTTTACACAGTTTAAAGTTCAATTCAAAAACGCCTTCACGGTTTTTCTTTTGTGTATTTTACAGCTTGTGCTTGTCGACTAAAAGCTGCCGAATGCCAGACTTCGATTGTCAAAGTTTTTACACAGTATTTTTAAGAACTTGAGCACAAATGTCAGTGTGAAAAATGTGCTAATTTTTATTCATCAATCAATTTTCAATTTATTTTACACAGTCACTGTCAAAATATTTTTGAAAAAAGAATCATAACACTTTCAACAATTTGCCTTCATTAGAAACATATTGCTCAAAATCCTGTTCATTGGTATACTACTTTGATGTTTCTCACCCGAAGCATGTCTTTTGAAAGTTAATTTTTGGAAAAAAATGATTATTGCATATTGTTTATCTGTATGAAGCTGAAGCTGCTGTTGTCAGATTGCAAACCAGCAGGAAAGACAAAAAGTTAGAATTAATTTTAACGATGTTAAAGAATTTAACCTGATTTTTTTTTTTTAAACCACCATTGAGTTTGGAAAGGATGACTGATAACGGGTTTTTGCGCTATTGACGATTAAGGCCCGTTTCCACTACGAGCGTGGAAAAGTGCATTCTTTCTCTCTTTTATTCATCTTCGATTGAAGCGAGCGCAAAAAAAAAGCAATAAAACAAACAAAGAATGCTTTTTTCCACGCTCGTAGTGGAAACGGGCCTTTACCTACATGGAAATCATCTTTATTGTGACGCGAAAAAGAATAAGCTTTCAAAAAACCTAGATAAACAAAGTTGTAACAGATTTTCTTAGAAATCTTAAATAGACAAAACTGTAACAGACTGCTGTTAAACGTCTTAAAATTATTGAATTAAAAAAATGCCTGAACAATTCAGTTGGAAGAAACAAAATGAAAAATGATGCGATTTATAATAGACTAAATAATTACAACTAGATTTTCTTGAAATCAACAACTGTATAGGCCCGTTTCCACTACGAGCGTGGAAAAGAGCATTTTTTCTCTCTTTTATTGATCTTTGATTGAAGCGAGCGGTTAAAATTGAAGCGAGCGCAAAAAAAAATCAATAAAACAAACAAAGAATGCTTCTTTCCACGCTTGTAGTGGAAACGGGCCTTAAAACAGACACCAGATTGTCTTTTCCATTAGAAGAAACAAAAATATTGAAAAAAAAATCCGGTTTAAGGCTTTAATATTGAAAAAAACTTTTTAAAGAAATTAATGAAATAGTAAAGCAGTTCTTACACTTGATTGCAGCTGCTTTACAAAGACAATATCTAGCATGAAAATCCTTAAACATACGAGGTGTGTTTGAAAAGTATCGGGACTGTATGCTTTGCACAAACAACACTTGCAACAGTGATAAAAGCTTTGTTTTTTAGATGGCGCAATGTCTTGTGGTTGTAAAAATGTAGTTTCAGCATTCTGTGACAACCATATGCTTTTTTACAGGCTTTTCTTGAAAGGTGCTTTACTGTAGTTCGTTTTGGGATAATTTATTTAGTAAATATTTTTTTCTTTTTTTTTCTTCTTTTGTTAACAAATAATGAGCATTGAACAAAGAATCAACTTGAAGTTTCTCGTTCGACTTGGAAAAACTCCAACTGAAACATTCAATTTGCTCCAAGAAGTTTACGGAGATGCTACGATGTCAAGAACTCGGATTTTTGAGTGGCACAAGAGGTTCAGAGAGGGAAGAGAGGATGTGGAAGATGATCCTAAGAGTGGAAGGCCAACAACAAGCAGAACAAACAAAAATGTTGAGCGTGTGAGAGAAAAAGTGTGCAGTGACCGCCGCCTTACTGTTAGAATGATAGCAGATGAGTTGAGCATGAATAGTGAGAGGGTGTGGAGGATCATTACAGAAGATCTGGGGATGAGGAAGGTTTGTGCGAAAATGGTACCAAGGTTGCTGAATGATGGGCAAAAGGAAAATCGTGTGCAAGTGTGTCAAGACATCCTGAAACAACTTGAAATTACACCAGATCTGCTGAGTAGAGTTGTTACCGGTGATGAGTCGTGGATCTTCAAGTACGATCCACTCACCAAACGGCAGAGCCTTGAATGGAAGAGTGCACCCTCACCAAGACCCAAGAAAGCAAGGCTGTTCAAGTCCAAAATTAAGGTGATGCTGATTGTTTTCTTTGATGTTCATGGAATTGTTCATCTAGAATTCTTGCCACAGGGCCAAACCATTAACCAGAATGTTTACAAAGACATCTTGCGACGTTTGATGCGTTCGGTAAGGGAGAAAAGAAGAGAATTGTGGGAGACAAAGTCATGGCTGCTTCATCATAACAATGCTCCTGCTCACAATGCCTTAAGCATACGACAATTTCTTGCAGAAAATAACATTGCCGTGCTGAAGCAACCACCCTACTCGCCAGATCTGGCTCCCTGTGATTTTTTCTTGTTTCCTAAGCTCAAGGGAGTCATTAAAGGAACCCGTTTTCAAGACTCAAAACCCATAACAACAGCCGTAACGAAGGAACTACGAGCGATCCCAATGGAATCTTTCCAGAAGTGCATAGAAGCATGGCAGCAGAGATTAGAAAAGTGCATTCGAGCTCAAGGAGATTACTTTGAAGGGGACAAGTTGTAATTTTTACGTGGCATTTCAAATAAAATAATTATTTACACAGTCCCGTTACCGCAACTTCGTTGTTCAGCATGTAGAGGCATCATGTTTTTTTTAGTGTGACTTCATAGATTGCACTCATTCCTGTAACTGGTCTCTGGGCAGTTTTCTAAGTTAAGTATAAAGACGTCTTATTTTTTGCTATACGTCATGGATTGCATTATGTTTTTTGTATTGGAAAGACATCCAAACGTTTAAAATCTCTGAGCAGATTACTGATCTTTGCAATAGAAGAACATTGTTAAAATCCTTGACCAGATGACTGATCTTTGCAATAGAAAAACATTGTTAAATCTTTGTTCAGATTTTAAACACAGCTTTGTTGCTCAGCATAAATTGTGTTTAGACGCGACTGAGTCGCTCTGAGAAAAATCAAACTCGCAGATAAATGCAACTTTGTTGCTCTGGGTGGAAATTAAACTCACATTTAAACACAACTTTGCTGCTCAGCTTAAAAACGAACCTGTGATTAGACACGACTGCGTCGCTCTGAGTAAAAATCAAACTCGCAGATAAACGCAAATTCGTTGCTTTGGGTGGAAATTAAACTTACATATAAACGCAACTTTGTTGCTCAGCTTAAAAACGAACCTGTGATTAGACACGACTGAGTCGCTCTGGGTGAGAATTAAACCCATAGTTGGTCGCAACTTCGTTGTTCACAGCTTAAAGAAAGATTTTGTGGTTAAAAAAAACTTCGTTGCTCTTGGTGGGAATCAAACCCGTGGTTGGTCGCAACTTTGTTGCTCAGCATAGGTTGTGTTTAGACGCGACTGCGTTGCTCTGAGTAAAAATCAAACTTGCAGATCAACGAACTCCGTTGTTCTGGGTGGGAATTAAACTCACATAAAAACGCAACTTTGTTGCGCAGCTTAAAAACGAACCTGTGGTTAGACGCGAATTCGTCGTTCTGGGTATAGATTGAACTCGTATCTAGACGCGACTTAGATAGCCGACGATTAGACGCGGCTGCGTCGCTCTGCCTTTTTTATTTTATTTTTTTTATTTTTATCTCTATATTTATTCCCCTGACTCGCAGGAAAGGACGGAGGTGCTATACTTAGGGTAGGCAATTACCCTGACCTGCTTCTGAAATACCAAGATATTGCTGTCCGCTAGTAAGTTACTAGAGATATTACTGTAGTTTAGAACTGCTTGCTAAGATCACCAAGCAGGGGAAAGTGCCGTAAAGTGTCTTTCCCAAGAAAACAACAGAATGGCGCAAGTGGGTTTTGAACCCAGACCATGTTGATCACCAGTCCGGTGCTTAAACCACTCGACCATACTGCCGACATATGTCCATACGACCTGGAAATCAAATTCGTAATTCTAGTTAGAGCTAAGATAAGGGTTAGGGTTAGAGTTAGGGTTAGGATCTCCCTCCAGATCCGTTGCTTATCCAAGGCTTCATCCGACGCAGATTCAACGCAATTCACGTCAAAAGTTTCCTTTTAAACTACTCACAATTCTCAACTTCAACATTCTCCTTCGTCTCGGCCACCGTCGCCACAATCTCCGAATCATTTCTGCGTCTCTCGCAATCTCTATCTCCGGCCCTCTGTCCGGTCTCTCTCAGTGACCCAGTATCTCTGTTTTTCTACGCATACCACAAGGTGGAGCAAAATATGCATATACGTTCCCGGCGGGTGACGTTGGCGGACGAACAACGCAAAAAAATAAGTGAAAGAAATCAAAGCTGAACCTCAATGTTGCAAAAACCAGAACAAGACACAAAGTAAAACAACAAATTTATTTGCATAATCATTCCATGCAATTAACCTTTATTTCTTGATTCTATGAAAAATGATGTTCAGAGTTTGCAACAATGAATTGAGTTAATTTACCGTAAAACCTCTAATTGAGCGCCACCCTGTTTTTTCAAAAGTCACCCTAAGCGATTTTTGTTTGTTCAACTAACCCGGATTCCCCTGCGGTTACTATCGCTTCTTGAGAGATCCATTTTCTCTTTTTTTTTTTCTTCCATGCTAATGCTAATGCTGAAAGAGGGATTTCGGGTTAGTTTTACCGCAAAAAGAAATCGCTTACGGCGACTTCTTGAAGAGACAGGGTGGCGCTAAATTAGAGGTTTTACGGTAACCTATTAAAGTACAATGAATAAGAATGGGAGCAAAACGTCTAAGCAAATGCAAGAATGGAGGTCGAGAAACTGAAATAAAAGAAATGAGCTCGAACTAAATTTTGTAAAGCAATTAATGAAGATTCGAAATCTTAAAGCTTTATTTATTTCAGCTTTATTTCAGCTAGCTTTATTTCAGCTTTATAAATAAGAAAAACATCCAATATTAACATCTCTTTTTTTCAAAACAATTAAAACGCGAAACGTAAGAAACCAAAGCGGCACATCTAAATCCAGAAAATGAGGTTAATCCGGACCTCGCATATTTCAATAGGCCACTAACACTGCACAGATAGACATCAACTATGCATAAAACACAACTAAGATTAATACTTTGATGTTCTCTAGAAAAAAAAGAGCTTTGATCTCGTCTTTCACTTTTTTCTCCCAAAATCATGGTGACCTCTAAAAAAAAGGTCTTTTTTTCGATTTCATCTCCGATTTTGCTATTTTTCTCCCAAAATCATGGTGATCTCTAAAAAAAACCAAAAAAAGGTCTTCACCTTGAATCAATCTTGTATTTCCCACTTTTTGTCCCAACTTCATGATGATATCTAAAAAACATCTGCAGCAAACTAAAACTATATGTGCTATTTTCAAGGGGTGCTTCTAAAATTGATGGGATCCCAAAAAAAGGGGGGACCGAGGCAACTGCCCCATTCGCCTCACTCAATATTCACACTGTTGCCAACTTCAGGTGTTCTCAAAAAAAAGGTCATCACTCAGAATCAAGTTACGATTTGTCAATTTTTGTTCCCAAATTCTCTGATTTGCCAATTACAGGTGCAATAATCATAATTTTTTCCAAAAGCTCCTTGGCACTACTGGGATTTTCAAAGTTTCGTGGCACAAAGCACAAAATGCCAATTTGTTTCGCGACCCCAAAATTAGTTTAGGCGACCCTGTTTGGGGTCGCGACTCATAGTTTGAGAAGCCCGGGTGTATACAATAAAGCACAAAGACTGGATGTTTTTTAAAATCAAGCCGCTTAAAAGACGAGAAGCACCAGACACTGCGAATCGAACTTAACATTCTGCAATGAGATAAGCATCATGTAATCAAGAAAATATCAATAATCATGAACTATGTAATCAACAAAGTTCTTTATGATGATTGCCACGCATTGCGCCTTTTCTCCAACGCGTTGATTTCTGTCGTTTCTGTTATTTCACATTCCGTTTACACTTTGGTTTTGTCAGTTGTTATTTTGTCGAATAGTTGAAGGTCGTTTTTCAGGTCGTTCATTTCAATTAATTCCTTTATTGGTTTTTTTGTTTTAGAGTTTAAGTGTATTTAATTTTTGGTTTATACTTTTATTAAAGTCTTGTAAAATGTTGTTACTTCACTGACGAGCTCTAACAAGAGCGAAACTCAAGTCTGGTTTTCTAAATCCTCATTATTCTTGTACTGTATGTTTTATTCACAAGTCAGAAAAATACAATCGATTTATTTTTCACTGAACAAAGGCTGATCATTCAAATCAGACATTACAGCATTTTTGCTATTGCTAGAAAAAGATGTAAGAAATTGGCTGATTTCAAAAAGTTTCTTCAAAAAATTCAAAAAGTTTCTAATTCTAACTTTTTGTCTTTCCTGCTGGTTTGCAATCTGACAACAGCAGCTTCAGCTTCATACAGATAAACAATATGCAATAATAATTTTTTTCCAAAAATTAACTTTCAAAAGACATGCTTCGGGTGAGAAACATCAAAGTAGTATACCAATGAACAGGATTTTGAACAATATGTTTCTAATGAAGGCAAATTGTTGAAAGTGTTATGATTCTTTTTTCAAAAATATTTTGACAGTGACTGTGTAAAATAAATTGAAAATTGATTGATGAATAAAAATTAGCACATTTTTCACACTGACATTTGTGCTCAAGTTCTTAAAAATACTGTGTAAAAACTTTGACAATCGAAGTCTGGCATTCGGCAGCTTTTAGTCGGCAAGCACAAGCAGTAAAATACACAAAAGAAAAACCGTGAAGGTGTTTTTGAATTGAACTTTAAACTGTGTAAAGGGCTTGCAAGAAAAGTTAAAATTTTTATATTGCTTACACTTTTAAAAAATTCTTAAAAAGTCTGCAATTGTGAACTTTTAGACAACATATTTACATTATTTTAAATTCTTCAAACACAAAAAACCCGCAAAATTCTACAAAACCGTGATTTAATCAAGATTTTCAATGCTTGTGCTTGCCGACTAAAAGTTGCCGAATGCCAGACTTCGATTGTCAAAGTTTTTACACAGTATTTTTAAGAACTTGAGCACAAATGTCAGTGTGAAAAATGTGCTAATTTTTATTCATCAATCAATTTTCAATTTATTTTACACAGTCACTGTCAAAATATTTTTGAAAAAAGAATCATAACACTTTCAACAACTTGCCTTCATTAGAAACATATTGCTCAAAATCCTGTTCATTGGTATACTACTTTGATGTTTCTCACCCGAAGCATGTCTTTTGAAAGTTAATTTTTGGAAAAAAATTATTATTGCATATTGTTTATCTGTATGAAGCTGAAGCTGCTGTTGTCAGATTGCAAACCAGCAGTAAAGACAAAAAGTTAAGAATTAATTTTAACGATGTTAAAGAATTTAACCCGATTTTTTTTTTAAAAAATTACCATTGATTTTGGAAAGGATGACTGATAACGGGTTTTTGCTAGATAAACCTAGAAACTACTAAAAACCTAGATAAACAAAGTTGTAACAGATTTTCTTAGAAATCTTAAATAGACAAAACTGTAACAGACTGCTGTTAAACGTCTTTAAATTATTGAATTAAAAAAAATGCCTGAACAATTCAGTTGGAAGAAACAAAATGAAAAATGATGCGATTTATAATAGACTTAATAATTACAACTAGATTTTCTTGAAATCAACAACTGTATAGGCCCGTTTCCACTACGAGCGTGGAAGAGAGCATTCTTTCTCTTTTTTATTGATCTTTGATTGAAGCGAGCGGTTAAAATTGAAGCGAGCGCAAAAAAAAATCAATAAAACAAACAAAGAATGCTTTTTTCCACGCTTGTTGTGGAAACGGGCCTTAAAACAGACACCAGATTGTCTTTTCCATTAGAAGAAACAAAAATATTGAAAAACAAAATCCGGTTTAAGGCTTTAATATTGAAAAAAACTTTTTAAAGAAATTAATGAAATAGTAAAGCAGTTCTTACACTTGATTGCAGCTGCTTTACAAAGACAATGTCTAGCATGAAAATCCTTACACATATAAACGCAACTTCGTTGTTCAGCATATAGAGGCATCATGTTTTTTTTTAGTGTGACGTCATAGATTGCACTCGTTCCTGTAACTGGTCTCTGGGCAGTTTTTTAAGTTAAGTATAAAGACGTCTTATTTTTTTGCTATACATCATGGATTGCATTATGTTTTTTGTATTGGAAAGACATCCAAACGTTTAAAATCTCTGAGCAGATTACTGATCTTTGCAATAGAAGAACATTGTTAAAATCCTTGACCAGATGACTAATCTTTGCAATAGAAAAACATTGTTAAAATCTTTGTTCAGATTTTAAACACAGCTTTGTTGCTCAGCATAAATTGTGTTTAGACGCGACTGAGTCGCTCTGAGAAAAATCAAACTCGCAGATAAACGCAACTTTGTTGCTCTGGGTGTAAATTAAACTCACATTTAAACACAACTTTGCTGCTCAGCTTAAAAACGAACCTGTGATTAGACACGACTGCGTCGCTCTGAGTAAAAATTAAACTCGCAGATAAACGCAAATTCGTTGCTTTGGGTGGAAATTAAACTTACATATAAACGCAACTTTGTTGCTCAGCTTAAAAACGAACCTGTGATTAGACACGACTGAGTCGCTCTGGGTGAGAATTAAACCCATAGTTAGTCGCAACTTCGTTGTTCACAGCTTAAAGAAAGATTTTTTGGTTAAACGAAACTTCGTTGCTCTTGGTGGGAATCAAACCCGTGGTTGGTCGCAACTTTGTTGTTCAGCATAGGTTGTGTTTAGACGCGACTGCGTCGCTCTGAGTAAAAATCAAACTTGCAGATCAACGAACTCCGTTGTTCTGGGTGGGAATTAAACTCACATAAAAACGCAACTTTGTTGCGCAGCTTAAAAACGAACCTGTGGTTAGACGCGAATTCGTCGTTTTGGGTATAGATTGAACTCGTATCTAGACGCGACTTAGATAGCCGACGATTAGACGCGGCTGCGTCGCTCTGCCTTTTTTATTTTATTTTTTTATTTTTATCTCTATATTTATTCCCCTGACTTGCAGGAAAGCGACGGAGGTGCTATACTTAGGGTAGGCAATTACCCTGACCTGCTTCTGGAAATGCCAAGATATTGCTGTCCGCTAGTAAGTTACTAGAGATATTACTGTAATTTAGAACTGCTTGCTAAGATCACCAAGCAGGGGAAAGTGCCGTAAAGTGTCTTTCCCAAGGAAACGACAGAATGGCGCAAGTGGGTTTTGAACCCAGACCATGTTGATCACCAGTCCGGTGCTTTAACCACTCGACCATACTGCCGACATATGTCCATACGACCTGGAAATCAAATTCGTAATTCTAGTTAGAGCTAAGATAAGGGTTAGGGTTAGAGTTAGGGTTAGGATCTCCCTCCAGATCCGTTGCTTATCCAAGGCTTGATCCGACGCAGATTTAACGCAATTCACGTCAAAAGTTTCCTTTTAAACTACTCACAATTCTCAACTTCAACATTCTCCTTTGTCTCGGCCACCGTCGCCACAATCTCCGAATCATTTCTGCGTCTCTCGCAATCTCTATCTCCGGCCCTCTATCCGGTCTCTCTCAGTGACCCAGTATCTCTGTTTTTCTACGCATACCACAAGGTGGAGCAAAATATGCATATACGTTCCCGGCGGGTGACGTTGGCGGACGAACAACGCAAAAAAATAAGTGAAAGAAATCAAAGCTGAACCTCAATGTTGCGAAAACCAGAACAAGACACAAAGTAAAACAACAAATTTATTTGCATAATCATTCCATGCAATTAACCTTTATTTCTTGATTCTATGAAAAATGATGTTCAGAGTTTGCAACAATGAATTGAGTTAATTTACCGTAAAACCTCTAATTGAGCGCCACCCTGTTTTTTCAAAAGTCACCCTAAGCGATTTTTGTTTGTGCAACTAACCCGGATTCCCCTGCGGTTACTATCGCTTCTTGAGAGATCCATTTTCTCTTTTTTTTTTTTTTTTCTTCCATGCTAATGCTAATGCTGAAAGAGGGATTTCGGGTTAGTTTCACCGCAAAAAGAAATCGCTTACGGCGACTTCTTGAAGAGACAGGGTGGCGCTAAATTAGAGGTTTTACGGTAACCTATTAAAGTACAATGAATAAGAATGGAAGCAAAACGTCTAAGCAAATGCAAGAATGGAGGTCGAGAAACTGAAATAAAAGAAATGAGCTCGAACTAAATTTTGTAAAGCAATTAATGAAGATTCGAAATCTTAAAGCTTTATTTCAGCTTTATTTATTTCAGCTTTATTTCAGCTAACTTTATTTCAGCTTTATAAATAAGAAAAACATCTAATATTAACATCTCTTTTTTTCAAAACAATTAAAACGCGAAACGTAAGAAACCAAAGCGGTGCATCTAAATCAAGAAAATGAGGTTAATCCCGACCTCGCATATTTCAATAGGCCACTAACACTGTACAGATAGACATCAACTATGCCCAAAACACAACTAAGATTAATATTTTGACCGACCAAATTAATAATCTTTGTAAAAACTCTGCATTTCATTCAATGAACTGAATTTGTAATTGAAGCCGTTTATTGCAAAAATTAGTTTAAAGAACTAACCAGTGTTTCTAATTCATTGCTTCAGTAAACACTTCTCAGTTTAAGTCTTTTCAACTGATCATTTCATAAAGCAGCAAAATTGTTTTGTGACGTAATAAACCAATGCAATGACGTCTCACAGCATTAATAATATTAACAAGTTTACTTACTCAAACCCCAATATTCCAATCTTCGACTCGAAGCAGAACTCACAAATAACAACGCAATTAACTTTAACAACTTCATTATGACCAAATAATAACTTTCAAAACTTTATAATTTCTCTGACAAATATTTTAAAATATTAACAAGTTTTATTCAATCGATGAAACAATTTTGTTGATTTAAGTTTTGCGGAAAATTAATTTGTTAGTATAACTTTCTAACTCGCAGAAAATTAATAAAAAATTAATATAACCTTCTACAGTAAATTAATTTAAAACGAGACACAAAATAACTAAATCGTATTTATAGAAAGACCGGAGTCTTCACACCCCTGTAAAAGTAGAATACTTTTTGAATCAAAAAATTATTTTAACATAAGTTTATTATCTTTTAAAAATTTTACTTTAAATGTTATAAAAAAAGTGACGTAGCCGCTGTTATGACGTAAAATAATATTAAAGCAGAATTTGATTAGATTGAATAGATTTGAATAGAATTTATTGAAACATTAGATTGAAATAAAATTGCTTGAGATTGTCAGGCTTTTGTATTAGAATCGTGGAGTCAGAATCGCACGAATTATATGTTTTTGGGCTGTGTCAAAGCTATTTTTTAGATAAACTGAAGTCGGAGTCGCTATTATTTTTGGTGACTCCGATTTTCAAACTTTCAGCAAATTACTTGTAAGCTATAGTCAGATTTACCATCTCAATTGACTAGATAATAATCACGTTCAAATATGGTGAATATATTTTTGAGAACTGGGCTGCTTTTTGGCCTTTAATTCAAAGTGAAGACGAAAAAAACAGTTTTTGCTTGAAAACGATCTTCAATACAAAAAAGTAAACTCAACTTCGGTTTGGGATTTGTTTAGTAAAATTTAACAAAAAATTAAGAAAGAAAAACTAAAAAAGTTGTTTTCATCTTTAAAAGTCAAGTTACCAGAAAAAAAGTCTTCACTTTTTACCCAAAAATCAGCCTTTTTAAAAACTTGTGAATCTTGAAGAATCAAGCTCTTTGTCTGAAGCCACCGCCTCAACTTAATTTTACTGTAACTATAAACTCTTGACTATATTTTGAAATTTTGAACCTTGTTTCGGCGCAAGCAGATAAGCCTATATTCTGCTATGTATTTTAAAAGCAGACTTTAACCCAGACATGGGCATTTTACGGCCGTGGGCCACGGGGCGCATGCAGTTCTTTGTTTGGCTCTGATCAGCCCGTGAAAGAATCATAAGAAATTACAAAATAAACGAGTTTTTTATTCTAGTAATGCCTGGATTGAATGTGACTTGCTTTGATTTTGAATTTTGAATTGTTTTATTTACATCGCGCATGCGTGTTACTTAATTGAGGTAGTTGAAAGCAAGTTGCAAGTATCGAGACAACTTTTATCGAATTTTTTGTTAAATTTTATGTCCGGAAGGAATTTAAAAAAAACTCCCAAATCTCCGGAAATTTAGTATTAACTAAAAACAACGTGCGATTTTTTAAGAAAACACATTGATTATGGGACAAAAATAGCAAATTCCAAAACCGATTCTAAGTGAAGACCTTTTTTTTTAGAGAACACCATGATTTTGGAACAAAAATAGGAAAATTTGAGATCGATTCGAAGTGAAGACCTTTTTTTTTGGTCTTCGTCCTAGATTCGTAAAAAAATTTATTTTGTCCGCCTCTTCAAAAATTTTTTTGTTGGTGCGCTTATGTCTGTCCCGAATTCCGCCTATTCAGATATGGCAACCCTAGCGTAGATTGGCTTTCTCTTTTTTATAAAAAAAAAGTCAATTTTAATTGACTCTTTCATATGATTAGAAGTGACGTGTTAAGGGTCACAATACCAAAAAAATTCAAAGAAATCCTATAAAATTTTAATAGTTTGCCAATTGCCATTTCGTACTCACATTCAGTAATAATAACAATTTAGCTAAATGGTAAAAATAGTTTGACGGAAAATAGTTGAAAGTATTAGAAAACATTTTCAAGCAGAAGTTACCGCAAAAAACTAGAAATAATAACTGCTGGGCAAACCTAAATTAAAATAAGGTGGCAATAAATTACAAAAACCAAGAAAAAAGAACTTTTGCAGTACTTTATGACTTGACATATTTTTAGTAAAAGAAACAGCAAAAGCATTGTCGGCAGCGTGGTCGAGTGATTAATGCGCGATGCTTATGATCAACATGATCTCGGTTCAAAACCCACCCACGCATTCCGGTGTGTCTTTGAGAAACACACTTTACGACACTTTCCCCTGCATGGTGATCTTGGCAAGCAGTTCTAAATTAAAGTCATATCACTATTAAATTTCAAGCGGACAGCAATATCTTGGCATCTCCGGAAGCAGGTTGGGGTAATTGCTTACCCTACGTATTAGCACCTCCGTCGCTTTCCTGCGAGTGAGGAGAATAAATATAGAGATAAAAAAATTTTTTAATTATTTTGTAGTATCTCAAGCAACATGTCTATACAGATGAGATTGTAGATATTCGTCATTTTCAAAACTTGATTTTTGTTTATAACTGTAACACGTTGAATATATAGAATATAAAATCAAGTTAGCAAATTGGCTTTTTTTCGACTTAGACCTACTGGATAGGTCGCTACCAACCCCCAGTATAGGAATCCTACTCAAAAATCCAATTTAGAAATCCTGTACCGACCCGACAAATTTGCTGGAAAGCATAATCACGAGCAAACTAAATTTATTTGAAATAAGAATTTTAACAAGAATCTTCAAACTAGATTAAAAAAAGTAGATAAGCTTCCTTAATTGACGTCTACTATACTGCTTCCCCTAAAAAATTATTTTCTGCTTTGAAGCAACAATATGACAACCTGCTATCAAGGAAAAGAAAATCTAGGACTGGGTTTCTAAACGGGGTCCACAGAATTTTTCTATAAAACAATAATTTGCCATCTACATTCAACTTTATCCAAAAATATTTCTAAAATGATAAGAACTTGTCAATGATAAGCGCATTGCCCAAAAAAGTTTAAGCTCGTAGTCTTTACTTGTTGTTGAAGCATCCAATTTTTTCCCTAAAGTTAAGTAAAGTGTCAAAAAAAGGTCATCAATTAAAGTTCGGGTACTTTTATTAGTAAACGTAAAAAAAGACTTTTTTTTCCTTGAATTTTAGAAAAAAATTTTAGACTTAAAGTTTATAGAGTTTTATAAAATTAGCCCACAGCTTCACGTGATTCAACAAACTTATCTGTATGGACATGTTGCTTATGATACTATAAAATAATCTGGAATGGTTTTGGTATTTTTTCACTAAAAATATGTCAAATCATAAAATGTTGCTATAGTTCTTTTTTCTTGGTTTTATAATTTGTGCGTTCCAACCGATTTAGAAAGCCTCATCTAGGATGTTGAACCGGTCTTAATTTAACAAAACATTATAATTGAATTAAAACAAAAGATTTTTTATAATTTTTATCCGTGATGTTAGAAGATTGAGAAGCACTGGTGTAACCAATTCTGCACTTTAATGGCTAGCTAGCTTATAACTATTTTTAATTGTGATTAAATCATCGAAAAGTAACCACTCAATCAATTGAATTTTTAATAGTTCTCGTTCCTATTAATAACAATATTTAATATTAGATCTTAAAATTTTTGTTGTAGCTTATTTAATTTGGTGTTAGCAACTAACGTTTAACTTGTCAAACTTGCATTTTAACATGTTGATTGACACAAATACATATTGTGGCTGTGATACCCCGTGTAACAAAAAATGTTGTTTTTTGTTTTTTTTTGAAATTACCGCGATATTATACAGTATATTTCAATTTAAACGCACACCTTAAAAAAAGCTCATCGTCTGCCACTAAAGGAAATTGCAGTAAAACATTGACACTTACCGGTCTTTTCAACTTATCACAAACTGTTTTATATAAAGAAAAACAATTAATATTTTTCAGATTTTAGCTCAACTTTTCGATCTGGCTTTCTATAATATTTTATTGTTGTCATGTGACCCCATGTAAAAAATAATTTTTATTCTTGTTTTAAAAGGACAGTTGTCTCAAATTTTTACAAAAAACTTGTGCATTTTAAATGGCATGAGCTAAAAAATCTAAAGCAGTGTTTTTCAACGTTTTTTTGGCTGCGGTACATTTTTTACTTTCGAAAAATGTCCCGGAACACTACTAACATAAAGTTAATAAAATAAACAATTTCAAAATAAAAAGTTAATTTTGAATTTATGTTTCAACATAGTTCAATTAGTGTGAACATTGGGCTTGCTTGGATAAACACAAATTGGATATTCTGGCAGGAATAGAGGAAAGGCACATACGGAGCTTTTGTTCGACAGCTGTCTATCTTTCTCTGTACTTTGTTTTTATGGCAGTCAGGTTTGAGAAGCTAAACTCACACAAATATGTTGTTGAAAACGGGAGCAACATTGAAACAGGTTTGTTTGATAGAACGAGGAATTCCTTCGCAGCAGTTATCCAGGACTGTCCAAAGGTACTTCTGCAAAACATAGCTTCAAACTACAATCTTGCCTAATTTCAGTTAATTCCTCTTGCTCTTGCAACGTCATGTCAAGTGCAACAACTGCGGATGAATCCTATGGGTCCCTCACCCAGCAAAACGTTCAGTGCAAGCTGACGAAAAATATAACGACAGTTTGTCCTTCAGAATTTTCAATTGTTTGCTTATTGTCTAACAAAGAGCAGCATTACTGGCAATTTGGTGTTTTGGGGTGAGTGGATACATTTCAAGATTGCCAATATCCACGTGTTGCTGCCAGAGGTGCAACTTTGACCGAAATCCATTAATTTTATCAATACTTGTAAGCAGATTTTCGTTTCGGCCTTGCATTCGTGTATTTACTTCATTCAGATGGTAAAATATATCTGCCAAACATGCCAAATTTGCACACCATTCATCACTTGCAAGCAGCTGTGCGTAATCTGACCTTTGATCAGTTAAAAACTCCTTAAGTTCTTCCAGCAACTCATACGCACGGGCCAGCACTTTGCCCCGCGACAAACATCTCACCTCTATATGGAACAGTAACGTTGCTTGCTCCGCTCCCATTTGCTCACTCAACAGAGCAAACAAGCGACTTTTTACAGGTCTCATCTTTACAAAATTTACCATACTCACCACATCATTTAAGACAGAAACTAGATCTGCTGGTAAAGTTTTGGAAACAAGTGCCTGGCGGTGCAAAAAACAGAGTGTAAAGATGACATTTTGATTTCTTTCCTTCACTCTACTGACAAAATCTTTATTTCGTCCGACCATAGCTGTGGCTCCCTTCAGTAAAGATACTTATAAAGTTTTCCCACTAAAGATTTTTATTTTCAAGATATTCCGTTGTAATACGAGAAATTTCTTTTCCTGTTGTTTTTACTAGTGTTTTGCAAAATAAAAAGTTTTCCCTAATGGTTTCTCCATCCACAAAACGCATGTTGGCCAATAGTTAAACATTTTTACTTATATCTGTATTCTCGTCCAATTGCAGAAAAAAATGTTTGCCAATGGGAATCTTTTCCAAAACAATAGTTTTGATATCTACAGATATGTCATCATTACGTCTGCTAATTGTGTTGTCTGAGAGAGGGACTTTAGTTACTTCTCAAACCGTGTCAGGGCCGAGCATTTCTTTTACAATGGCTTTGCAGGCAGGTAACATTAATGATTCTGCTATAGTGTGCGGTTTTTTTATTTGACTACAAGCTCAGCTACATGGAAGCTAGCTTTGAGAGCTTTCTCATTTACTTTTACGGCTCTATTCATAAAGGTGGCCTGTTTCTCTGTGTGTTTGATTAAGCGAGGAAAATAGTCTGCCGGCTTGTTTTCAAGCGACGGGTGTTTCAACTGCAGATGGTGTTTAAGTTTGCTTGGGACCATAACATTGTTGTATAGCTTTTCGCCACGTACTACGCACAACGGAGTAGGTTTGTGACATCCGCTGTGAAAGTAAATCCGAACAAAAGATAACTTTTGTTGTATTTTCTTCACATCACTGTTTTTGCTTTTTTTGATCACTGCTCGTGCTAGGAATTTCTTTTGAGAAAGCATTATTTTGCTTTAATTCAAGTTTGACTTTTCGACTTCTATTCAAAAATTTATCCATTACTTTTACTACCGTACTACTTGTCTTAACACAGTTCTGCCTAAAATTTTAGCCAAAATATTTTAGACTCTTAAATTTGAAATTAGACTGCCTAGAATTTTAGCCAAAATGACAAAAAATTTTTTGGTTTAAAATTAATTACTCTTTAATTCCTTACTTTATCTAGACTCGACAATCTAATCGAACACCTTTTAATTCTTTAAGAAATTTTAAGATTGTCCTCAAAAGGGATTTCTTTCTATGGGGAGTCGGGTATAAATTCAATAATAAAATTACCAGGTGAAATAATTCTCAGATAAAGATTCTTTGTTTTTTTAATTTCCACCCCTTTTTAACTAGCTGTTTAAGCATTAAAAGCGAAACTGCAAATGACGTAATAGTCGCACAAAATGTTTCTCAGGAAGAGAAAGAGGTGACGAATTGGGCAAATTGACAATTTTGACCGTGGCGAATCGGACGAACTAAAATGTACGCAAAAGATAGGAATTCTGCCAGGACCGAGAAAAAAGTGACGACTTGAGCGAACTGACGAATTAAAACGATGATGAATTAGACAAGTTCTACTGTAGATGAAACTTGACAATTTTCTGCAGAACACCTGGCACGGCACAGCGGTTGAAAAACACTGATCTAAAGCAAACATTGTTATTATTATTATTATTTTTTTTTTTGAGAAATAATAAAAATAATTTATAGTGTTAAAGTTACTTGCTGCATTGCTATTTGCTAGATTGAAATCCGTTTTATTTTGCTTTTATTAAATGTTTAAGCAATTTTTGTTCAAAATCTAAGAAGTTATAAATTTTACTTATGTCATAATCATTTTTCGTTCTTAAATTTTATGGAATTAATGCTGAAGTTTTCGCTGACGCTAACACCTTTAAATTTTGTTGCTGCAAACGGTTTAGCTTGAGGCCATTAAAATTTTGAGGAGTTGACGTTGACGCTGGCGCCTTCAACATGTTTTGTTGACACGCACAAGACTGTGTGCTTGCATTGTAAACTTGCAATGCGCTCATAATTGGCATGTCTTTCAAGAAAGAAGAAATTTTTTGTCCCAGAAAATTTTGGCCATTAACACTTTGCTTAATCCAATAGATACAAGTCAAATCTCGTTACTATGTCACCTCGCTGTTATGCCACTCTCGCTACTATGCCACTTTTGATCGTCCCCAACAAAATTCAATAGAAAATAAATTTACTATGCCACCTCTTAATCTCGCTACTATGCCACGTGAATTCTAAACGTATGCCACGTTTTGTTTTACATTTTGTTTCACAGTGTTGTAAAGTACAGTATAGTATTTTTGAATTCTAAATTTTGTTTCAAATTTTTCTTACAATGTCAACTAAAAAGCCAAGCTAACCAACTTTACGTTGAAGGAGAAAAAGGAGCAAATCAGTCAAAACTAGCCAGGGAGATGAGCAAGAAATGGGGCATCAATGTTAAGCGAACCACAGTGAAGGGAATTTTCAGCAAGAAAATGCAAAGCTGCCATCAAAGCTATAATTCCATCAAAAGGCATGAAGCTGAAGCCGGCTCAACACTCGAAGCTCGACGACGGGGTGCTCATATGGCTGAAGCAAGCAAGAGGACAGAATATCTGCCTGTCAGCGGTAATCTGATCAAGGAGAAAACTTTGATAACTGGCCGAGTTGATGCACATCCCAGATTTTATCGCCAGCGACGGTTGGCTGGACAATTTCAAGAAGCGCCACGGCATCACATTCAAGACAGTGCAGGGCGAAGCTGTAGCGGTGAATTTACAATCCCTTCTTGATTGGAAACAACAGGTTCTCCACCCTTTACTCAGGCAGTTCTCCGCAGACGACATCTTTAACCTGGACGAGACTGGACTCTTCTGGCAGTTGCTTCCGAACAAGACCTTGAGTTTCAGGAGAGAACAGTGCACTGGAGGAAAAAAGAGCAAGCAAAGGATTATTCTTCTGGTAGGGGCAAATATGAGTGGCACAGAGAAGTTCCCTCTTCTGGCGATCGGCAAATCCAAGAGACCCGTGCCTTCCAGAAAAAAGAGCATCAATCAAACATATAGAACAAAGAGCATCAACATCAAATACAAGCAAACTCGAAGGCGTAGATGACGGCAAAGCTTTTCGAAGATACGTTACGTGCGTGGGACGGACGACTCGGTCAGCAGGGACGAAGACTTACTGCTCTGTCTCGATAACTTCTGTGGCCACCCTACCGAGCTCCAGCTGGATAACATTGAACTGGTCTTCTTCCCACCCAACACGACAGCCAATTCTCAACCAATGGATCAGGAATTCATAGAGAACCTCAAGCGCCACTACAAAAAGATTTTGCTGTGTCGTCGGCTCGAGATCATAGACATGGAAAAGGAGTTTGAGTTCACATTGCTCGACGCTCTACACATTGTCCGGTGAGCCTGGGAGCAGGTCAGCGAGTCGACAATCAGAAACTGCTTCGCGAAGGCCAAAAGTTTATCGAATACCAAACTGAGTCAGATGATGCTGAGTTGATCGAGATCTGGGAAGCTCTGCCTGCCGAGGAAAAGATATACCAGAACAAGGAGATCGAGCTGTCTGACTTTCTCGAAGCCGATGAGCGCCTCGAGACTAGAGGATCTTTCACATTAGAGCACATTGCTGAAGAGATGTTGGGCAACAAGGAGCTGGCGGAAAGCTAAAATGATGAAGTAAGTGTCGAGGAAGAAATCGTTTTGTTCAAGAATGCCCAGCGGGCATGGAGCACCGTCCGGAAGTTAATGCAGCAGAGAAGCGGGAAGTTGGGTGTGATGCAAGTATGCGATCGGTTAGAAGACAAGATGCACAAGATCTGCCGAAAGAACATGCGGCAGCTGACGATTCTTCAGAGTTTTGGGCTAAGCTAGGTAACTTGAGAGACATTATATGTACATACACTGTAGCTGTTTACAAACCCTTGTTACTCTGCCACTTACCTCGGTCGCAACGGGTGGCATAGTAACGAGATTTGACTGGATTCCTATGCAATTAGTTTTATTCCTATGCGTAAATGCTATAAGTTTTATTCCTACGCAATTAAAAGGATTATGCCATAAATTGGTATGCAATTAACCCTAATTTTCGTCATGCTGTAAATATTGAGCAAATCGTTATTCTTTTAAACACAGTAAAGAACATCATACATTCAGCTTTCAACATATTGCAAAAAATTTCCATAAGCATGAAGCATGAAAAAAACTGATTAAAGAAAACTATGGGCTATAAATTGTGAAAAAAACCCAAAAGGCGTCTTCAGTGTTAGAAATATATGCAATTGAGAGTTAATTTCGTTAATAACTGTTTGTTATTGTTTTTCGGAGAGATTAACCCAGTATTGCGAAATATAATTTATATATTCATAGACCAAGCTGTGAGTTTTAGTCAAATGAAACTAAAGTTAAATAAAATATGCCTTAATTCTTGTTGCGATTTTGACAGTTTTAAACTTTTATTTTATTTTTTCTGTTTCGGAAAATTTTTAATTAAATCCGTGCAGCAGCAAGATATTTCCCAACTGCAAGTTGTTATCGTGTGAAGAGGATTATTTTTGTGGAATGCAAACTTGTGTTCGAAACAGCTGCGAGTTCAAACCAAGAATGCAATAGTTGCTACCAGTGTTTTTTTTAAGGCGTTTTGAGGAACCGAAACGGTCTCCTAAAATTGTCCAGCGGTCTCTCAAAATCTGCTTCTACAATAGTGTATGCAAAGCTAAGTACGCTCAGGAACAATAGGAAAAAAATTAGCGGTTTTTCAAAATTGCTTAGAAGTTCTTCAAGCCAAACCTTAAAAAAAACACTGGTTGCTACAATTACTGATTGAGCCCAAAAAATTACAAAATGAAACTGATTTCTGCTCAACGTTGCAGTTTTTTCTTATATTTTTTACGCGACCGCTTTCAGTTTTTCAGTAATAATTTGCTTTATTTTATTTAAGGAAAAATTTGGAAATGTAGAATAAAATATTGGACGTTTGATGCTAAAAATGAATAAATATTAGGGCGAAACTTGCTTCATAAATTTAAAAAAAATCAGTGGCATAAGCGTCTGCGCAACCAAAAAATTGTCGCCGACAAATGACGCCGTCAACGCACAAATTGGTCTTTAAGGTGGTTAAAAAAACTGAAAACATGTGATTTTATATTATTACGCAATCTTGGTATTCAAGCATTTGTTCTTTAAAATTTGCGGTTTTAGCGAAGTTTGTACTTTACAAAATCCTGTTGAATTTTTGAAGGCCTTAATATGGACACATTTTTTTGTTTAAAAAGCAAGTACAAAAAAAGAACTAGCAAAACAAACAACTATTCCGCAGTACAGGTATTTTAAGCAATAAAACAAGACTTTGCCTTATTCCCTGCTTTGTTTACGTATTTTTTTACTAATTTAAAATAAATGCATAATTTGCTCAAATTGCATAAAAAAACTAAGCAAATTTATTATCCGATTATTTGGGTTCATCAATAATATATTTTCAAAGAATGATAAAGAAAAAATGACAGAAAATATATTGGAAATTGCTAAACACTGGGAAGATCGCTTCGAGCCAAAATCGCAACATCACAAGAAAAACAGAATTGTTTGGGCAACGCAGTTTAGCAAATTACTTCAACTCTCTAACCAAGAAAAGAAACTAAAACCCAAAGCAGCTATTGTATATAGAAACCCACCAGACATTAGCTACTAAATTAACGAATTACAAAAAAATATCACAGATTCTTTGTAATACAGATAATTGAGGTTCATACCCATGTGAAAAATGTGCTTTATGTGGAAACTTTAAAAACTATAATAATATGGTTAAAACAGTTGGTTCTATTATTTCGCACTCAAATAGCAAAAAGTTTAATTTAAAACAACATTTTACTTGCAAAAATTATGGTATTTAGATAGCAGAGTGTAAATTTTGTAAAATGCAATACGTAGGACAAACAAAAAATAAATTTTCTACCCGCTAGAATAACCACCGCTCATTCTGGAACAAATTTAACGTTAAGGATAACAATGACCGAGCTGCCTTCCTTAAACATTTTTATAAATTTTATTTCGACGCTTTTAATGGTAAACTTGACATCACTGAATGTTACATGGTTATATTTGTAGAACAACCGGATAAAATTTTATTGGATTGGTGTGAAAATAAATGGATTAATAATTTGAATGCTAAAATTAATATTAATGGAATTTTTCTGTCTTACAATTGCGATTGAGTTCTAAACCCGTTTATTCTCACTATCGTTCAAACTATAAACAGTTAAACTACAATAATTTTGTTAATCTTTTCAGTCAACACTTTGAATCTTAGCGGGAGTTTGCGGTTTTTAATTTTTGCTACAAGTTTTACACTGTGCACTTTTACATCATTGTTACGTGTCCATAATTATTATGTCAGTTGTTATGTCGTTTAGCTCTTAGTTTTTATTGAAAGCTTCACTTTGTGTCGTTGAGTCAGGACCGGTATAGTATGAGTAGAATTTTCAAAAAAAAATTTTTTTTTTCAAATATATGGTAATCTAATTTAATTTTTTACAGAAACTGATGATGACCTTTATAGGCCGAAATCGATTTTTCATGTTTTAAATTTTAAACTTTTATTTTCTTTAATAAATTGAAAGTTGACCGATTTTATTAATAAATTCATGCATCGCAATCTGATCTGTTAAATAAAATCGTCAATGTAACTTTACTGAAAAAAGGGTAATAGATTTCTGATAAAAGACTTTAATATATTTTCAAAGATTAAGATTTTCGCGCATTACTTTCTGAAGATTAAGATTTCGTGCATTACGTGTCTGTACGCAAGCATTTGTGTGTGTACGTTTTGCATTTGTTTACATATTTGTAGTAATTTGATTTTTATCCCAATTTATCAATTTTTTTAATTGTTTGCTTGGGCTTTTGCGGGCCGTAGTTTGCCCACCTCAATATAATTTGTTGTAGACCTACGTAAATGATTAGAAAACCAGAGTAAAATGTGTTAAAATTTGAAATTCATCTATTTCTTATTGATGTTGATATCTTTACATTTACTTTTCTGACTCTCAGGAAAACGTTGTAGATGTTGTACTTAGGGCACCAATTAAGCGGTTATCCCGATCTGCTTCAAAGATGCCGAGACATTGCTGCCTGGTCGGAAGTTTTCATTTGGTTTTTATTTTTTATTTAGAGCAGTGAGTGATTCTCAACCTTTTTGCGCCTGCGGCACACTTGGAGCAGAATGCAAATCTTAATTTTTTAATGTAAATGTTCACTAAAAGTAAAGTTCTTAAAAAAAATTCTTCATTTTGAATTTATCTCGGCTTTTTTGGTTTTCATACCTAAAAAGTAGTGTTTACTAAAAAAAAGTTGCCCAGTAATGAACTAATGTTTTTTGAAATCTTTCCTGGCACACTTGGGAATCTCTCGCGGCACACAGGCTGAAAATCATTGATTTAGATACAAATAAAATATGGATCTGCTTACTACGACCGCCAAGTAAAAGAAAGTGTTGTGAAGTCTTATTCCCAAGGATACAACAGAATTACCCGAGTGAGGTTTGAACCGTAATAGTGTCGATCACTATCGCCATCAATACAAACTGTGCCAACCAAGCCTTCTACCAACTCGACCACGCTACCAACACAATTAATCATAATAAGCATCATCGTGACTATCGAACGCGCATTGCAAGCTTCTATTAGCTATGGATGTTATTATTTTGATATCAACTTTTGGATTTTAGTTTTTATTTGGAGACGAGACTGAAATACGGAGATGCTTACAGAGATCGTGTCTATCGGCAGTCAAAAGAAAGTGTCTGTCGGATGAATGTCGGCAGCGTGGTCGAGTGGTTAAAGCACCCGACTGATGATCAACATGGTCTCGGTTCATAATCCGCTTGCGCCATTCTGTTGTGTCCAAGGAAAAGACACCTTAACGGCACTTTCCCTTGCTTGGTGGTCTTGGCAAGCAGTTCTAAATTACAATAATATCTCTACTAAATTACTAGCGGACAGCAATATCTTGGCATTTCCGGAAGCAGGTCGGGGTAATTGCTTACCCTATGTATAGCGCCTCCGTCGCTTTCCTGCAAGTCAGGAGGATAAATATAGAAATAAAAACAAATAAATAAAAAGATCTTCAAGTTTGCTAGACCGCCAAGCACAAGACAACTAAATGTTAAAGTCATTTGTGTTGACTCGCCTTCGACGCTTTCCTGCAAGTTGGAAGGATAAATATACAGATGAAATAAAATAAATGAACTTTACCTCAGCTATAATTAATATCAAGCTTAATCATAACCTAAAGCTCATTAGCACATTTTTTAAACTAAAACGATACATAGAATTGTATATACGAGTGTAGGCTTACAAACTTTTTATAGCATAAATTTCTTATATTTATTCTCTGGAATGTGACTAACATTTGTTAAAGTAAAATCAGTGCAAGTGATTTTTTAAGCTTTGTTAAAACCTTAGGGAAAAAGTTTATTAAGTTTATTTTTTATATTTGTAATGTTAGGCAAAAGTTTCGTTTGGTTTGGTTTTGAGTTTTGAAAGGAAGCGTAAGAGACTGGTCTCGAAATCTCACGAGTTGATTCGAAACGAAAGCTTGAGTTATTGAAAAAAACAAACACATTCAACTTATAAAAAATCAATTTTAATACACAAAAAAGTAAAAAAGATTAGATTTTTTAGCAAGAAAAAAAATCAATGTAATTAAAAGTAAGCAGAGAATTATTGCTGAACCCTTCACGCTAAAAGGTAAGCAAAAATATGACAAAAACCACTTCTAGCGTTCCAACTTGAAAACCACATTTACCCAATCGAAAAAATGCATACCCATTGCACAAGAGTAATTACCTCTTCAGTCTTGCTTTTTTAATGGGGGCAAAGTTTTAAATTGCTCTTTTGAAGAACAAAAAACGTTTTATAGAACTTGAGAGTCGAAAAATGTTTTTTGCTTTTAAACGTCAAGTGAAAGCAAAAATAAGAGTTTCTACTTGCTTGTTTTGGGTGAAATTTTGCTTTATAAACAATCTTTTTAAGAGTTTAAGTAGTTGGCTTATTTCTAAACCTATAAATCTTTCTAGTCCTATCAAATCTTTTCAGACCTTCAGTTTTATGGCAAGCAAGAAATTTACTATAAAAAGATGAGTATAGGGAATTACTCCTAACTCTGCCACTGCTTTATGCAATATAACTCTCTATTTTGCTCCCCAATAGCATCTTCTATTCTTAATTAGGCTATATGCACTAAGCTAAACTATACCTTTCATTTTTTTTTCTATTGTTTTATGACAAGATTACCTTTTCTTTTTACAATTTGAGGCCCCCAAACTATGCTTTCAATCTTCTAATATTTGTGTCTAGATAAACAAAAAAATTTTTTTTCCTCAAATTAGCTAGCTTGATTATTGTTTGCACTATACCAAGTCAATTTTCACCAGTAGTTGTCCTGGCTGTTGAAAATTAGTGCAATGCGGTCGTAAACAGCGAAGTACCAATGTGATATTGGTCGAAATCGAATGAGTCTGTACTTTTGCACAGTAATGTGTCATTTGCCTCGATGGTAAGAGTTCAAATTACCCCTGTGTGTGCATTTTCTCGATCAATTGAATATATTACAGGCCAAAAGTGATTTTGGTTATATTCATTAAAGCAGTGGCAGAGTTAGGAGTGATTCCCTATACTCATCTTTCTAGACCTATAAACTAAAAATACTAATCTTAGGCAATTTGCATTAGTATATTTTATACGTAAAATATTTGTTTGTTTTTAAAAAAATTTTTAAATTCAACCTTTTACCTATTCGATCTATATTAGATTTATTGTCTTTGTTTTGCTAACAGTTTTTAGGTTTTGTGACTTGGGAAAAAAACAATTTTAATCTATTTTGGTCTTGGCCGAAAAGTTAAGAAATAGATAAAATGCAGAGGTGCTGCCCAAGACAAATGTTAATTTTCAAATGTTGAAAAATACGTAATTTGTTTTAGTAAAGCAGTTTTACAATTTAAAAACCATAGTTGGGAAGACCAGGGATACAAACTCGAACTCTAACCTGAACTCGAAGAACTTAGTCTTTTTTGCCGAACTCGAACTAAAAAGCAAAAATTCTTGAACTCAAACTAAAAAAATCCTTGAATTGAAGTTTATTATCTACCAAACAGAGGCTACATAAATAAATTATTGTTTCCACCCGACAAACAGTGGAATATTGTTTTACGACGCTACATTTATATTTTTTTTGGTTCTTCAATGGTAAAAAAATTATATAAAAAGTTATCCGAGTTACTAAAGGTATTAAAGTTACCACAGCAACCGCAATTTTCTGGAAAATCTGTTTTGTTACCCACGTGGTTTTTTTTGTTCTATTGATACAAATGCAAAGTTGATAAAAACAATGTGCTGAAAAATGTTCCTCTTACTTAAGAACTTTTAACAAAAAGAGAAAACAATCATCGACAAATTAATTGAACTTGTATGGCACTATCGGAAGTTTTGAACCCGTGCTCAACGAGAATACTTTCATCTGTGCGAGCGGCTGCTTCAAATGAGATGATTCGATTTCTGGGTAATTTTCGAAATAAAATGCTCATTGTGATATAGCTGAACATCTTGTCTTCATAATAATAACTAATACTTTGCATAAATTATTGTAATAATAATATAAACCAATATTTTTAGATTAATATTTTACTGTTTGGTGCAGCTTGTTTGCTTCAATGCAAAATAATGATCTCGGTAATGTTTTTAGTGTTTTCCAGTCACATATAATTTATCCTGTGTTTTGAATGTTTATGATTACATTCAGTTTTTGGGGCATAAAAAATATACCAAAATGATTTTTTGTCACTGTCTGTGAATATTGAGCTAATGCTATTACTATAGAGTATCATTTTTAATCAGCAAAATTTATAATAACACAAGAATCTAGATTATGATAAAAACCAAGCCGCATAAGCAAAATGTCCAATTGTCGTCCAGTTGAATGGTTTAGTGGAGTGATCACTGTGCGCGGGACAGCATCTAATCCAGGGGTCGGAAACCTATGGCTCGCAAGCCAGATGTGGCTCTTTTGATAACGGCACCTGGCTCTTCTGTTGACAAAGCATAAACTAACCTAAATATTTTTTAATGTAACAAAACAGAATATTGATTTTGGATGAAATTAGAGACCGATCCGAGAGGAAGGTTTTTTTTTTTTTAGAAAACGCTTTGATTTTGGGACGAAAAGTGGAAAATCAGAGACTGAATTCAAGTGATGACTTTTTTTTTTAGAGAACACTATGAGCTTAGGACGAAAAATTAGAATCTCACACAGAATTCTTTAAGCTACACATAAAATATAGCATGTCCTACTCATTAACTACCCATAAAATACCCAATTACATGACCAGGCAGAGGTCACCGCACGCCACTGATACACACAGCTAAAAACTAAAGGAACAGTGTACAGCTCTCATGGAAATAGATTTTAAAAATATGTAGCTTTTGATGGCCACTTTTTTTAGTGTCATTGATGCTGCAGCAATAAATGTGTACATTTTATTGAAAAAAGCTGGGAAAGACAAGCTATCCAAAAAAAAAAACGTTTTTAAAAAATCTGAATTTTAAAATACACCTGAGTATTTTTAATCAAAAGCAGTGTAAGAAGCATTGTTATTCTAGTGGGTTTTTTGCACCAATTGGTCTTGCACAGCCATTAGTAAATTTTTAAAAAAAGTCGTATAATTCGATGTTTGGAGTGCAAAAAACTTACGGTGCAAAAATTGTGGCAGATGGGTATGTACAAAGACATGAGCATCTAATAAAATTGTGCAAGTGTCAACGTTGTGCTTCGATTGTGAATTGAGTATTTTTGTGAATGTTAATTTGGTGTTGCTTTTGTTAAAATACTTAATATTTTATAATAATTGTACCTTGTAAAAATGAAAACTCCTTTTTGTGAGTTTGTTTGCAAAATGTAAACAAAAATACTGCAACGTATGTAATTTCAGTAATACCAGTAAGGGTTAGATTAACGTTATTCTGTGACACACTTAGCGCCATCTTCCGGTAGACAATTTTACTGCAACACACCGGTTGCGGAGCACTTGCCGTATTGTTTTCGTGTTTTTTATCAATTTCAAGTAAATTTATAATTTGCTTGATTGCATTAAAAAACTTGGCAAATTGACTACGCCATTAATCGGATTAGTTAGTGATAAATTTCTGAATGTTAATATTTCGCACATTGCGTTTGTGTGATTGTATGTATACACGCATTTGTGTGTACGTTTCGCATTAATTTGCAAAATTATAATAATTTGATTTTTTACGTGAATTTAATAATTTTTTTAAATCATTTTGTTTGGGCTTTCGCGGGCCGCACAGAATTTTGTCGCGAGCCTTTGTTTGCTTCCTCTGTTGTAAAGAAACAACTTGTTTAGAAACTTAAAAAAGTCATCGGTTGTTTTGTATTGACGTAATTTTTAGATAGAAGCTTAGTTTAGTGACCTACAAGTATTTGTCAAAATTTTTTTTCTTTATGGCATAAACTTCCGTTTCATACGCGGACTTTGATTTGCGTAAAATTGCTGACTCGGGACAAAAGAGTGTGAATGTTTTACTCAATTTTTTGTAATAATTAATTGTTGAAAAATGCAGTGGCTTATTATTTTTTGCTTGATTTTTACTGTCAAATAATAATTTTTAGTTTAACTTTTCTTTTCTTCAGCACTTTAGAACGGTGTTTTAACTTTTTTCTAGCAACCCAAATCTTTAGTGGAAATAGAGAGCAAAGATTGGCAATCTAGTCTTTTTTACAGACTTTATTGCAAGCATAAAAGTGAATTAAACACAAGACAATTTAACAAATTCATTTTTTCTTTTATTTCATCTTTATATTTATCCTCTTGACTGGCAGAAAAGCAACGGAGGCGCTAATACATAGGGCAAGCAATTAGAGCAGGCAAATTAGAGTTTATTATCTTTTCACAAGACAATAAATTATTGCGAAGTTTAATAAATCGTGTCAATTCTCCCCCCAGAAAGTTAATTTAGTTCAACAGAACGTCCCCTGAACTTTTGTATGTTGGTTGGAAATCTTAATTTTCCAGCCAAACAGGAAAGACTGTTTCTTGTATTAAAAAAGAAAGCAATTTACCAACTGTCAGATAAAATTTATGCTTTTAACTTCAAAAGGCTGTGACAATTTTTAAATTTCAAAGCATTTAAGCAAGTCAATGCAGAGTTTGCAGTAGTCTAGTTTAGGCGCCAAGCGCATGCATAATATTATCATAATATTAAGCACATTGAGTTTTGACGTAACAATTGCGTGTGTTGTGCAAAAGTATGAAATCGTAACAATTTCCCGTCTTTTAACAAATGACTGAGATCCGAAGTAAATTGATTTTATTTGACACATTGCAAGTAAATTTGAAAACTTTTGAGTTGAGATGTTGATCAAATTTCAAGCTTTGGTTTGTTTTGATTTCTAAATTTAATCGCGATTTAATTCTTAATTACAGCAATTATTTTTTATGTAAATATATCTTGCGTTAATTTATTGCCTCATCAAAAAAATAGAAAGGGAAAAGTCGTGTTAATTATTGAAATCAATCACAAACTTACACAACAGAATGGCGCGAGTGGGTTTTAAACCGAGACCATGTTGATCACAATCACGACGCTACTAATGACTTAACCACCCCGGCTACATTCATACCTCGACTACGCAACATAGGCCTAACCATACTGTTTCACAAGAATAAGGAACTATGACGCAATAAAAGAAATCAATTAAACCATTGTCGAATTGCATAAAAATTGATCTAATTTTTACACTACTGCAGTCGTCGGCGACTCATTTTTGGGTCGCGACCGAGGGGATGGAGAAGCACTACTCTAGAAAAAGTATCTTGCTACGTAACCAAAAAAAATTTTTTATACATTTTTTTATTTGATCAATGATAACCATAAACTAAAAAAGAACAATAATAAGATACATGAACAAGAAAGTTCTCGTGTTCTCGGGGGCGGCAGGTGCGGCTATAAATTCTGCTGTAACTTTCAATGAAATGAAGGAAACAAAACCAAGAAGCGTCAAAATCGACACAGTTTTCCTGCCCCTGGTTTGATTCCCACTGACGTTTTGCAATGATTTGATTCCCTTGTCAAGGGTTTATTGCAGTGCTTCGCCCAATTATTTTTACAACACTCTTTCCTTGCCTATGTTGAAGTTTTTTCTTCCTCTATGTAGGATACCATGATTTTAATCAATCAATTTTTTCTTTACATTGTAATTCAAACTCTGCTCGTTAAACAAAAACTAATAGAAATATATTCGGAGTCAAAAAAGTATCAAACTATGCGGAGAACAACGTATAAAAATAAAGTTTTAGTCGTTCCAAGTTTGCAAAACTCTATCCAGAAACTTAATTGAAAACATTAATGACCGAATAATCTGGACTCTCGTATCAGCATTACTGATTAGATTGTAAATCTACAATTTTACTGTTACGTTCTTCTCCTTAATTACTATTCTAAGCTTAATTATTGGTTGTTGTTTTTTCAAACAGGAAATAGATTCATTTAATTTATTTAGTTTAAATTTTTTATTCATTACTGTTTTCTTTCCCTGGATTTCAGCTTTTTTAAATTATTAAATGTTTATAAAAAATTCTTAAAATAGAGCTTAAAATACAATCTCAAACTGCTGCTAGATAAAGAAAGTAGACCACAACTGAATATTCTGCAGCATAGAACAGCAAATCCTATGGTTATAAAATAGATATTGAAATTGAATGAAAAAAATTTTTCTAAATAGAGCAAAAATATCAATTGTTTATTTTTATCATGCTGCTGGATTCATACAATGGACTGCAAACGGGTTTTGAACAGGATATAGAAGCAAATGCTATTATTATAAAATAAATAGGTTATTTTTCATCAAGCCATTTATTAGACCACAGACGGATATTCAACAACATATAAAATTAAGTTTTATCATTATAATAAAAAGCTTGAAATTAGATAAAAAAAACTAATTTCTTAATAAAAAGCTCAAAATATAGGGTTACAATATTTTCGTCACAAAAAAGGGGAACACGTTTAACTATTATGTTATAAAATACCTCAATATTGTTTTGTGTATTTGAAACTAATAAAACTGAGTAAAAAAAATTAAAAGCAAAAATCATTTTCTTGGGTAATGACGCATATATCTGGAGTTTGTTGGTCCTCTTTCAAAGATTGCTTAATGACTTCAGTTGTCAGAGCGATTATCCACAATTATCAGAACACAAATTCTTGAAAATGTATTTCAT
This sequence comes from Diplosoma virens, assembly GCA_963680785.1. Taxonomy (NCBI): domain Eukaryota; kingdom Metazoa; phylum Chordata; class Ascidiacea; order Aplousobranchia; family Didemnidae; genus Diplosoma; species Diplosoma virens. Next base: position 41,092,590 of record OY796896.1, on the reverse strand, counting down.
TAAAACTGCCCCAACAGACTGTTTCGCTTGTAAGACCTATTAGGAGACAGAACATTTAAAAAGATAACAGCAAATAAATTGAAACATAAATAAAAAATTAAGAATTAAAAATTATAAAATGTCCTATCTAAATGACATTGAAATTTATTAGTATTTTTTTTAAAGTGATAGGCGTATATTTTAAATAAACTAAATAGTGGTAAATGTAATCACATATTATGAAAAATATAATTAAGACCTCAATCAGTTAACTATAAACAGTTTTTCTTGTAGTTTGTCAGTAAAAGTTATAAATCGAAAAGTATGATATAAGCTAACCCTGCAAATCCTATTAACGTTTTAACTTTTGCTGTTGACCACAATGGCATTTTCGACCAAAAACTTGCTGAAATCTTGCTGGAAAATAAAACCTCGCTCTATTCCTAATAATATTGCAGCAAGGATATGTTATTTTTTTTGAAAAGCGCTTTTACACAAGACAAGATTTTTGTTGAGCAATATTGCCAGCAATCTTACTCAATGATCTTGCGCGGTACTTTACACACAAATAGAATATTGAGGCAAGAATCTTTCTGCAAGAAACTTAATCGTGTAAAGCCAGCCTTATAAATAATCTACAGATTCAAAATAGTGATATTGAAGTTGCTTTCTTTTCCCAACATTGCGGTTAATACTTTTTTAATTGCCAGAATCTTTGACAAGCTTTAAAATTATTGTTGTCACGCACAAATCTACCACATCGTATGATTCAAGTAGGAAAATAACAATAGATTTAATTGAAAACACTCTTGTTGTGACCTAAGAATCTAAAACAACGTTTCTCAAACTGTGTTTCGCGAGCTTACTAAAAGTGTTTCGCTGATAATTAATGAACACGACGGTTTGCAAGTACGTCATAAAAAGTTTGCATAACCGTTACATCTTTTTTTTTTCATAATTACGTTCTGTTTTGACAGTAACTTAAACAACTCTTGTTTTTTTGACGTGCAAATTGAAATCAAGTTATATTTTTGATAATTTTTTTTGACGAAGTCTTCCTTGAAAAAAAAGTTTAAGAAACTCTAATCTAGAATAATATTTTTTAAGTTTGCAATTTGCTGTGTCTGTTATTATTTTGTTATTGTGACTATTTTCCTTTATGCCTTTTTTTTGATTTGTAGCTTTTTAGTACTGTAAAGAGTCATATAATTTGTATTTGACTTTTTTTCGATTCATATAGTATTGTCAAATTAATAATTATATAAAGAATTCAATTAGCTTTAGCGTTTTATCTAATGTAATTTTAAAAGAACAAAATGAGAAAGGGATTTTAACATTACAATAATAATTTTTTATCACTTTTTAATTTATACAAGTCGTCAGTCAAAATAAATTGGCCTTAATTATTTTAATAAGATTTTAAGCATTCGTGTTCTACGTGCATTGTAAATACGTCACAATCACCTGAGCAATGATTTATTGATAAAAGCCAAAATGTTCATAGTATCTTTAGATTATTCTGAAAATATGTGCAAATAATGTGCAAATTAAACGTATTAAAATTGCAAAATATTAATTTTAGCTTTAGGAAGAATGCTGCAATTAACATAAAAGAATTCATTGCCATAACGTTTACAGCTTTGAAGATACAAGTGTTCCAAGCTTGTGCAACATGAAACTTCCTGCAAGCCGTAGAGTTCACTTTAATTTACGGTTAAAGTAAGATAAAGCGACTTTTACGCGCGTTGACTGTTTGTTAAAAGTAGTTTTGCTTGCACGATAAGTTTAAAGTGCAAGAAAAACTTGGTATTGCCTCTTTACTCCGAAAATATTAAAGGGGACGCTACAAGTTTACGTGTTAGAGCTAGAGAGCACACTTTATATGCATGATGGATTATGTTACGTCGTTCGCGTAAATTATTTGCAAAGTAGGTGTTGGGTACGGGTTTCGAGTCAGCGCGGCTTTTGTATTAGCGCTGAATAATCAGCATTACCTTTTAGTGCGTTCTCGCGCGGCTGTGGGCATCAAATGATGCCACTTTGTATTGGCAAACCTTTCAACTTGAGCTGGCTGTGACTTAAAATTTGCTTTTGGATTATTGGCTGCTTATTTGTCCCTTTGGACGTTGCCTACTTTGGTAGAGAATTTAGTAGTTTGATGCTTTCCTTTGCTCGTCCGGCCAACATCGTTGGTAAGTTTGTAGACAATGTGTCTACGTATTGAAACTAATTTGTGTCATATTGTTTCGTTTCCGACTAGCGCCGTAATTATTGTTTTGTTCTTAATAAAATAAAATCATAAAGTCTGGTGCTGGTCGCGAATCGCGTTTGTGCGGAGCTGGAAAGGACGAGGCAGTTTTTGCGACTCCGTCACAGATTATATGCCATCAACCACAGATTATATCACAGATTTGAAAAGTTGAAAAATATATTGTTTTGTAAATGAAATAATTTTGATTTTAAACATATCAATAAATAATTTTTCAACTATTCTCAAAATTGAAATCGTTGAAAACCAACTTTTTTTCTCTAAAGATTGGTTTTCTGGTTTTTAAGAGATTTCCTCAACTTTCTTTACGGAAGCCGAGGCAACCAATCTCGCAAGGGCAACTTCGTTAAACAAGACTAACTTGTCCTCTTTTTTTGACAAATTAGAGGAGTATATGAAAAGGGCTATCTAAAGTCCGTCGGACATATATAATGTTGATGAAAATGGCTGTACGACTGTGCAGTCGGTAAGAAAAGCCAAAGTGATTGCTTGTCGTAATGAAAAGCAAGTTGGAAAGCTGACATCTGGTGAAAAAGAGACTTTGTTACCGTATTGTATGCAGTTAATGCAGCTGGTAATTCTGTTCCACCAATGCTTGTCTTTCCCCGATTAAAATCTAGAGATCACATGATGAAGGGTGCTCCTCCAGATTCAATTGGTGTAGCAAATCCGTCTGGATGGATGTCTGCTGCATGCTTTACAGAATTTATAAAGCATTTTATTAAACACACAAAATGCTCAAAAGATCGCCCAGCCATACTAATTTTGGATAACCATGATAGCCATATTGTAGCCATAAGCTTCAACCCCTTCATCGATCGGTATATGGTCCTTTCAAAACGCTTTATAATCAAGCTGCAAATGTTTTTATGGTTAGTCATCCTGGTAAGACTATCATCATTTATAATGTGGCAGAGCTAGTTGGCAAAGCAGACGAGCAAACATTAACACCCAGGACTATTAGATTAGGATTTGCTGCCAGTGGCATATGGCCGTTTAATAGAGATGTATTTGTAGAAGATGAATTTTTCTCCTCATATGTCTCGGACAGGCCCCACTGTAGCACCAATGATTGCGATACAACCACTGAGATAGAAGACTATTAATCCATTTATCTGCATTGTCTACCAGCATCAGAATCGAAAATGCATCTGAGTTTTTGTCAATATCTGCTGCTACTATTACTCCGGAGACGGTCTCACCACTACCTCAGTGCACACAACAAAGGAAGAAATCCTCCTGTGCAAAGAAAAGAAGAAAAACTCAAATTTTAACCGACACACCAGTGAAAGAAGCTATTGTGGTGGAAAAAATGCTTACCGAAAAAAGGAAAAGGAAGTCGAATCTAAAAAGTGCAAGAAAAAGATCATTCAATCTTTACGAAGCAGCAGTGAGGACGACTCTAATGTTGCAATATGCTTTGATGAATCGGATATGAGTTTTTCTGAGGATTTCGATGCCAATGATTACAATACAAAAGAGCTACAAACTAGCGATTTTGTGCTATGCAAATTTTTTACGGAAAAATGGCGAATCGCAATGTATGTTGGTATAATCACTAGCGTTGGTGTGGAATACGAAGTAAAATTTTTACGAAAGTCGTATTGGGGTTGCTTTACGTTTCCTAATGTGGCTGATATATGTGATGTAGCAAAAAGGGATCTGGTTATTGAACGGCCAAGTCCACAAACTTCTGAAGAAACTTTAAGGGCAAGGAGACAACTATCATTTTCAGTAGACTTAACTGCATATAAAAATTTCTTGTGTTAAGCAAATGTCTCATCGTACGTTTTAAACTAAACAATTTTTTTCATGTAAATGTATTTCATTAATTTTGTTGCGTTTCTATTTTCTAAAGTTTTTGGATGCGAGTTGTGCAGGCTTTGTGCATTAATTCACTGGTATTTAGCCATTTTTTAGTAGTCTATTTTATTTAACACCTTAATGATTAAACTTTAAAGTTAATCGTCACAGCTGAATTAATAACTCTTGTTTGTAAAATAAAAGACAAGTCTTATTTTAGAAAAAAGTAATTATGTTAATAGGCCAATTGTTGTCTTGATTCACTGTGTACCGGTACTATATTCACTGTACACAGTGAATCAATTTTCTGCTCACCTTTAATATAAAATAACTCAATGATCAAAAAACCCAAAAACTTTTTATTAGTGTGAAGTGTAGCTTAGACCAGTTACTTTGGATCACCAAATTTTGATGTTTCTATGTTACCCCATATTTGAATAAATGCAAAAATTAACTTTTGTGATTCACTGTACCCCACTCTCCCCTACGCCGGATTTGTATGCCTTAATGAAACAAATGCAAGACGAACTGGCGCAATCTAGAACTAGGAAGAGGCTATAATGTCCCTTTTAAAAAAAGTAGCGTTGCTGGAACCAGCATCCCGCCAGATTTTGATCACTTAAGCTCCTTTGATCAACATACTCAACCCAAATACGTGGTTGCAGATGAATGTGACGGAACCGGAAGTACTGCTAACGCGAGTAGTTCACCTCATCATCACGAGAGAGCTCAAACAACTACTAGGGGCGGCGGACTTAGAACAGAAAACCTATCAGCCAAAGAAGATCAGCAGTGTGCTTTAGGTTTAAGTTGTGAGGACGAATACCGTAGCTACCGGCCAGGTGTTGATAATCATGGTGTTCCGTATAGCACGCGTGACACCATGTCCATAATGCTTTAGGGAGCATGTTACATCAGACTCCTTCGTTTATGTCTTCACCAGTGTCGTACTTGCCGCAACTGCAGTTACAAAAGTTTTCAGGAGACATAGAGCACCATCCCAAATTTGTGCAAGGATTCAAGGCTTTTGTAAAATTGCAGTGCTATAATTATCATAAGGGCCTTTATTTACAAATGTATCTTGATGGCGAGCCTTCTAAATTAGTGCAGAATGGTTCCGCCTATCCCTTTAAATCAGTGGGTTACTACCAAGCGTGGGAACTAAATAGTTGTCATGGAAATAGTTTTAGATCAAGGAATAAGATTGGGATGAGCTTGTGAGAGGTCCTATTAAATTATATGGCTACTAAAATGAATAGCTACATGTGTTTGTGCGAGACGACTGGAAAGATTAACTGAGCTTGATTTCCCTTACATGTTGCGAGCTTTATTAAGACGATTACCTATATGCGTGCAAAACAAATTTGCTCAGTTGTCGTTTGACAAAGAAATGATTGGCATGTCTGCTACGTTTTCGAATCCAACTAAATTAGTTTCTAACTCGGCTAAGTTTGCGGAAATTGAATGGGCCCAGCAACTGTTTAAGGCACAAAAACTCGTCGTCGTCGTCGTTTGAAGGGTATCCACTCCAGGCCAGACACTAACAGGACTGGGGCCGAGGGTTTATCCTTTTACTACCCCAGACTGCTGTACTGCCTGGATCAGATGCTGGCAGTGATGTCATGAAGCCAGCATCGAGTTTCGTCATCCAAAACCGTCAGACCTCGTGCTTCGTGTGGTGCCTGATGTATAGGGCACGCTGTTAGTACATGGTCTGCGGTTTGCTCAGAGGCGCCACACTCGCAATTCGGTGAAGGAGCGAGACCTCATTTGTGCATGGACGAATGGAATCGCCCAACACCAGTCCGCAGGCGGTGAGCTTAACCCAAGCTGCTCGGGGTAAGCCCATCCCAACAGGCCTGGCACCGGTCTCGGGCACAAAAGCACGGAGCCTGGAAGCATTTTCACTGTACTCCGTTTTCCATTTGTAATTTGTAAATTGTCCGCAAAAACTCGATAGTATGGAAAAAACTACAAAATATAAAAAATTTGTTGATAACAGGTTCGTGTCGAAAACCTTTGCTTTGTCTCAAAGACCAGTTGTGAAAGATGAGGCATCACATTTTAAATCATGTTCGCCACATCTGGAGTTGTCCTAAATTTGCTTATCAGTCCGTTTCGGCGCGAAGATCTTTTGTTTCAGAGAAACTTTTGGGCTTTAACTGCTTAAGACCAGCACATAAAGCTGTGAACTGGAAATTAAAGAAAAGATGCCAGGAATGTAACAAGTCGCATAACACGCTTTTTCATGAGAACACTCCTACCGTAAACGAAGAGTCTGATCAAAGGCCAGTAGTTGTTTTAACGAACAGACAAACGTTATGGTAGAAAATATGATAAAACTTTGCTTAGTAAAGTTCTGGTGAGTGTTTGGTCAGACAATATGTAAACTGTTTTATCGTAAGCAATTCCTCATGCAGAAACCTTTTTGTCTACATACGCAAGTGGTTCTTGTATTGCTGCCACTCTTTACAAATTTGATCCCAATAGAAAGTTATGTATGCCGATTGCCTTTTTCTCCAGAAAGTTAAGTAAAGCACATCTTAAGTACGCAATTTTTGACAAAGAAGTTTTGGCTATTTACGAAAGTGTTAAAATTTTTATTATGTATGCTCGATGGATGTCATTTTACCATACTTTGTGACAATCAAGCTGTAGTTCTACGTTTGACAAAGAAAAACCGTGAAAATTTTTCAGCACGTATTTTACGCCAATTGCAATACATTTCTCAATTTAGTACTGATTGTCAATTCGTAGAAAGCAACTATCAAAAAAATGTTGTTGCTGACGCGCTCACTCGCGCAAACGTCGCGTTTATTTTCGATCTACCAGATGCACTAGATTTCAAAGCAATTGCCGAAGCGCAGAAATCTAGCACTGATATTCAATCTTTGTGCAATAGAATTACTTCTCTTCAAATTGAAAGTTTGCCCGTTTGAAATTCACCAAATTTTATATTATATGATGTCTCTCAAAATACGCCTCGTATCTTGCTTCCAAAAGCCTTTTGATGTAAAGCATTTAACATAATTCATTCCATAAATCATGCCGGTATTAAATCTTACGACACCTAATCAAACAATGTTACCATTGGCCGTCTATGAACAAAAATATTAAAGACTGGGTAATGCAATGTTCTAATTGCCAATTAGTTAAAAGAAAACGTCATACGAATGCACCTTTTGTAAATTACCCGATTGCCACAGAAGCTTTGAGTGAAATAAATGTTGATTTAATGGGGCCACTTCCTGAAAGTTGTGATTATCAATATACAGGGTTTCCATAAATTATCGTTACAATTTTCAAAGTTTTTCAAATTTTATTTTTGATATATTGTCATTTGATTTGTTTTACAGTGAAGAAATATGCTTCAAGTTTTTCTTTTTTAACAGGTGCTGGTGGAAATAATTAGGTTTATAATTACAATTTATTTAGTCATTACATGATGTTTTGTAATTTTTCAATAAAAATGATTTACATTGTTGATTAATTAATTCTATTTATATAGACGGCGTTTTTGCTATGTAAAATTTGCGTAGCAATCTCCTTATCATACAAAAAGGTAAAAGAAAAATTTCTAATGCCATGGTATGAAACAATTTTTTTAACTTTTAGGAACAACAAAATATTTTTGCCGCATCGAAATTCTGGATGATGAACTATATATTAATAACTTTTTGGGAATTGACACGAGTTGTTCAACTTTGCAAAATTTTGAAATTGATGCAATGTGTGGCTTATATTGTCGATGTTAAAATATTCCCTAAATCAGTGCTTTGTAACCTTTTTTCAAAGTTACCCGAGTTTTGAAAAATAATTAATTGTAAAAATTTCAAGACCCAAACGTATGCCAAATATATTAAAAAAACATTAAGTCAAATTTTAAAAATAACTTTAAATCACACTAATGAGAAACCTGTGCTTGTTTGAAATTGTGGGGATTACATTACAGCCACAAACAGTTTCAAATTCCATTGATTTCTATGGTTGTTTTCAATACGCAGATTGCATTAAACCCAGTTTCAAACAGTTAGTGATGACTTTTAGAATGAAAAGAGGGAGCTAATGCAAGAAATAATAATATGGGGCCTTAATTTTTTCCATACAAATATAATCATGATTTGTTGCTTTAGAAGTCATTTCCATGTACTACTCTTGTACTACATGTACTACTCCAACATGAAGGGTTAGTTGAAAAAGATCTGTGGCTGCAAATGAATTATTTATTGTCATCTTCATTTGTAGGTGGCACAGCTGTTGCAAGTGTGTACTATACCACCCTGGCCTTCGGAAAGGATAAAGATAAGACAAATCAAAACACTTATCAAAAATTAACCTTTTATATTACCAATAAATGAATATTAAAGAAATTAAAAAAGCAGTTTCTAAGAAAACTTCAATTGTTTCAAAACCTAAAATTTTTATTTTAAACAAAACTGACAACACAAAATTCAATAGCAAAGTTCAAAAGCATTGTTCGGTACTATTCATCACGAAGTTTGCATAAAGTTTAAAGATGTTCTTCCCGGAAACCGAAATTACAACTGATTTTGCAATTCGAAGCAACTATAAAATGAAACAACAAAATTTACCATCAGGCCAAATATCACTTTGACCGTGAATTAGAGCAAACCAGTTAAGATAATAACGGAAGGTTAAGGGCGGTTCAAATTGGGCTCGAATCCCCCTGAAGTCGAGTTGTATAATAATCCACTTTTGTTTTTGGCAGTTTAATTTGGTCTTGATACGTAAGCTAAATAATAAGCGTTGTTACTACCTAGCGTAAGTCCTTTACTAAATGTCGATGCAAATCAAATCAGTGGCCCAGATGGTAGGTGCTTTCTCGCAGCCTGGGCCGTGAGTAAGTCTGTTTATCAGTGTTAAAAATGACAGACCGAAACCAAACCTACCAAAACGGGAGAGCATCCACCCATTCCGATGTTCAGTGCTAATCGGCAAACGTCCTTTTCAGGACGGGGCAATGCCAGGATGAAACTGCCCTTTTTACGGCACATTGCCAACAAGTTCCGAGGAGCCACTATTCTTCAGCTGAACATCAAACACCTCACTGCAAGCAAGATGAACGTTCTTCATCACCTCGCTATACAGTCTGAGGCACTCATCATCCTTCTGCAGAAGACCCACTGCACTGATGCAGAGAAGTTGGTACTTCCAAACTACCAACTAGATGAATTTTCTTTAAGCAGGAAGCATGGCCTTGCCACGTTTTTTCCACCACAAGCATGGCCTTGCAACGTTTTTTTCCTCGACTGAGATACACGCTTTTGGATCAATCTCCACTGACATCGGAGATTGAGTGGCTGTGTGTGGACGCTGTCTTTACGCTGGCGATTTTAACTATCGTCATGCTGACTGGTGTTACGATAGTAAAGGTCCGGACGGTGAGTGCTTGGCTGGCTGGGTAAGTATTAATTGTCTTGCCCTCCTATATAATGCCAAGGATGTTGCCAGTTTTTATTCCGGCCACTGGAACACTGGCACCAATCCAGATCTAGCTTTCGCTAGCGTAGGTCCAAACAGTCGCTTACCGGATAGACGTGTCCTTGACAAGTTCCCCAGGTCACAACATCGACCTTCGCTTATTACACAACCAAGGTTTGCTATGGCAGTGCCAAGCATGCCTGTTAAGCAATGGAACTTCCGCAAGGCCAAATGGAGTCACTACATTGCTTTGACGAATAAATTCGCAAAGACTTTGTTGCCGCCTGATTCGCTTGATGTAGATGCGGCTTACCAGGACTTCTGTAACATCATCAAAAAAGCAGCCAAAAAGACTATCCCACGCGGGTATCAAAATACCTACATTCCGTGTTGGCATGCAGAGTGTGAATCCCTCTATAAAACCTTCCTGCAGTCTCCTCAGGGAGATGACTCAAGTTTGGCTGCTATAGTTCTGCTTGCCAAGCTTGACAGAAGGCGGAGGGATCGATGGTCCGAAGCAGTTCGGAGCATTGACTTCTCACACTTTAGTCAAAAAGCGTAGAGTATTTTAAACAACCTTACTGGTAGGTCACGACACTCTCCTCGTCACTGTCCTGTTTCAGCCGATGCTATTGCATCTTAGTTGGTTAGAAATGGGAAATACGAGGCTGTTGACGCAAGTCATCTCGACTTGTCTCTCAAGAAGTGTCTGACCTTTGGAGGGCCACAACACCAGACGCAGTAAATATCTCTTACAATTTTTCACAGAGAGAATTTACTGTTGCCCTCCAACATTTAAAACGAGGTAAAGCTCCGGGTCCTGATTTCATCTGCTCCGAGCTTATACTCCATGCTAGAGCTGCTTTGAAGTATTGGTTACGTGACTTCCTCTTTTACAGTTTGCGCCGACTCAAAATTCCCAAGATCTGGAGAAGAGCGTTTGTGGTCGCGATCCCAAAACCAACAAAGCCCGTGGGGGACCCAAAGAGTTATCGACCGATATCTCTGCTCTGTGTCCCCTACAAGATCCTCGAGGAGCTTATCTACGCCGTAAATCAAGTTGTTCTGCTAACCCAGAACATCGAGGATTCTTTCGAGGCTAAAAAGAAGGCCGGTGCCGTATTTATCGATCTGACAGCTGCTTATGGCACTGTCTGGCACCGTGGCCTTACCTGCAAGCTGCTGAGACTTCTTTCGGATAAGCACATGGTCAGAATGATTATGGAGCTTGTCCGAAATCGAAGTTTCACCCTTACCACAGGTGACAGCAAGCAAAGCTGGCTACGTCCTATTTAACATCTATACGTACGATCTTCCTTCCATGATTTCCAGAAAGTTTGCTTATGCTGATGATTTTGCATTGTTGCATTCTTCTGGAAACTGGAAGGACTTGGAGGGGACTTTAAGCCAAGACATGTCCACACTGTCAGTGTATCTCCAGACTTGGAGGTTGAAGCTCAGTCACACTAAGACGGTGACGGCAGCCTTTCATTTAAATAATCGAGAGGCCAAACGTGAGCTAAAGGTCTACAACAACGGTAGACTTTTACCGTTCTGTCCAAACCCTACTTACCTTCGGCTAAAACTGGATAGATCGCTCACGTTTCGTCACCATTTAGTGGCATTGCACAAAAAACTATCTTCGCGCGTCACACTGCTGAGGCGACTCGTGGGCTCGGGATGGGGTGCTGATGCTAAAACACTACGCATAGCCACCTTGTTTCTAGTCCACTCAGCAGCTGAGTACTGTGCGCCAGTCTGGTGTTGCAGTGCTCACACTTGCCTCATTGACAGTATCTTGAACGATGCCTTGCGCATAGTGACTGGATGCCTGCGTCCCACTCCAACGGACCACCTACCTGTACTCTCAGGCACCCAGCCATCTGAGCTTCGTCGAATGGGAGCGACACTCTCCTTGGCTCATCGTGGATCTCTGGACCCCGATCATATCTTGTATGGTCTATTAAGTGGGTCCTCAGATACACGCCAAGTGAGATTAAGATCCAGACGCCCATTTGTGCCAGCTGCGCGGAATCTTTTGGACAACCTTGCCAGACTTGGCATCAGCGCTTCTGAATGGACAGATTACAAATGGTAAACGGAGTACTGTGAGGGTGCTTCCAGGCTCCGTGCTTTTGTGCCCTGAAACGGTGCCAGCTTGTTGGGATGGGCTTACCCCGAGCAGCTTGGGTTAAGCTCAATCGTCTGCGAACTGGTGTTGGGCGATTCCATTCGTGGATGCACAAATAGGGTCTCGCTCCTTTACCGAATTGCGAGTTTGGCGCCTCTGAGCAAACCGCAGACCATGTTCCAAGCGTGCCCTATACATCGGGCACCACATGGAGCACGAGGTCTGACAGTTTTGGATGACAAAACTCGATGCTGGCTTAATAACACCACTGCCAACGTGTAATCCAGGCAGTACAGCAGTCTGGGGTAGTAAAAGGATAAACCCTCGGCCCCAGTTCTGTTGCCCAGTATCCACTCCAGGTCAGACAAACAACGACAGCTATTCTCTTCTAAAACGACGACGACTACGACAGCTATTCTTTCGGAAACCTGTCGTAAGCTTTCTTATGGTCTACGAATATACAATGTAGCTCTCCTTGACCTTTCCTGTACTTTTTCATTAACATTCTTAAGGCAAACACGGCATCGGTAGTTCCCTTTCCTGGCATAAATTCATATTGCTGTTTACTGGTCTCTACTCTATCCCTTAGCCTGGCTTCAATTATTTTTTCCCATATCTTCATTGTGTGGCTCATCAGCTCCCATTCTTTATACTCTGTAACCCTCTGTAACTTGAACAGCACTGTGCGTCTCCTTTGTTCTTATAGATTGAGATAAGCATACTCCTTCTCCATTCTTCTGGCATCAAAACAGCTGCGAGTTCAAACCAAGAATGCAACAGTTGTTACAATTACTGATTTTGAAGACAGTTTTGATGGACGTCGCCCGAAAAATTACAAAATGAAACTGATTTCTGCTCAACGTTGCAGTTTTTCTTATATTTTTTACGCAATTACATTCAGTTTTTCAGTAATAATTAACTTTATTTTATTCAAGGAAAAATTTGAAAATGTAATATAAAATATTGGACGTTTGATTTTAAAAATGAATATAGAGTTTACGGCGAAACTTGCTTCGTAAATTAAAAAAAATTAGTAACATAAGCGCCTGCGCAACCAAAAAATTGTCACTGACAATTGACGCCGTTAATGCACAACATTGGTCTTTAAGGTGATTGAAAAACTGAAAAGATGTGATTTTATATTATTACGCAATCTTGGTATTCAAGCATTTGTTCTTTTAAATTTGCGGTTTTCATTTAGCGAAGTTTGTACTTTACAAAATCCTATTGAATTTTTGAAGGTTTTGACATGGACACGTTTTTTGTTTAAAAAGGAAATACAAAAAAGAACCAGCAAAACAAACAACAATTGCGCAGTATTTTGAGCAATAAACTAAGGCTTTGCCTTATTCCCTGCTTTGTTTACACGTTTTTTTTACTAATTTAAAATAAATGCATTATTTGCTTAATTGCATAAAAAAACTACGCAAACTTATTATGCGATTATTTGGGTTCGTCAACAATATATTTTTGAAAATTAAGATTTTCGCGCATTGCGTTCTGAAGATTAAGATTTCGCGCATTACGTGTCTGTACGCAAGCATTTGTGTGTGTATGTTTTGCATTTGTTTAGATAATTGTAGTTATTTGATTTTTAATTTATCAATTTTTTAATTATTTGCTTGGGCTTTTGCGGGTCGTAATTTGTCCACCTCAATATAATTTGTTGTAGACCTACGTAAATATTATTAGATTAGAAAGTCATAGTAAAATGTGTTAAAATTTGAAATTCATTTATTTCCTATAGTCGGCAGCGTGGTCGAGTGGTTAAAGCACCGGACTGATGATCAGTATGGTCTCGGTTCAAAACCCACTTGTGCCATTCTGTTGTGTCCTTGGGAAAGACACTTTACGGCACTTTCCCCTGCTTGGTGGTCTTGACAAGCAGTTCTAAATTGCAGTCATATCTCTACTAATTTACTAGCGGACAGCAATATATTGGCATCTCCGGAAGCAGGTCGGGGTAATTGCTTACCCTATGTATAGCGCCTCCGTCGCTTTCCTGCGAGTCAGGAGGATAAATATAGAGATAAAAAAAAAAATATTATCTATACATTTATTTTCTTGACTTACAGAAAAACGTTGTAGATGTTGTACTTAGGGCACCAATTAAGCGGTTATCCCAATCTGCTTCAAAGATGCCGAGACATTGCTGCCCAGTCGGAAGTTTTCATTTGGTTTTATTTTTTATTTAGAGCAGTGAGTGATATTCAACCTTTTTGCGTCTGCAGCACACTTTGAGATCTTTTCAAAATTTGCGGCACACTTGGATCAGAGTACAAATCTTAATTTTCTAATGTAAATGTTCTCTAAAAGTAATGTTTTTAAAAAAAGTCTTCACTCTGAATCTATCTCGGATTTTTTGGTTTTAATTTCTAGAAAGCAGTGTTTACTAAAAAAAAAATCGCCCAGTAATGAACTAATGTTTTTAAATCTTTTATGCACACTTGGAAATCTCGGTGGCACACTGGCGGAAAACCACTGATTTAGATACAAATAAAATATGGATCTGCTTACTAAAACCGCCAAGCAAAAGAAAATGTTGTGAAGGGTTATTCCCAAGGACACAACAGAATCACTTGAGTGAGGTTTGAACCGCGACAGTGTCGATCACTATCGCCATCAATACAGCTCTTCTACCAACTCGACCAAGCTACCAACACAATTAATCATAATAAGGTTCGTCGTGATTATCGAACGCGCATTGCAAGCTTCTATTAACTATTGATGTTATTATCTTGATATCAAGATAATCTTTTGGGTTTTTAGTTTTATTTGAAGACGAGACTGAAATATGGAGATGCTTACAGAAATCCCCAAGCTTGCTAAACTGCCAAGCACAACAAACTTTGCAAGACAAACAAATGTAAAAGTCATACTCGTATGTGTTGACTCGCCTCCGACGCTTTTCTGCAAGTTAGAAGGATGAATATACAGATGAAATAAAATAAATGAACTTTACCTCAGCTATAATTAATATCAAGCTTAATCATAACCTAAAGCACATCAGCACATTTTTTAAACTAAAAAAAATACATAAAAATTGTATATAGGCTTACAAACTTTTATAAAGCATAACTTTCTTGCATTTATTCTCTGGAATGCGACTAACATTTGTTGAAGTAAAACCAGTGCAAATGATTTTTAAAGCTTTTTTAAAGCTTTAGGAAAAAAGTTTATTAAGTTTTTTTTTTTTTAATGTTCGTTGTGTTAGGTAAAGTTTCGTTTGGTTTGGTTTTGAGTTTTGAAAGGAAACTTAAGAAACTGGTCTCAAAATCTCCCGAGTTGATTCGAAGTGAAAGCTTAAGTTATTAAAAAAAACAAACACATTCAACTTATAGAAAATCAATTTTAATACACAAAAATGTAAAAAAGGTTAGATTTTTTTAGCAAGAAAAAAATCAATATGATTAAAAGTAAGCAGAGAATTATTGAACTGGTCCCGAGAAAGCCTTATGCATTATTGCTTAAACTTTCACGCTAAAAGGTGAGCAAAAATATGACAAAAACTACTTTTAGCGTTCCAACTCAAAAACCACATTTACCCAATCGAGAAAATGCGTACCCATTGCACAAGAATAATTATTAATACCTTTTTAGTCTTGCTTTTTTAATGGGGGCAAAGTTTTAAATTGCTTTTTTAAAAAACAAAAAAATTTTAAATAGAATTTGAGGGTCAAAAAATGTTCTTTGTTTTCAAAAGTCACGTGAAAGCAAAAATAAGAGTTCCACTTGCTTGTTTTGGATAAAATTTTGCTTTATAAACAATTGTTTTAAAATTTTAAGTAGTTGGCTTATTTCTCTTTAGACCTATAAATTAAAAATAGGGGAGAGTGGAGCCCGGCTAGACTCGGACATTGTAATTTGAAAAAAAATCTGAAACTTCAAACTGTAGACATAAATATATTTCACCACAAAGCATTCACTCGTGTTATCTTGAAGAAAGTAATTATTGTATTAATAAAATAAATGTGGTGGATAAATATTGGTTTTAAGGGTAGGTAAGTAATTTTCAAAAGGGTATAGTTGAACCTGTTTTTACCTTAGCTTTAATTTAAATTCTTCTCACTGTTGAAACAATTTAGAACTTGGTTTATTTGCTATCTTATACCATAAAATAATTTAAAGTAACTTTTAAGTTTTTGCCACCATCTTGAAAAATAAAAAAGTTCTGGTCGGGACACAATCGGACATTTTTTTGGGGGAACAGCCAGACACTGTCCGACTGTGCCCTTTGATGATTATATAGATGTATTTGCACAATAGCCTATTTCTTTTGATTTATCAACAGCTAGTAATTAGGCTTAACATTATAACTAATTTATTAAAGTTTATAACAACAATTTTTAAGTTACATATGATCCATAAATTGCAAAAATTTTTTTTTAGTTTTGAGAATATCTATTATTTTGTAATGATTTATAAAAATTATGGTAAGAAATAGACAAAGGAAGTTTACCATTGATATGTTTACTGAAAAAAGTATGAAAGAAGCAGTAGTTATGGCAATAAATGGTGGTGTATCTATAAGGCGTGCAGCAGAAAGGATGGGTGCAGCTAAAAGTACACTACATGAATATGTCAAAAAGATAAAAAGAACTGATTGTTCATAAATAGACAAAAAAGGTTTGGACCAAATTATGCATGTCGTCAAGTTTTCAACAAAGATGAAGAAAATAATTTAAAAGAGTATTTATTTATGTGCTCTCACATGAATTATGGTCTAACAAAACTGAATGTGAGAAAGATGGCTTATGAAGTTGCAGACAAAGTTTAAAAAAATTTCCTGACTGTTGGAATGAAACAAAATTGGCGGATAATGACTGGCTATATGGTTTTATGAAAAGACACTCTGATTTGAGTTTAAGAAAGCCAGAAGCATGTAGCTTGTCAAGAACAACAGTTTTTAATAAGCATACCGTTGCTGCATTTTTTGAAAAACTTAAAAATGTTTATGATCGCAATGTAGAATTTGCTAATGGAACTAGGTTGTTTAACTTGGATAAAATGTCCACATCAACTGTGCAAAAACCAAGAAATGTTTTGACCTTGAAAGCCAGGAGTTCCTTTGACCATATATAATATTTTAGGGTTGGTCCAAATTGTTCATGAAAAAGCTATAACTCCGACCAATATCATATCTGGGTTTAAAAAGACTGGCATATTCCCCTTAAATGAACACATTTTTGATGAATGCGATTTTTTACCCAGTCTGGTCACTGATCAACTGGGTAAAAAATCGCATTCATGTCTGGTTATTGTCGGCAGCGTGGTAAAAAATCGCATTCTAGTCTGGTTATTGTCGGCAGCGTGGTCGAGTGGTTAACGCGCCGGGCTCGTGATCAACACGGTCTCGGTTCAAAACCCACTTGCGCCATTCTGTTGTGTCCTTGGAAAAGACACTTTACGGCACATTTCCCTGCCTGGCGGTTCTGGCAAGCAGTTTTAAATTACAGTCATATCTCTATCAAATTACAAGCGGACAGCAATATCTTGGCATCTCCGGAAGCAGGTCGGGGTAATTACCTACCCTATGTATTAGCGCCTCCGTCGCTTTCCTGCGAGTCAGGAGGATAAATATAGAGAAAAAATAAATAAATAAAATAATCAACCTAATGATGCATCAGCAAGCAACAGACATTTGGAAGAAAACGAAAGCTTGGACAATGCGTCAGTAAGATATTTTTAAATATTAAGATTTTTGCCCCTATGTAAGCAAGTACTTATGTGAACGTTTTGCATTTGTTTACAAAATTATAATAATTTGATTTTTTATGCCAATTTAATATTTTTTAACTATTTGTTTATGGCTTTTGCGGACCGCACAGAAATTTGTCGCAGGCCGTAGTTTGCTTAACCCTTTTGTAGAAGAACAACTTGTTTAAAGACTTGAAAAACTTGTCGGTTGTTTTGCATTGCCGCAATCTTTAGATAGAAGCTTAGTTTAGTGACCTACAAGTATTTTTTAATTTTTTTTCCTTATCACATAAACCAGGGGTGGCCAACCTGCGGCGCATTGGAAAGTTAGTGGTGGCGCATTGCAGTCGGGGAAAATATTTCAAATGAAAAATGTTCCACAAGTTATATCTAGCTATATCAGACGACCACCTAATTTTCGGACAAAAAATAGGAAAATGAGAGATCGATTCTGAGTTGATGTTTTGAAATCTTTAGTTTGTGCGGCGCATTGAACTGGAATTGAATAAAATTGGCGCTTGAGGTAAAAAAGGTTGGCCACCCAGACATAAACTTTTGCTTGATACCCTAAAGAAAAACGGCATTTTTTGCAATAATAATGCCTTAGAAATGCAGTGGTTTATCGTTGCTCGATGCTCCGAACTACCTCGGACCATCAATCCCCCCGCTTCCTGTCAAGCTTGGCAAGCAGAGCTGTAGCAGCCAAACTTGAGTTGTCTCCCTGAGGAGACTGCAGAAAGATTTTATAGAGGGATTCACACTCTGCATGCCAACACGAAATATAGTTGTTTCGATACCCGCGTGGGATAGTCTTTTTGGCTGCTTTCTTGATGATGTTACAGAAGTCCTGGTAAGCCGCATCCACATCAACCGAATCAGGCGGCAACAAAGTCTTTGCGAATTTATTCGTCAAAGCAATGTAGTGACTCCATTTGGCCTTGCGGAAGTTCCATCGCTTAACAGGCATGCTTGGCACTCCCATAGCAAACCTTGGTTGTGTAATAAGCGAAGGCCGATGTTGTGGGACTTTTCAAGAACACGTCTATCCGGTAAGCAACTATTTGGACCTACGATAGCGAAAGCTAGATCTGGATTGGTGCCAGTGTTCCAGCGGCCGGAGTAAAAACTGGCGGCGTCCTTGGCATTATATAGGAGGGCAAGACAATTAATACTTGCACAGCCAGCCAAGCACTCACCGTCCGGATTATTATTATCGTAACCCCAGTCAGCATGACGACAGTTAAAATCGCCAGCGTAAAGACAGGGGTGAGGAAACACTGGGAGATCCAGGGTTCGCAATCGCGTTGGCGGTGGTTTGTAGACGTTGACTATTTTATACCCATCACGTCCACGCACAACCACTCAATCTCCGATGTCAGTGGAATGTCACACTTCATTTCTAATAATTTTTATCATGGCGATATAGCTTATTTTCCGCCTTAAAATAATTCAAAGTCTTGCTATAACATAAAAATCGCTTGGACAAGGGATGATCACTTTCGTACTGTGTTATTTATCTGCTTGCAATTGTTCGAATGCAACTTTCTTTCTCTTTCGCCAGACGGTGGTGACGTAATGCGCTTTGTCTGCATCGCATGACCGAGTTAAGAGTAATCTGGAATGTTCTCGCTTATCATAGGAAATGGGTTCTAATTTTAACGCGCACTACCAAAGCGCTTTCGAGATCGTTTCAGCCGATTTGCATCATGTGGCCTGTTGTCTATATATGTACGTGCGCTTGATTGAATGATACCGACAATGCGAGGCGAGAACGACTGAAGCATATGACAAAAGAGAGACGAAAACGAGAGAGATGCATAAAGCGAAAAGAGAGAGAAAGTAGAATTTGGGGCGAGTGTTGAAGTTATTTTGTTCCCGTATTTTGGAGTTATGTTTCTATAGAGGTAGAATCATTTCTATTGATTGAATCAAGTTATAGCGCTGATTGCGCTTTGCAGTTTGGCAAAGCGTGGAATAGAATTTTTGTCGGTCGCGAATTTTGTAATACATTTGTTCTTATTAGAGACAGTGGTCTCTGTTTGTTTGTGAAGAGGAGTCTTCAACGAAACCAACTGTATAAAAGCTTCAGGCTTATACCAGGCTACTTCTTGAGCCGGAATAAAATAAAATTAGACACAGCTTTGTTTCAGCGCAGGCATTCGGGTTACCTAGCTCAACTGGTTCTTTAGGATTCCCAAACAAAGTCTGTGACATGGAGATTGGTCCAAAAGCGTGTACCTTAGTCGCTCGTGGACAAACATGGCATGGCCATGCTTCCTGCTTAAAGAAGACCCAGCTAGTTGGTAGCTTGGAAGTACCAACTTCTCTGCATCAGTGCAGTGGATCACCTGTAGAAGGATGACGAGTGCCTCAGACTGCAGAGAAGGTAATGAAGAACGTTCATCTTGCTTGTAGTGAAGCCTTCGATGTTCAGCTGAAGAATAGTGGGTCCTCGAAACTTGTTGGCAATGTGCCCTAAAAAGAGCAGTTTTTCCAGGCATTACCCCGTCCTGAAAAGGACGTTTGCCAATTAGCAGACCCTCGCTGAACATCGGAATGGGTGGATACCCTTCCGTTGCGGTAGGTTTGATTTCGATCTGTCATGTTTAACACCAAGATCAGACTTACTCACATCCCAGGCTGCGTGAAAGCACCTGCCATATGGGCCACCGTCCATAAATTGTAAATAAGTTTTGTAAATTGAGATTTTATAGTTGTTTACAAATATGGATATTGCATTCAAATTTTTTACATATTTTCTTGTCGGCGCTCATCGAAAAAACCTTTAATGACGGTTACGACGGAGTAATTTTAATTAATCTAAGTCATCAGACCAAAACATTTTTTAAGGTTCAGACCAGGACTGCGAACTCGAACTCGAACTCGAACTTGAACTCGAAAGAACTCGATCTTTTTGCCGAACTCGAACTTGAACTCGAACTCGAAAAAAGTCTGAGCTGAGAACTCGAACTTAAACTCGAACTCGTAAATATTTTGGGCTGAGAACTTGAATTCGAACTCGAAAATATTTTAAGAAAGCTCGAGTTTATTTTAATTTGTACAATAATTTTGAAAATGCCAATATACGTCTTTAAAACGGCAGAATACGTCTGCAACAAAAGTGAGAAAAGAGAGACATGAGTGAGAAAACGCAATTTATTGCGACCAGCACGTGGTATTCATATCTTGAGCGCATGCTAGTTAGAGGTGCTTGTTACTGTACTGTCATAGGTTGATTTTAAAAGAAATATAAGTTGCAGCAGATCAGATACACTTTTAAGGGTATCAAGTAGTATTTGTAGTTCTCACAAATTTTGGTCATTGATTTAGCCGATTTTGGCACCTAAACTGAAAAAGGTTGCCATATGACAGTTCTAATCAAAAAAAATTGCGCGGAAAGTTATTGACGAGAGGGAGCAAAACAGAGTAAGATAAGAGATGACAAGAATTAGGTCAGTCTGAGCAGCAGAAATTCTTAACTTAAGGCACGTTTACAGCCGTTTACAGCCGTTTACAGTACTTTTTTCTTTCAGCGCGATTTTGGTTTGTTTTATTGACGCTCAAATCCACTCATTTTTTCTCGAAAACATGAGTGGATTTGAGCGTCAATAAAACAAACCAAAATTGCGCTGAAAGAAAAAAAGTACTGTAAACGGCTGCAAACGCGCCTTTATTCAGCTGATAGGTTGGTTAGTTAGTAGTTTTCATTCATAAATTTTTTTTATTTAGACAAAATTAATACTTAGCGAAATGCCACACACTTAGTCTAGTCATGTGTATGACTGTTTTGAACTTGATGATAACAATAAAACTTACAAATGCACCGAGAAAAAGAAAAATGACGAAGAATGCGGCAGTGTAATAAAAGTAGGCATGTGGAACGCATGTAACAATCTGAAACGTCATTTAGAAAGATTTCATGCTGAAAAATCAAAAAGAATAAAGCAAGCAGATGAACAAGATTTAAAGTCCAACCAAAAGAAGTTGAAACGTGAAAGCAACCAGACGTCGATCGCGTCCCATTTCCGGCCCCAATCTGTAACTGTAGCAATGAACAAGAATAATTTTATTTGGGGCATAATCCAATTAATTATGTCTGGTGTAGCACTGTGCTTTTTTGAAAGCCCGGGATTTCAAACTTTAAATGGTAAAATGGCTCGAAAATTGGGGGTGTCCGTTTCAAGAAAATCAATTCGCCGATATGTACTTGATGCAGCAAACAAGATGCGAGAATCTTTGATCAACGATTTAAAAGGCAAGCTTGTATTTATTAAGATGGACGCTGCAACGAGGCAACTCCGAAGTTTTTTAGGGATCAATGTCCAATATTTTGACAAAAATAAAGGAAAATTAGTGGTAAAAATGTTAGCCTGTGCAGATACAGAAAAAAAACATACCAGTCAACAAATGTGCAACTTATTCACTGCAACAATGCAGCAATTCGGCATTGCGAAAGAAAATGTTCTTTGTTTGGTTGTTGACAATGCTAGCAACATGACTAAAAGAATAGAACGCTTAAACGAAAGTGACCCAGAAGCAGATCCAAGCACCACACAAGATGAAACAGCCGATGAGTCTGAAGACTATGGTGATATAGAAGACGACTGTGCAATGCGTATTAACATTCACCATATGCGCTGTGCTGTCCATACCCGCCAACTTTCTATTAAAGACGGCCTAAAGCAACCACACTACGATAAATTACTGACGAAAACCCGCCATATAGTTTCCAAGCTTAGATCTCCAAAAGTTTTGTCCTTGATGGAAAAAAAAGAAAAAAAACGGCCAATACTTGATATGACCACAAGATGGGGTTCAATATATTTGATAATCAAACGCTTGTTGGAACTGCGAGAATCCATTGAAGAATTAAGTTTGCTTTCTGCAGAATTTGATATTTCACTTGCTATGTGGTCAAGCTTAGAAGATATTTGCCCTGTGCTTAAAATGCCTTATTCTGCAACCATAAACCTGCAGACCGAATCTTTAACGCCTGGAGCATTTTTGAAAGAATGGTGTGCACTTAAACGAATCCTCCACAAAAGAGAAACAAGACTCGCACAAGAAATTGTCACATCAATGGAAAAACGCGAGGAAACCTTATTGCGGAACAGACTTTTTCTTGGTGGAGTGTTTGTCGACTCCAGATACCGAATTTTGCTAACATCAGAGCAAATGGAAAGTGCAAAGATTGGACTACATGAAGTTACTCTGAAAAATTATCATTGTTCTACATCTGTATCGAACTCAGCTTCATCAAGCATTGAATCTGAGAAATCGCCAGGCCGTGTTGCAAGCGACCATTAATCGTCAACATCGGAAGAGGATGAATTTGAGAAAGAGCTTGACTTGATGGAACGAAGAAGATCATCCAACGTGCGCAATAATGCCAACGGCGAATTAGATAAAATGAAAGGGGCATTAAATAAAAATATCGAGAAAATAATTGAAATTGGACGACTTAAAGGAGAAACTGTCTGGGATGTTATTAAACAATTGGAAGAGCAGCTTCTCACTACGGCACAAATCCTAAGTGCCATGCCGGTTACCCAAGTGTCCGTTGAGCGATTGTTTTCTTCCATGAAATTCATTTTGAGTGATCAAAGGTCATCGATGACACAAGAGTTACTGGAGGCCATATTGTTTTTGCGTGCTAATGTTCAACAATAAATCAAACTTTAAACGTTCATAGAGCTGCTCTATGAAGTAACACTGTTAATTGGCGAACTGGTAGATAAATGGTGAAGTAAGCATGCTATTATAGAACTCGCCATAGTTTTCATTGTGTATTTCTTTCTTCATTTTCTTTCGCGTTTTGTTTATTTTTCCGTTGTTTAACAAAGAACGTACAAATTTATTCTTCAATATTCGAAATGCATTCAAATTTTAATGCAAATTCACAATACACTGGCTTTTTTATGACAACGACATTTGTTTATTGTAACAGATGTTTGAACCTAAGTTAGAATGCGAAATTTAACCGCAAACATGCTTGTAGCTGCATAAGGTAACTGCATATGGTAACTGCATAAACTGCATAAGGCTTTCTAACGCTCGTTTATTGATTTAAACTTTGTATTAAAGATTTGATTGAGATAATTTTGTTGGTTTGATAACAGGATAATAATAAAAAAAAAATTAAATAAGTCTATACTAATTAGAATTTTATAAACACTTCAGATATCCCGCGTGAAAACGAAAAATCTCTTTATTGGAAATGATTTGAAATTTTTAGATACGATTCATCCAAGTATACAAATCCATACACAGTCACGTGACCATCTACGAAACTAATACATTATCACGTGACTCAGTACATAAAACAGAACATTCATTGAATATTTAACGCCCTGATGAAAACCTCTGCAACTAACTTGGTCGTAATTTTGGGGACTTTCTATATTAAACATTGTGCTGCCATATAAACTTGGCATGACGTCACTCCAACGTTTTGTCTTGTTTCGATTCTACTTTTGCCGTACCTTCCGGGGGGGGGGGGGCAGGGGGCGGCTGGTACGGCTATAGATTTTACTGTAACTTTCAACGAAATAAAGGAAACAAAACCAAGAATTCATATCAAGATTCCCACTGACGTTTCGCAATGATTTGATATCCTTGTTAAGGGTTTATTGCAGTGGTTCGCCCAACTATTTTTACAACACTCTTTCCTTGCCTATGTTAAACTTTTTTCTTCCACCTATATAGAATACCATGATTATTTAAATTAATTTTTCTTTACATTGCAATTTAAACTCAGCTCGTATCACAAAAGCTAATAGAAATATATTTGGAGTCAAAAAAGGTATCAAACTATGCGGAGAACAATGTACGAGTATAAAAATAAAGTTTTAGTCGTTCCAAGTTTGCAAAACTCTATCCAGAAACTTAATTGAAAACATTAACGGCCGAATGAACTGGACTCTCATATCAGCATTACTGATTAGATTGTGAGTCTACAATTTTACAGTTTCGTTTTTCTCCTTATTAACTTTTTTCTCCTTATTACTATTCTAAGCTTAACTATTGGTTGTTGTATTTTTCAAACAAATTAAGGAAATAGATTCATTTAATTTATTTAGTTTAAATTTTTTATTCATTACTGCTTTCTTTCCCTGGATTTCAGCTTTTTTAAATTATTAAATGTTTATAAAAAATTCTTAAAATACACTCTCAAACTGCTGCTAGATATAGATGTAGGCCACAACTGAATATTCTGCAGCATAGAACAGCAAATCCTATGGTTATAAAATAGATATTGAAATTGAATGAAAAAAATTTTTTAAATAGAGCTACAGTAAAATATCAATTGGTTATTTTCATCATGCTGCTGGATTCATGTATTGGACCGCAAACGGGTTTTGAGCAGGATATAGAAGCAAATGCTATTATTATAAAATAAATAGGTTATTTTTCATCAAGCCATTTATTAGACCACAGACGGATATTCAACAACATATAAAATCAAGTTTTATCATTATAATAAGAAGCTTGAAATTAGATAAAAAACTAATTTTTTTATAAAAAGCTCAAAATATAGGGTTTCAATATTTTCGTCACAAAAAAGGAGAACACATTTAACTATTATGCTATAAGATACTCAATATTGTTTTGTGTATTTGAAACTAATAAAACTGAGTAAAAAAAATTAAAAGCAAAAATCATTTTCTTAGGTAATGACGCATATATCTGGAGTTTGTTGGTCCTCTTTCAAAGATTGCTTAATGACTTCAGTTGTCAGAGCGATTATCCACAATTATCAGAACACAAATTCTTGAAAATATATTTCATTAAAACTGCCCCAACAGACTGTTTCGCTTGTGAGATTTATTAGGAGACAGAACATTTAAAAAGATAACAGCAAATACATTGAAACATAAATAAAAAATTAAGAATTAAAAATTATAAAATGTCCTATCTAAATGACATTGAAATTTATTAGTGTTTTTTTATAAAGTGATAGGCGTATATTTTAAATAAACTAAATGGGGTAAATGTAATCACATATTATGAAAAATATAATTAAGACCTCAATCAGTTAACTATAAACAGTTTTTCTTGTAGTTTGTCAGTAAAAATTATAAATCGAAAAGTATGATATTATGCTAAGCCTGCAAATCCTATTAACATTTTAACTTTTGCTGTTGACCACAATGGCATTTTCGACCAAAAACTTGCTGAAATCTTGCTGGAAAATAAAACCTCGCTCTATTCCTAGCAATATTGCAGCAAGGATATGTTATTTTTCTTGAAAAGCGCTTTTGCACGAGGCAAGATTTTTGTTGAGCAATATTGCCAGCAATCTTACTCAATGATCTTGCGCGGTACTTTACACACAAATAGAATATTGAGACAAGAATCTTTCTGCAAGAAACTTAATCGTGTAAAGCCAGCCTTATAAATAATCTACAGATTCAAAATAGTGATATTAAAGTTGCTTTCTTTTCCCAACATTGCGGTTAATACTTTTTTAATTGCCAGAATCTTTGACAAGCTTTACACATCGTATGATTCAAGTAGGAAAATAACAATAGATTTAATTGAAAACACTCTCGATTGTGACTTAAGAATCTAAAACAACGTTTCTCAAACTGTGTTTCGCGAGCTTACTAAAAGTGTTTCGCTGATAATTAATGAACACGACGGTTTGCAAGTACGTCATAAAGAGTTTGCATAACGGTTACATTTTTTTTTGTTTTCATAATTACGTTCTGTTTAGACAGTAACTTAATCAACTCTTGTTTTTTTGACGTGCAAAATTGAAGTCAAGTTATATTTTTGACGAACATATAATTGATAATTTTTTTGACAAAGTCTTCCGTGAAAAAAGTTTAAGAAACTCTGATCTAGAATAATACGTATTTTTAAGTTTGCAATTTGCTGTAGTCTGTTATTACGTATTTTGTTATTGTGACTATTTTCCTTTATGCCTTTTTTTGATTTGTAGCTTTTTAGTACTGTAAAGAGTTATTAATTTGTATTTGACTTTTTGTCGATTCATTTAGTCATGCAAAATTAACAATTATATAAAGAATTCAATAAGCTTTATCGTTTTATATAATGTAATTTTAAAAGAACAAAATGAGAAAGGGATTTTAACATCACAATATTAACTTTTTACCACTTTTTAATTTATTCAAGTCATCAGTCAAAATAAATTGACCTTAATTATTTCTACAAGATTTTAAGCATTCATGTTCTCAAGCTCAAGAAACGTGAGAACAATCGAAATACGTCACAATCACCTGAGCAATGATTTATTGATAAAAGCCAAAATGTTCAAAATATCTTTAGATTATTCTGAAAATATGTGCAAATAATGTGCAAATTAAACGTATTAAAATTGCAAAATATTAATTTTATCTTTAGGAAGAATGCAATTAACATAAAAGAATTCACTGTCATAACTTTTACAGCTTTGAAGATACAAGCATTCCAAGTTTGTGCAACATAAAACTTCCTGCAAGCCATAGAGCTCACTCTAATTTACAGTTAAAGTAAGATAAAGCGACTTTTATGCGCGTTAACTGTTTGTTAAAAGTAGTTTTGCTTGCACGATAAGTTTAAAGTGCGAGAAAAACTTGGTATTGCCTTTTTACTCCGAAAATACTTAAAATTATTAAAGGAGACACTACAAGTTTACGTGTTAGAGCTAGAGAGCACACTTTATATGCATGATGGATTATATGCCATCAATCATAGTTTATATCACAGATTTGAAAAGTTGAGAAAATTATTGTTTTGTAAATGAAATAATTTTGATTTTAAACTTGTAAATAAATAATTTTTTGACTATTCTCAAAATTGAAATCATCGAAAACCAACTTTTTTTCCTCCAGATATAATTAAAGTAATCAGTCCAGTCAGATATTGTAAAATGGCAGAATAAATTAGCAAAGTATTAATATTAATTGAATGTATACCTATACGGAACAAAGCGGTTTTGGAAGCAAAAAGCTGATACACTATTAGCCTATGTTAAGTTTACGCAAAATTGATGTAGAATAATATCAAGTATAAATCATTGCTGAGCTTTGCAAAAATAAAAAATAACATGTTTTTTACGGATTCCGATCTGCGCTTGCGCCTTCGGCTGCTACGTGACTCTGTATTTGCGTTTCTCGGTCACGTAAATCGCCTTTTTCTTGTTGCCGCTACTATGTTGTCCGTCCTTTCAGTAGTTGTGGTTATTAGTAAAAGTGCCTTTTTGTGAGTGTTTGCCCCCTAAGTCATTCTTTTAGTTATTAATGGGTTAATTTATTACTTTTGTATAAGTGTAATAACCGTTTTTATAAGTTTAATTTAATACAATCACATAGTATTATAATATTCGACTGGAAGTTTGGATAAGTGGTTAGGTACGCTATAACAGAGGATCCCATATAATCAAGAATAAGGCTCTTAAGAACAACCACATAATTAATAACTAACAACAAAGACGTTTGCCAGGAAGAGCAAATTACGTCGAAAAGGTAAGTATTTTGTTGTTTCGATTTATAAACCTGTTTGTTTTTTTCAAGCATATATGGTGATGAAAATATTAATGCGGATAAGGAAAGTACGCTGGATTTGTATGCCTTATAGAGACAAATGCAAGACGAACTGGCGCAATATAGAACTAGGAAAGAGGCTATGATGTGTCTTTTAAAAAAAGTAGCGTTGCTGGAACCAGCATCCCGCCAGGTTTTGATCACTTAAGCTCCTTTGATCAAAATGCTCAACCCAAATACGTGGTTGCAGATGAGTGTGACGGAACCGGAAGTACTGCTAACGCGAATAGTTCACCTCATCATCACGAGACAGCTCAAACAACTACCAGGGACGGCGAAGTTAGAACAGAAAACTTGTCAGCCGAAAAAGATCAGCAGTGTGCTTTAGCTTCAAGTTGTGAGGACGAATACCGTAGCTACCGGCCATGTGTTGATAATCATGGTGTTCCGTATAGCACGCGTGATCACCATGTCCATAATGCTTCAGGAAGCATGTTACATCAGACTCTTTCGTTTATGTCTTCACCAGTGCCATTCTTGCCGCAACTGCAGTTACAAAAGTGTTCACGAGACATAGAGCACTATCCCATATTTGTGCAAGAATTCAAGGCTTTTGTAGAATCGCAGCGCTATGATTATCACAAGCTTTTATAATTACAAATGTATCTTGATGGCGAGCCTTCTAAATTAGTTCAGAACTGTTCGGCCTATCCCGATAAATCAGTGGGTTACTACCAAGCGTGGGAACTACTAAATAGTTGTTATGGAAATAATTTTAGATCAAGGAATAAAATTGTGGATGAGCTTGTAATGAATAGAATTGAAATGAATAGAAATAAATTGAAATGAATAGCTGCAAGTGTTTGTTCGAGACGACTGGAAGATTAGCTCAGATTGATTTCCCTGACATGACTTTATTAAGACGATTAAAGCGTGCAAAACAAATCTTTTCAGTTGTCGTTTGACAAGGAAATGATTGGCATGTCTGCTACGTTTTCGAATTTAACTAAATTAGTTTCTAACTCGGCTAAGTTTGCGGAAACTGAATGGGCCCAGCAACTGCTTAAGGCCCAAAAACTCGATAGTATGGAAAAAACTACAAAATCTGAAAAATTTGTTGATAACAGGTTCATGTCGAAAACCTTAGCTTTGTCTCAAAGGCCAGTTGTGAAAGATGAGGCATCACATTTTAAAATCGTGCTCGAAAACCTTTGCTTTGTCTGAAAGACCAGTTATGAAAGATGAGGCATCACATTTTAAATTGTGTTTGTTTTGTAAAACCAATTACCATATCTTGTGTTGTTCTGAATTTGCGGATCAGCCCATTTGGGCGCAAAGATCTTTTGTTTCAGAGAAACTTTTGTGCTTTAACTGCTTAAGACCAGGACATAAAGCTGTGAACTGCAAATCGAAGAAAAGATGCCAGGAATGCAACAAGTTTCACAACACGCTTTTTCATAAGAACACTCCTACCGCGAACGAAGAAGAGTCTGATAATCTACTTTGTGACAATCAAGCTATAGTTCAAAGTTTGACAATGAAAAACAGTGAAAATTTTTCAGCATGTATTTTACGCCAATTGCAATACATTTCTCAATTTTGTACTGATTGCCAATTCGTAGAAAGCAATTAAAATGTTGTTGCTGACGCGCTCACTCGCCCAAACGTCGCGTTTATTTCCGATCTACCAGATGCATTAGATTTCAAAGCAATAAGTCTTTTTCCAGCCAACTAGTGGACACGGCAACTGTTGCTAGCCATTCCAAGCTTTGGCTTTATGCAGTTTGTTTTAACAGCCAAGTCATGACGCGGATAGCATATTTTGGTAATTTAAATTTGAATTGGGATTTTAAAATTAGTTTAAATTTTACAATCTCTTTGGTATGTACAGAAAAGTAAGTTTTTGCAATTATTAAGCTCGACTTTGCATGTAGTCAGATACTGTAGTTATTTATAAAAAAAATTTTCTGAACATCTTTCACACCGTAAATATAATGTATTATAACTATATTGTATTAAACTTTCTGAACTGTTCGTATTATAATTTTTTTTAAATGTTTGGTTAATATTATTATTGTTTTTGACTTATATTGTCTTGATTATTGCAATTCTGTTTATGTAAAGATACCATTGTATCTTCTTTATAAACTAGAAAGAGTACTTAATGCATGTATCAGATTTATTTGTAACATTACCATGAATAATCACAACTTGCTTCCGTACTATAAAGAGTGTCATATATTACCAATCCAGTATCGTATAAAGTATAAATTGTGCTTAATTGCTTTTAAAATAGTTAATAACTTAGCACCTCAGTATCTCACAGATACTAGCTATTTCTGTAGATCCTTGCGAGAAAATCTCAGAATTGGAAATGACCGTTTCGTTTTAAACTCTAAACATCATATTCAAAATAGTATATCTCATAAAAGGTGTGTTTCTTGGAATGCGTTACCATATGTATTGCGTACTGAAATCTGTCTTACAAAGTTTAAAAAAGATCTTAAAACCACCTATTTTAAAGATGTGCTTTGCGATATGCGTCAATAATCTTCTCTTTCATATTTTTAATAATTGATTTTTTTTATATTGCTGTATATATTTCTCCCCGATTAACTTTTTTTTTACACTTATGAAGGTTTTCTGCCCTTGTGTACGTGTGCTTGTTTTTATCATTTAAAAAAACAGCTCTGAGACCATACAAAGATTTGAATGTAAGAGCGGTATATAAAAACGTTGTTATTATCATTATTATTGTTACTAAAAAAAATGAAGAATCCAATATAGCTCCTTTTCGCAATTTTTATGTAATTTACAAATTTTAACCATTTATCTGTCTGTGTCAACATTTTTTTGTAGAAATAAGTAGAATGATTACAATTCTTGCTTTAAGTTATATAAGTTGCACTTGGTTTGTTTTTGGTGACTACGTGTATTCTTATAAATTTTGGTATAGGCCTATCCAATATTATTACAGTCAAGCTGCATGACATAATAAACTTCAGTTAATTTTTGTTAATATGTTCTGACACTTTTATTTATTCAATTACTTGGGAAAAATAAAGATAGATTATTAAAAATATTTACTCATTGCCTTTTGCAGTCTTTATCTTTTAGAGTTGCTTCTTAAAATTTATCAAAAAATAATACTGTAATATTTTAATAATGAACAATTGTTTTTGGTTTCATACTTTTCTGTTTTTGAATAACTTGGTTTTGCATTAAGTACCATTTTAAGATGCAAATATGTAAGCATTCAAGCTCATTTTAAATTATCAAATTATCTATTTTTTATGATTTAATAATTTTAGAGTTTATTTGTTTGTTTTTCTTTTAAGCATTTGCACTCATAATTAATTGGCTGAATCACTCAATCAAAGACAGAGCAACCAAACTATTTAATAAGTTTATTATTATTATTATTTTTTATCTTTATCTTCATATTTATCCTTCTGACTCGCAGGAAAGCGATGAAGGTGCTATACATCGGGTAAGCAATTACCCCGACCTGCTTCCGGAGATGCCAAGATATTGCTGTCCGCTTTAAATTTAATAGACTTATGACTTTAATACAATTTTGCGATAGTTTTTTGTTTAAATGCCAATTTCCAAACTCAAAAACAAATTCTTCTATTTAA
The DNA here is from genome assembly GCA_963680785.1 of Diplosoma virens. NCBI lineage: Eukaryota > Metazoa > Chordata > Ascidiacea > Aplousobranchia > Didemnidae > Diplosoma > Diplosoma virens. Next base: position 41,061,144 of record OY796896.1, on the reverse strand, counting down.
TTAAAAGTCTTATTTTAAATAATATTTCGGTTTATAAATTTTTGGGCAATTTTATCCTAAGCATTGCGTTATCTCTTGAAATGTAAATCTGAATTTATTTAAAAAAGTTTTTGAACTAGATATACAGTATTAAAACTTCAAGTCATTTTTTAAGAAAGCTATTTGTTCTAGATATAAAACATATGTTGCATTAGTAGGAGTTAAAATTTTAAAATCTTTGCCTGCTTGGCACTGCTACATTTAAATTAAAACCATACAATCAATTTCGCTGCTTTATATTACTTATATAAACAATATTTTTCGGGCACTTAATACAATATCAAAAACCGCACATTGAAACGTCTAATAGAGATATTAAAAGTGGAACTGAAAGAGTAACAAAGCTTTTACAATTAATTATTAAACATTGCTGAATGGAAAGACGGCAAAGCTATTTAGTCGGCAGTGTAGCCGAGTAGTTAGAGCACCGTGTTTGTGATCAATATGTTTGCGGTTCAAAACCTACTCGAGCCATTCTGTTGTATCCTTGGGAAAGACTCTTTACAACACTTTACCCTACTTGTTGGTCGTGGCAAGCATGACCAAATTTTATTCATATCTCAATAAAAATAAATTAAAAAAGTAAAAAATTTCAAGCGGACATCAATATTTTGATATATCTGGAAGCAGGTTGGGGTAATTGCTTGCCCTATGTATTAGCGCCTACATCGTTTTCCAGCGAGTCAGGAGGGTAAATGTAGAGATAAAATAGTAAATCAAATAAAAATAAACTCTTTTTTGTGAAATTGTTTACAAAATGTAACCAGAAATACTACTACGTTTATACTTTCAGTAATACCAATAAGGATTAATAAACCAGATGGTGATGGTGGTGATGATGCTAATATCATCATCATCAATGCTGTTGTTGATGTTGCTAAGTTGTCTAAAAATATTGCTTCAAATTTTGTAAAAATTACTTTTATAAAAAAGGTCAACCGGCAACGTTATCCTGAAAAAAATAATGGTTTGAATTTTTTATCTTCATTGAGCATAGACAATATGTATTTTCCTACTTTCACGCTCATTTTGCAATGAAAAATAATCGTATTTTAATAATAAAAAACTACCAAAAGCTTCTTTTTAATTTTAGCCAAAATATTTACAAGTAATAGGCATTTTTTAGTCAATACTCACAAGTAAAAAGAATTGCAAAAACGTGGACTAATGAATTTTGAAAAGCAATAAAAAAATGTTTCTATATGGCAACAGCGTCATTAATGACTTATAGTAATAACTATTAAAATAAAATAAATACATTATTTATGAAATGTATGCACTATCCACAATGTAGCTCGTTACAATTTTTATTTTTATTTTTTTATTTATCCTCCTTTATTTTCATTTCTTTAACGAGCATTCAGGTCGTAAGCCGCGGATTGCCCAGGCGGGAGCTACATCGACAACAGTTCAGCTTTTATTTTATTTGGCAAAATACTAACAAATGTAAGTTATCATAAACAAGTAGCAAAATCAAGGTACAATATTGAACAGTTAAAATATTTTTAATTGCTGAAAACAATAAAGAATCTGACAAATCTAAGAGAATAAATAATAGTGACTAAGAAAAAGTTTTTTATAATATCATTGTGCTAATATTTAAAATTAAGGTTTTAATAAGCTAAAACATTTACACTGTTGAAAGCATTCTATTGATTGTAATTATATTATTGCTGAGAATACTCTTGTTCACCGCTTTCAGTTGGAGGAGTAATTCCACCTAAAAAAAGCAATCTAGAAATCAACCTGTTTAAAAAGATTGTTGTGTTCAACGAACAAATTTTGCTTGAAAATTAAATTTTTGTTATTTTATTTGTAAAAAGAAAGGCATTTAAAGTCTAAAATGTATTTTTAAAAAAGAAAAATGCACGACTACTTAATTTTTAAAAGAAACACTGTAGAAAGTGTGCAATTTTTTTACCACGTTTTTTATTCAATGATTATGCTAGTTGCTATAAACTGCACTTTCAAAATCTATCGTGGTTATGTGACACCCAGGGCTGCAAACTCGAACTCGAACTCGAACTCGAAAAATAAAAATTTCTGAACTCGAACTTGAACTCGAACTTGAAAAAAGTTTGTGATGTTTGAGTTCATTTAATGAGTAAATTTGACTATAACATTTCTCAGCGTTGGTGCCAAATTATAATTTGCTATCCTCTTTTATTTTGTTTAATAATAGATTAAAATTGGTAACATTGATGACAAAGCATTTTTAACATGTGCTCAGTTTTTCGCGGTTGAATTATTCTCTTAACTCTATTCCGACTGTATTTTTTCAACTCTATTTTGTAAACTCGAACTCGAACTCGATTAAAAATGCTTCGAGTTCGCAGCCCTGGTGACACCATAGAAAAACGCAAATTTTGTGAGAACTAATGATTTTTTACAAAGATAAAACTGTTCCAACTACGACTTGACAAATGTCCCCATGGCGGGTGTTAACAGCAGAGCAGGGCTTGCGATTTTGGCATTTTGCAAGAAATAAATGGACGATTTAGAATTAGCTTCAGCACGTTAGCAAGAATTTAAATAGAAGCTTAAAAAACATGGAAAACTTTATGAACCAAAAATTAGGCATATTGTAGTGAAGCCAAAAGTGCATTTTGTTGCTGCAAGAGTTTCTTGCTTTCACATACAATAAGTTATCAAATGAGATTTGGTAGCCCAGGGATACTTTGGCAGCCGCTGGTAAAGAAAAAGTCAAATCCAAGTGCGTTCAAATTTTTCTGGACATTTTCTTTAAATGTACTAGCAACAGTCAGTTGCCGAATGTACGTAAATTATGTTATAAACATTGATCGGTTTTTAAGTAACGAAATATTCAGTAGTAACTTTGTTGTTGTTTGTGATTATGAGTTAAAGAAAATTAAGTGCTTTTATTATACACATCATACTTTTGTTAAACATAGAGTTTGCTTTGCTAAACGTTTCCTTTGACTTCTACTACTTTTTTATTGCATAGAAGTAAAGATAAGAGTATGAGCTTCTTGCTTTATATCACTCGTTTATTCGGCCAAGCCCATTTCTTTGCTTTATTTGGACATAATCAGTTTTGATCAAAATATTTGGATCACAAGAAAACGCCTGTTTTGGTTGGAGAAAGGCAATCACTATAAAAAGGACAAAATGCAAAAGGCGTCGCTCGTCGTCGTGGTCGTACGGAAGAACATCCATGTCCGGGTCAGGCACAGCCAGGTCAAAAGCAAAAAGTTTATGCTTTTTAATAATAAAACGTATTTTGTTTGTTTTGCCTATTTCAAATTATACAAAACGCTAATAAAACGTATTTTGCGATTTGTTCAGGGACATCACGCTTGCATTCCGATAAAGAAACAAGACTTCATCTGTGGCATGGACAAATGGATCCAGTCTGAAAGCAATTAAGCTTGACAAAAACTTTTCCGAGTAGTTTAATTGGCATAGTATTGATCTTAGAAATAAAAACATTTAGTCTGGATGTACTCTTATAGTCGTCGTCGTCGTCGTCGTCGTCGTTTGAAGGGTATCCACTCCAGGCCAGACACAAACAGGAATGGGGCCGAGGGTTTATCCTTTTACTACCCCAGGCTGCTGTACTGCCTGCGTCAGATGTTGGCAGTGATGTTATTCAGCCAGTATCGAGTTTCGTCATCCAAAGCCGTCAGGGGTGCTCCATGTGGTGCCCGATGTATGGGACACGCTGTTAGTACATGGTCTGCGGTTTGTTCAAAGGCGCCACACTCGCAATTCGGTGAAGGAGCGAGACCTCATTTGTGCATGGACGAATGGAATCGCCCAACACCAGTCCGCAGGCGATTGAGCTTAACCCAAGCTGCTCGGGGTAAGCCCATCCCATCAGGCCTGGCACCGGTCCGGGGCACAAAAGCACGGAGCCTGGAAGCATTTTCATAGTACTCCGTTTTCCATTTGTGATTTGTCCATTCAGAAGCGCGGATGCCAAGTATAGTAAGATTGTCCAAAATATTTCGAGTAGCTGAAAACGGGAGTCTGGATCTTAGTCTCACTTGGCTAGTATCTGAGGACCCACTTAATAGACCATACAAGATATGATCGGGGTCCAGAGATCCACAGTGGGCCAAGGAGAGTGTCGCTCCCATTAGGCGAAGCTCAGCTGGATGGATGCCTGAGAGTACAGGTAGGTGGTCCGTTGGAGTGGGACGCAGGCATTCAGTGACTATGCGCAAAGCGTCATTCATGACACTGTCGATGAGGCGAGTGTGAGCACTGCGACACTAGACTGGCGCACAGTACTCAGCTGTTGAGTAGACTAGAGATAAGGTGGCTATGTGTAGTGTTTTAGCATCAGCACCCCATCCCGAGCCCACAAGTCGCCTCAACAGTGTGACGCGCGAGGAGAGTTTTTTGTGCAATGCCACTAAGTGGTGACGAAATGTGAGCAATCTGTCCAGTTTTACCCCAAGGTAAGTAGGGGTGAACAGAACGGTAAAAGTCTACCGTTGTTGTAGAATTTTAGCTCACGTTTGGTCTCTCGGTTATTTAGGTGAAAGGTTGCCGTCACCGTCTTAGTGTGACTGAGAACTTCCAAGTCTGAAGATACCCTGAAAGTGTAGACATGTCTTGGCTTAAAGTCCTCTCCAAGTCCTTCCAGTTTCCAAAAGAATGCAACAATGCTAAATCATCAGCATAAGCAAACTTTCTGGAAATCATGGAAGGGAGATCGTATGTATAGATGTTAAATAGGAGGGGAGCCAAGACCGATCCCTGAGGAACGCCGTTTTTAAGACGGCGTAGCCTGCTTTGCTTGCTGTCACCGGTAGTAAGGGTGAAACTTCGATTTCGGACAAGCTCCATAATCATTCTGCTACATCATATGCTTATCCGGAAGAAATCTCAGCAGCTTGCAGGTAAGGTCACGGTGCCAAACAGTGTCATAAGCAGCTGTCAGATCGACAAATACTGCATTGGCCTTCTTTTTAGCCTCGAAAGAATCCTCGATGTTCTGGGTTAGCAGAACAACTTGATCTACGGTTGACTTCCCGCGTCGGAACCCAGCCTGCTCTTTAGGAAGCAGTGAATCGATTAATGGTTCAACGCGGGCGTAGATAAGCCTCTCGAGAATCTTGTAGGGGACACAGAGCAGAGATATCGGTTGATAACTCTTTGGGTCCCCTACGGGCTTTGTTAGTTTGGGGATCGCGACCACAAGCGCTCTTCTTCAGATCTTGGGAAATTTGAGTCGGCGCAAACAGGAAGAAAGGAAGTCACGTAACCTGGACTCAAAAAGCAGCTCTAGCATGAAGTATAAGCTCTGTGCAGATGGAATCAGGTCCCGGAGCTTTACCTGGTTTTAAATGTTGAAAGGCAGCAATAAATTCTAAAAAGTGTCAGAGATATTTACTGAGTCTGGTGTTGTGGCCCTCCAAAGGTCAGACACTTCTTGAAAGACAAGTCGAGATGACTTGCAATCAACAGCCTCGTATTTCCCATTTCTAACCAGCTGAGATGCAATAGCATCGGCTGAAACGGGACAGTGACGAGAAGAGTGTCGTTACCTACCAGTAAGGTTGTTCAAAATACTTCACGCTTTTCGACTAGAGTGTGAGAAGTCAATGCTCCGAACTGCCTCGGACCATCAATCTCGCGGCTTCCTGTCAAGCTTGGCAAGCAAGCAAAGCAAACACTGCCCAAACTTTAGTCGTCTCCCTGAGGAGACTGCAGGAAAGTTTTATAGAGGAATTCACACTCTGCATCCCTAGACGGAACATAGTTATTTCGATTCCCGCGTGGGATGGTCTTCTTGGCTGCTTTCTTAATGGTGTTGCAGAAGTCCTAGTAAGCCGCATCCACATTAAGTGAATTAGGCGGCAACAAAGTCTTTGCGAATTTATTCGTCAAAGCAATGTAATGAATCCATTTGGCCTTGAGGAAGTTCCATCTTTTAACAGGCATGCTTGGCACGGCTATAGCAAACCTTGGTGGTGTAACAAGCGAAGGTCGATGTTGTGACCTGGGGAACTTTTCAAGGACACGTCTATCCGGTAAGCGACTGTTTGGATCTACGCTAGCAAAAGCTAGATCCGGATTGTTAGTAAAAACTGGCAGCGTCCTTGGCATTATATAGAAGGGCAAGACAATTAATACTTGCCCAGTAAGCCAAGCATTCACCGTCCGGGCTGTTGTCATCGTAACCCCAGTCAGCATGATGACAGTTAAAATCGCCAGCGTAAAGACAGGGGTGAGGATACACTGGGAGATACAGAGATCGCAAACGTGTTGATGGAGGTTTGTAGACGTTGACTATTTTATAACCATCAACGTCCACGCACAACCACTCGATCTCCGATGTGAGTGGATATTGGTCCAAAAGCGTGTATTTTAGTCGCTTGTGGACAAACGTGACAAGGCCATGCTTCCTACTTAAAGAAGACCCAGCTAGTTGGTAGTTTGAAAGTACCAGCTTCTCTGCATCATTGCAGTGGGTCTCCTATAGAAGGATGATGAGTGCCTTAGCCTGCAGATCGAAGTGATGAAGAACGTTCATCTTGCTTGCTGTAAGGCCTTCGATATTCAGCTAAAAAATAGTGGGTTTTCGGAGCTTGTTGGCAATGTTTCCTGAAAAGGGCAGTTTTATCCAGGCATTGCCCTTCCTGAAAAGGACGTTTGTCGATTAACCAGACCCACGCTGAACATCGAAATGGGTGGATACCCTTCCATTTTGGTAGGTTTTGTTTCGGTCTGTCATTTTTAACACCAATGAACAGACTTACTCACGGCCTAGGCTACGAGAAAGCACCTACCATACTCTTATAGTGATTCGTGTTTGTTTTATAATTCGTTCATCGGGAAACGGAACGTGACTAATGCAAAAATGTTAGGGTTTTCCACCGCTAGCCAGAAAGGCGTCTTAGTATTTTTTGATGCAGCTACTATAAGAATCGCAGTTCATCTCTAAAAGACAACAAAAACAATAATGTAGGATACGATAACAAGGATTATTAACTAACTGCTGATTTAACTGATTTGTTTCAAGGGATATTAATTTCGCGTAGCAGATGAAAATAAAACATAAATTATTGTAGTAAGCATAGCAACAAAAATTTATTCGCTAAAAACCAGTTGTAATATTGTATTTAACCCTTTGTCTACCATGAAATCAAATAGACCCAAGATGCATTTTTGAAAAGCTTTTGTTGTTGGCAATAAATTCATAAAACTTCTTTACTCGTTGGCAATAAATCCATAAAACTTCTTTACTTTTATTTTATATCGAAAAAATTTTTTGATCCGAAAATTCCCTTTTATCAAAATATCGATTCGCTTTCATCAAAATATCCCCTTCTGCCTTTGGTTTCGATAACTTTGGATTACGGCACCTTATATCTTGCCTTGGTTGCACTGTCACTTTAATGTAGTTAAATCAGTTCTAGCCTGAAAAACTAAATTTAACACTAGACGTACAGGAGATTTTGCCCTACCTAGAAGTACTGAGTGGGGTCAAATTGACTCTTCGTTTTATTGACGCTTTTTACATTTTTTAAATTTCAATTAACTCAACTGTAGACTCAGTGGACATGTGCCATCTATTTCATGAATAAATCAGACTTTGATTCGATTCTTGAGTGATTCAAATTTCAAAATTTTGGCAATGCGTTTAAAGTTATATTACATGCATTGCTACAAAAAAGATGAGAAAACACATCATCAGCAATATTTATTGGCAGCAAATTTTACAATAAATGAGTTTTTCTTGTTTTCCAATGCATTTACCACAAACAAACTTAGAGCAACTGTTGCACGTTTCACGTGTTTGTTAGTGCGGCTTTTACTTTGGCAGTGCTTTCGTTTGTAGCTTTTCTGCATACTGCTGTTGGTGATACTGGACGCGTGCAAGTTAACTTTTCCTTCTTCAACAAACCTTGAACGAAGCTCTTCGGATAACCGCAAAAAATACCTTCACCGTGAGATTTTTGAGCCAGTAACTAACTTATATAAAATGTGGGCATTGATGGCAGCCAAATCTAATATGTTGTAAAAAAATTGCACAGGCCACCTCCGAGAAGCTGCATTTACAATGTACTTTCTGGCCAATTGATCAACCACATCGACTCCAAATTTTGTAGAGCTATAAAAGTTTACGATTTCAGGTTTAGATTTTTGGTCGTCATCTGTATCAACAGTAGAGGTGCATTGTACTAAGCAACAAAACTTTTTTTGTTATTTTGGCTTGATAAACTGTCAAGGTGCAGCCATCGTGTTTGAAAACTTTTGTTGTGTAGAGGTCCTTCTTTATTTTTTTGATTTCTTGCGGAATCTCTTTTCGGATGCAATTTACAGTTTCGAAAATGCTGATTGCCTGCTGCCTCAAAGTTTTAGCGAGATTTACCGACGTAAAGAAATTATCTGTGGTTTCGACCTGTCTTTCTGTAAAGTTCAAATAGTCGCAAAACAACGTGTTCACCTAATGCTACTCCTGCCGGACGTGAATCATCTTTCCCCATATAAGAAAAGCTATTTAGCGTATACCTAACTTTCACATCAGCGGCCATCCAAAATTTGATCCCAAATTTGTCGGGCTTATTTGGCATGTACTGGGTAAATCTGCATCGAGTTTTGGTTGAAAAAAGTCGCTCATCCACGGTAATGTTGATACTAGGTCTATAATGCGTAAAATAATTTCAGACAAAGGTATTCCAAATTGTTGATATCAGAGCCAGTCTATCTGTAGCTAGTCTATTTAATTATGTTTGTTTATAGTCAAAGCGTAGAAATCTCATTATTTCCAAGAATCTGTTGCGTGCCATAATTTCAGAAATAATTGAAATTTCCCATAACCTATTCCATAATTTATATACCTTAATCTTAGTTGCCTTGTGAGCTCCACGTGCATAAATAATTGCTAGAAATGCAATCAGTTTATGTAACGACACGCACCAATCGTCTGTTTGTAAAACCCTTCGAGCTTTTTCTTCGGTACATCTTTGTATATGACGCAACATACTTTCATCAATGAATAGATCCCATGCATTCATGATTCACTATCTGAATTCATCACGATTGTCCTCATGTAAATCATAAACATCTGTATTTGATTTGATAACAATTTCTGCATCCGAATCATCTTCCTCGATACTTTTTAACAACTCCAAAGCTTTTAGCGCAATTACTGTTTTTATACTTGCAATTAATTTAGTATCGAATCAGGTTAGATTGGCCTAGATCTATGACCTAAAAATTTCAATAGTTAGTATATATTTATAGGTTGCATGCAGTTATGCAATATAATTTCATCTGCAAAATCAATACAACGCAACAGGTTCTTGTTGCTGACAATTATTTGCTTGTGCTAGTACTACTGATAAATTAGGTTTACACTATCAAAACTTCTACAATAGGCTTATCAGTTATCGCACTTTCACTGAATATCTTTGCTGCTGCTGAATATTGCTAAAAAATGGACTGCCAGCTATAAATGGAACAAACGTGCACCTTTTGCAAAGCTGCAAAAGAAAAAACAAACTTACTGCATAGCCCGTCACAAAAATTGCAACAACATTTTTTGGTGAAAAACTGTATGCATCAAATCTTTGTTGAAATGTAACCAGCGTTTGCATTCAACGTGAATCGTTAGAAGAAAAAAAAGAAGGATTGAAGCTGGCATCGCACAAGCGCTAGAACAATTAGGCAAATTCTTTTGTAAGAAATGCAAATAATTTAGACTCTATTGTTTTTGCAAACGCTTTTCAACAAAGCTCAAAACTCCCTTTAAACAAAAACAATAGTCTCTTGCAGATATCATTGCAGTGGAATCATTTCAAAAATTCTGTCTAGACAAAACTGTTGATTGCAATCTTTTCCAAAACGGTTGTGTTCACAGAAACCATAGAAAATCATTTGGGTCAAAATGACCCTTGCTGTACTTCTAGGTACACCACCACCTACAATGGTCTCTTAAGTGGGTCCTCAGATACTCGCCAAGTGAGACTAAGATCCAGACGCTCGTTTGTGCCAGGTGCGCGGAATCTTTTGGACAACCTTGCCAGACTTGACATCCGCGCTTCTGAATGGACAAATCACAAACGGAAAACGGAGTACTGTGAGGGTGCTTTCAGGCTCCGTGTTTGTGCCCCGGACCGGTGACAGGCCTGTTGGGATGGGCTTACCCCGAGCAGCTTGGGTTAAGCTCAATCGCCTGCTGACTGGTGTTGGGCGATTCCATTCGTCCATGCACAAATGAGGTCTCGCTCCTTCACCGAATTGTGAGTGTGGCGCCTCCGATCAAACCGCAGACCATGTACTAACAGCGTGTCCTATACATCGGGCACCACATGGAGCACGAGGTCTGACAGTTTTGGATGACGAAACTCGATGCTGGCTTAATAACACCACTGCCAGCATCTAATTCAGGAAGTGCAGCAGTCTGGGGTAGTAAAAGGATAAACCCTCGGCCTCATTCCTGCTTGCGTCTGGCCTGGAGTGGATACCCTTTCAAACGATGACGACGACGATCACGTACAACCTAATTCAAAACATATTTTTCTTCAAAACTGCCATTAGCAAGTACAACTATTAAATTTAGGAAAAATCAGGAAGTTTCACCTTTCGATTTGAATCAATCGTGCAGAGAAACGCAAATAACATGATGCTACGGGTCAAAATGACCTCTACGGTACTTCTAGTGTTAAACGTTCACAAATCAAATGTTATATATAGAAAAACTTTTTTATTGAATTAAACTTTGTTCAAAATAGGCACAACTTTAATTCCAAACCTAACTTTTATTTTTTAGATAAAATCGGGCCATAACGATAAAAGACTATGCTTGATCCCAGTGTACTTTGAAAATTTAACTATAAAAATTGATATTTAATATTCTTACACGTGCTAGCACTGGGGTCATGCATTCTTGACAGAATCTTTCTGAATGTACATTATAATTTAGTGCAAGCCACTGCTGCTTGTGATCAATTACTTGATATGTTTTCTGTGATTAAAAAGTCTTGCAATAAGTTTTATGAAGCGCTTTTGTTGTGAGCCATCGACCCTTTTCTGAAAACCTAATCAATGCGTAATTGTTGTTAAGTTAAAATTGAGAGGTTTTCGCGGCTACTTACTGGTAATTGCTAAGCTTTGATGCGTGATAAAGTAATATCTGGCTTTTAAAGTTGAAGTTGATATATGTACAGGGTGTCCATAAATTATCGTTTCAATTTTCAAAATTTGTCGAAATTTTATTTTTTAAGATATTTTTATTTAATTTGTTTTATAGTGAAGGAAAATGCTTCCAGTTTTTTCTTTCTTAACAGGTACTTGTGGAAATAATTAGGTTTAAAATTAAAATTTATTTAGTGATTAAGTAGAATATTTTTGAATCTAGCAGCGAAAGTAGAGTTCATAAAAATGAGCACTCTGCAGGAAAAAGCCCAGTGTGTTTTCTGGTTTGTAGAGACAAAGTCAGACATCCAAGCATAGCGAAACTTTAGACGCAATCATGGAAGAAAGCCACCTGCGCGACCTACCATTCGAGCACGGCACAAAAAGCAATTGATACAGTCACTGTAGATATGTTAGTAAGAACATGGCAAAGAATTGAACATCGGTTGGACATCGTATGTGCGACTGATGGTGCACACGTAGAAGTGTACTGAAGCATCTAACGTAAACTCGAAGCATTTCCCTTTACTGTAAATCAAACCGATTGAAAATATTTTAAGCAATAAGACTATGGTGAATTTTTGAAAGTGTAACGATAATTTGTGGATACCCTGTATTTTATATTGTATTTTATTTAGATACACGTAATGTTTTTAGTTAATTAAACAAAAGTGTGATTGTGAAGTATAAATATCATTACATTTTAATTAACAAGAAATTGTATGAGATGAATAAGTGTTTAAAGACTTTTCAATATTTGACAAACGATTGTCAAACTATGGCTACAAAGTCACGGCGTCACTCAAATGCTAAGCGCCGTTTTAGATCAACTAAAATAAAACGTCTTTCAGCTCATAGTTTTTCAACTCGTGAAACAATAAGCACTTATGCGAATCAAAAAAGCTGTAGTCCGGATGAGTGCGGATGAGAATTGTGTATGATTTCTTATGTTTAATTGGATTCTTGAATCTAATTTTTTTTTATATCGTACTCTTATTTAATTTTTTCGTTATGTGCAATAAATCAAACGAGGTCCTCTCAACAAAAGACCTAAACTATTAGTTTTCATAAACATTACAGCATTTTATTTAGTAATACTATAGGTTTAGGTTAAAATCCATAAATCTTATGAATTATGGCTTCACTTCTAATAACCAAAATGTACTGTAGTAGTACAGCAAAGAATGGAAAAAATAAGAAAATAATGAACAGTCGACAAGTAAAACGGAAAAGCAGCATTTCAGCAAAAAGCAAAAATTGAACGATTCATTTATTGAGCTGGAATTTGTCAAAAATTGAGATCAAAACTACTTCTCGGACTGCGGTGTTTTCTTCCAGATAGTATACTACAATTCATCGATGAAATATTATGAACTGAAAATGCACAATGACACTAAAGATTTTGAATACAGTAACAAGTCTGGATCATTCTTTAAACAACAAAAACGACAATTCGCTGAGCAACAGCAAAAATTTAAGCAATTGATGGTAGCACACTTTGATCAAACTCTCGTAATGTTATCACTAAAAATAACTCATGTTCTTATGTCTCAAAAGAAGCCACTTACCTTGGCCAAAAACATTCTGAAACCCTGTCTGAAGATATTAGTGCAGAATATTTATGGAGGAGCCACGGCTGTGACCAAAATGCAAAAACTGGAATTGTCCGATAATTTCCTACAAAGATGTTCACTCATTGCTGCATCAGTAAAAGAAATAGTTCTAGCCATGCTTTGTTATGCAACCTGCTCCGGGCTTCAATTAATTAAATTGATTGATTTTATCGGTCAAGCTCAATTTGTTGTTCATGTTCGATTTTCAGACATGGAACTCATAAAAATTCTAGATCACCATCGGTTTTGTCTTCCTGTTGGCATAGACATCAATGCTCAAAGTGTATTTCGAACAATGGAGTACTACTTCTGAGAACATGACGTGACGTGGTCGAAGCGTAAGACTGTGTATACTGACGGTGCCAGGGCTACAGTCGGAGTTCGTAACGGCGTTGTTGCTCTCATTAAGCAAATTACACCATACAAACTTGTCAATGAAGAAACAACCTGCCAACTTGTTTATGTGCTTTGTGATGTCATCGAAATTGTGGATAAAATACTAAAAAACTCAATGTCAAATTGTGCGTTTCATAAACTTTTCAGAGAAATGGGAGGTGATGGACGTCTTGTTTATCACTCTAAAGTTAGGTGGTTGTCTCGTGGAAGAGTATTGGAGAGAGTGTGGAAATTTACAAGATGAATTTGTCGTATGATTTAATAGGCGAGAAGAACATAGAGCTCATTTGATTCAAGAATTGTTTTGGCTTGCCAGGCTAGCTTATCTCGTTGACATATTCGTTATGCTTAATATGCTCAACATCATTCTACAAAGACGTAGATTTGATATACATTTGAAGCGACCTCCAAAATTACATCATTGAACCGAAAACTTACAGATCTGGAATAAGGAATTTGCATCAACGATCTAAAAAATTAAAAACGCTAAAACCCTTGTCTGCATGTAAATGGAAAGAAACAGAATACAATCAAGAGCAGCGTATCATCAAGGCAGCGAGCTCTCATGTGTACTTTCTGCTTGATAATTTTGAAGCTTACTTTCCTAGTCATCAGACATTAGATTTAAAATTAAAGCTGTGAATTTTGGACCCTTTCGGACAACAGCAGCCTCCCGGACCTTTAAATTATGTTTTTTAAAAAGGTTTCAGTCAAACAGAGTTTTTTAACCGTGGAAACCATGCTGAATTTTGGAGCTTTTGATGGAGCTTACAAAAACCGGGCGATCCAAGAGCTCAAAATACTTGTGCAAAATTTCACTACCTACTTTACAGAAATGGAGTTGACTGTAATAATTGACATATAAACAAGAAAAATAAATTGTCTTCTTAATAAGGCACTTAATGACCTAATGCGGGGAGTTTTAGGGCAAGACATTGTGCCTAACTGGTATGAGATTTCCAGAAATATTTAGCAACAAACGAGTCATTAATATCTTGTATAATAGTATAAAAAATGCTAATTTTGTTTATATATGATAATTTTTGTTGTTGTTGTTAATTAAAGAAATTTCTCTTTTTTTCTTGAAGTGCCTTAAGTGGGCTATAGGCCTACTTACTCATAGCAGTAACAAGTGAAGTAAACAAGAGTTAAAGTCAAATTCAATCCATTGCAGCTTAAGCGATTAATGCTAAAACTACAAATGAAGAAACAAACTTAACTTCGTTGTACTCCACTCTAGTTATTTCGGTAGTAAACAAAACTCTTAAATAACTAATCTGATTTTATGATTGTTCATCAGCAACTATGTATCAACGCCGATTAAAGTAAAGGAGTTTACAATCAACTAAAGTGTACAATTTTTCTACGTCAAATTTTCATTGTTATTCCGCAAATGGGAAAACAAATGGCTGCAAACTAACTATGGTTGATTGGTGCGGATAAAATTTTATAAAATGCAAATTAAAATTTTAAACTAAAAAAGTGCAAACTGTTCTTTCAAAGGTTGAAAAGCACAGTTTTAGCTAAAAAATTATTGCACTTAAGACATCTCTGTAGCGAGAGCAGGTTACAGTCATTTCTAATGAAAATCACCAGAAAAGAATGTGTATAGACTATAGCCAAACAATTAACGAATTTACATTTTTAGATAAGTATCCTCTTCTTTGAATGCAAAATGTGATCAACAAAGTATCTAAATATCGCTTTTTCTCCATGTTATATTTAAAAAATGCATATCATCAAATTGAGCTTCCGAAAGAAGCCAGAATTTATACAGCCTTCGACAAGTTTTCCAATTTACGCGTCTTCCATTTGGATTAAAAAATGCTGTTCTTTGCTTTCAATGTAATCAACAGAATCATAAAAGAA
Source organism: Diplosoma virens (assembly GCA_963680785.1). Classification (NCBI taxonomy): domain Eukaryota; kingdom Metazoa; phylum Chordata; class Ascidiacea; order Aplousobranchia; family Didemnidae; genus Diplosoma; species Diplosoma virens. Next base: position 41,046,112 of record OY796896.1, on the reverse strand, counting down.
AATTTCAAAGGGACGTATGCGTACTTAGATAATATCACTGTCTCGGAAAAACTCAAGAAGAACACGACAAAAACCTGTAAAAATTATTGGATGTTGTCGAAAAATATAATCTTGATCTTAACAAAAGTAAATGTATTTTTTCTGCTACTTGCATTTATTTGTTGGGATACCAAATTACGAACGGAACACTCAAACCAGATCCAGAACCTGTTAAGCCAATATTAAAAATCCCAATTCAAGATGAGTTAAAACTTCTTTGACGAGTCGTCGGCATGTTCTCCTATTACACGGAATGGACTCCAAAATACTCTGATAAGATAAAACCTTTGGTAAGCGCAAAGCAATTTCCTTTAGTTGAAGATGCTGTAAAAGCTTTTGAAGATTTGCGAAAGTCTTTAAAAGAAATTACTCTAGGCATAATTGATGAAAGCAAGCCGTTTATTATTAAAGCTGATGCTTCCGAAACTGCTTTATCTGCTTCTTTGACCAAGAGAAAAAACCAGTAACTTTTTTTTAAGAACTTTGAACGTAAATGAACTCCATCATTCAAGCATCGAGAAAAAAGCCATAGCCATCGTCAAGACCATTAGAAAATGGAGCCATCAAAAATGGAGCCGTTGCTTTCATCTTATAGCTGATCAAAAATCTGTGTCTTTCATGCTTGATCACAAATGACACAGTATTTTTTTATTTTATCTCTATATTTATTCTCCTGACTCGCAGAAAAGCGATGGAGGCGCTAATATATAGGGTAGGCAATTACCCCGACCTGCTTCTGGAGATACCAAGATATTGCTGTCCGCTTGTAGTTTAATAGAGATATGACTGTAATTTAGAACTTCTTGCCAGAACCACCAGGCAGGGAATGTGTCGTAAAGTGTCTTTTTCAAGGACACAACAGAATGGCGCGAGTGGGTTTTGAACCGAGACCGTGTTGGTTACGATCCCGGCGCTTTAACCACTCGACCACGCTGCCGACGAACGATAAAATTTTTAAAATGTAAAATAAAAACAATAAAATTTTAAAATGATGTCTCAAATTGGTTTAATATGACTACAACATTATTGGCAGAGCAGGTAAATACGATAGTGTTTCTGATACTCTTTCACTATCATACGTTGCAAGCACGGCAAATAATGTTCTTTATGATATTCATGCTTCTTTAGGCCATCCTGGTGTAACTCTTTCCGACCACTACATGAAGGCGAAAAATCTCAAGGAGGACGAGACACTGTTGCTCGTTGTCGTATTTGTTCAGAAGTTTAACCAAGATATCTCAAGTCACACTCAGTATCGTTAATTAAAGCTACCCAACCTTTTGAGCGCCAGAGAATTGATTTTATAAATTCTCTTCCGCCGGCTTATAGAAACCAATATTTACTGAAAGTCACAGACGAGTCCGTATTTCAGTTCGCCTTTTTTTTGTCGAAATATGCAAATAAGAACAGCCATTCGATGACTCAACGAATTATTTGCAACATTTGGGTTGTCGTCTTATTCAGATCGGGATGCTTTACATTCCAAGACGTTATTAATTACGTGGAGTGTCAATTAGTTATACTTCTGTACGCAACCAATGAGGCATTGGGCAGTGCGAACGTTATACAGGGTGCGGACAAAGTCCTTGGACAAATTTTAAAATTCAATTTAATGGATGTTTAAATACGTATATGCGGTAAGTTTTCAGTGTTATAAATTGTTACAAGCCTCATATTTCAGATTTCATCATTTATTTTTTAAAAACTTTGCTTTAATACCAAATATGAGTGCTTAATGTGCAGCCATTATTGAGCTCCATCGCGCGGGCGAGACAAACTCTGAAATAGTGAAGCTTCTTAAAGCTGTGGTGCCAGGATCAATTTCCGCGTTTCTGGAGCAAGGAGGTTTGGCCGCCCTCATCACCAGATCTGAGGGCGATGGACTGTTGTGTTCAGTCCCTTTTAGAGGCAGATGCTTGTGCTTCTCTTCATGGGTTAATTGAAGCTCTGAAGCGCTTTCTCGTGACAGTATGGGCCAAAATGCCTCAAAAAACTCTGTGTAAAGCGGCAGAGGGCTTCCGTAGCAGACTTAAGCGTGTAATTCAAGCCAGAGGGGAACATATTGAATGAAATTTTGTACGAATGTTTAAAATGTCTTGTTAAATATATTCTTCAATATTTTTGTGGTTTTTTTACCATTTACGGAAATATCGCATTTTAAAGTTGTCCAAAGACTTTGTCCGCACCCTGAAGTGCTATTAGGCCTAAATGGACGGCTTTAAACTATCTTTTAAGACAATAAACTCACTCATCAAACAATGGCAAGTAGGGTTACCTAACACATTACACTCTATCCGATCGTTCCGTTGTACCGCGACTAACAAAACTCCTCACAAACTATTTTTTAATTTTTATTGTTCTTGTCTGGGTTTGTGCACTCAAACAAGGTTATGTCTGCCTAGTAACGTTTTGCTGAAGACACATGTTAGAACAAATAAACACAAACCTTTATTTGATGAAGTAGAACTTATATATGCCACCCCAAATTATGCTAGAGTTCGATTACCCAACGGTCATGAAACAAAGATCACATTGCCTGATATTGCCCCAGTGTCTGAAAAGCAGTGTTATGCAAATGACAACTTCACTAGCAAGCGTCCGACAAACAACGAACTGAAACTCAAGACCAAAAAAAGAAGACTCTCCACCTAAACCTTCCCTTGAAGATCAACTTAGTAACAATAACTAACAAATTGAGAGATAAAATTCACAAAATGAACCTGAATTACGCAGATCTACTCGCAATAAGCGGCCACAGGATCGCCTAACTTACAACTAATTTCTGTTTTGATTTGTTGTGGTGCTTTGTAAATTTTACTGTGCTATTTTTTTACCACCTTACGTAGCTGCACATGATGCATTAAACCTTAGATACAGTTATTATTCTAAGGGGTGGAAAATGTATTAAAAAGCCTTGCAATAAGTTTTGTGAAGCGCATTTGTTGTGAGCCATCGATGCTTTTCTGACAACCTAATCAACGCGTGACTGTTGTTAAGTTTTAGTTGCGAGGTTTTGGCGGTTGCATAATCGCAATTGCTAAACTTTAAGTTGTGATAAAAATAATAGTTTGCTTTTAATGTTTAATTTGATATATGTGTTTTTGTTGTATTTTATTTAGATGCACTTAACTTTTCAGTTAATTAAACGCAAACAATGTTTAGTCTAAATACAATATCATTACATATTCTAAAGGCAAAATCTTATATATAATCTAATCGAAACATTAATTAAAATTTTTCGATTAGGGAGACAAGAATCTGATTCTAATCGTAATTGAGATGCGTTTCACGAGAATTGTCCGAAAATATTCATCCAATAGGGTTAAACTGATCTATTGGATATTTTAACAAACAAAATATTTATGTTACTAATATAGCACTAAAATATTTAATCACTTATCCACTCAATGGAAAAATGTTAAAGTTTTTTTTTTTTTTTTATCAGAAATCTATTACCCTTCTTTCAGTAAAGTTACATTGACGATTTTATTTAACTAATCAAATTGCGATGCATGAATTTATTAATAAAATCGGTCAAATTTCAATTTATTATAGCAAATAAAAGTTAAAATTTAAAAACCAACTGTATTATTATGAAAAATCGATTTCGACCTATAAAGGTCATCATCAGTTTCTTATTCAAATTTCTTATTCAAATTCTATTTGAATAAGAAACTGATGATGACCTTTATAGGTCGAAATCAATTTTTCATAATAATACAGTTGGTTTTTAAATTTTAACTTTTATTTGCTATAATAAATTGAAAGTTGACCGATTTTATTAATAAATTCATGCATCTCAATGGAAAAAATAAGTAAATTTCAATTGAAACTACTGTAGAGCTCAGATTCAGATTTTAAGTTGATGGTAATAAATTATTTTTTTTGAAAATGTTAACTTGCTGTAACTCTTACGAAAACTAGACCTAACTAGTTCAACAAACTGTGCAAAAACTCAAAGTTAAACAATTACGTCAGAAAACATTAGCAAAATCTTAATAGTAAAGTATTTTATTAGTTTACTTATCCAAAAGAAAAAAAACATTAAAAAAAAAAGATTTCTGTGAAATTTAAAAAATCAATCTAATCAAAAGCAATCAACTCTAACTAAATTAGTCAAGTTGAAATATTTTTTTATGATGAAAATATTAAAGTGAATCTTTTGCGATGTGGAACCACAAACATAATTTTTTTATGAAATGATTTGCTGTTCTTTTTGGGTTATAAAGCTTCTTGCCTAATTTGTTTACAAAATTAAGTAAGAGTTTAAAAAATAATTTACTAAATAACAAAGATCGAAGCGTTGTAAACACTAATAAAACAAGCTTTTAGCAGATTTGCTGGGGTAGAATTTCTTTGTGAACAGCAATAATCTTGCCATTCTTACTTATAATTTCACGGATCAATGACGTTCGACAAACAGCCGAAGTCTTTAACTCTCTTAAATCGCTCTCTGGTTTTCAGCCAATTTACGAAAATTGACTGACCCTTTGAAAACTTACTTTTGCAATGCAAAATAATGTACAATTACTACATTTAAGTATCTACTGTATATTGAAAAAGTAAAAAATTTACTTTTTAGCGCTAGTAATTGTTGAGATATAAGCAAGCAAATAAAGCAAGCACTTTCCCCCCCAATCGTACAAAGTTTCCATAATGCTCAGTTGGAATAGGGTTAATTTAAAAATTGACTAGTTTAATCAAACGGTGCTGTGATAAAAGTAGCCTAAATTACTTGAAAAACCAATTAATTTCAACTATCCCTGCTTTTCTGATAGTAACTTTATTTAAATTTTATTGTGCCTTTTGGAACTACGGTTACTGTGTTTTTATTTTCTTGATTTAACAGTTTAATGTTGATTTTTAATTAGTTTGAAAACAATTATCCTACTAATATTTTATGCTGCTTTTTATCATTGTAATTTCTATATTTATTCTTTTTTGACTTATAGGACAACTTTGCAGGCTTTACTCAAGATAAAATTAAAACCTAAGCTTACAGATAACAATTTACCAAATTTTCTAGTCTCACATCAACATATTTGTTTTTTGTGATATACTATATTGGGAGTAGAAGCAACACATAAAACAATATCAAACAATTCGGTAACCTACTGGCTGCATTCCAAACTGACTGACTGGTTAGTTTAGCAGTTCTGACTAACTGAAAGATTTGTTTTTTTAATTGTCTGGTTAAGAATCCGGACTATAAAGAATGGAGAATTTCCGAACTAGGCATAATCGTTTACCAGAATTTTGATTTTGCTAACATACAGACTTCTTATAGCTTAAAATAACAATACAATAAAGTATAGAATACAACGTTTCGATTGTCAGATCCGACAGTTCAATCTGATTTGATCTTAACCTTAATAAATGGTATTATCCGGTTCCTACCAAAAAGCGCCCTAGTCGGGGACTAATCCGGCTCCGAATCCGGTCCATGCTAATCTCTGTTGTAAACAGTTCATCGCATAACTAAACTAAATTAAACTACGTTCAAGCACAAAAGTACTGTAAACGCGCCTTTAGCTAGCGATCTAGTCACGTTACTGTGAAACACAAGCTAAAAATGGTTTTAGAAAAGAATAGCAAAAGTACAGTAAGTTGTACAGAGAAGTAGAGTAAGTTGCATGATTGGCAAGGTAATCAACGCAAATTACATCAAGCAATAAACGTTTTTAAATGCAGATTCACAATACACAGTTTGGTTTTAGATAAAGATGTTATCGCACAGTTTTAGTTGTAAATACACTTTGGTGGATACAATAAAAATGCTTTATAAAGATTCTGACATTAATGAGTCAATCTGATAAAGAAGATAAGCCCGAAAGTTTCCAAACATGTGAGAGTGACTCACCAAGTAATAAGGATTTTGTGATTGTGATGATGCTGGCAATTGGTCAGATAATGACACAGTTGGTGAAAGCTCATCGTCATGGCGATACACAGCCAGAAACGGAGATGCGTGAATCACGTTATTGTGCTTAAGAATAATGCTTTTTTATTCTTCAAACATAGTTGCGGTGAGATCAGGAGTAAATCCTAGGGTTCCCTACCCTTTCAATAGCGTTGGGGCATTTATGTCCCAACGGTATTAAGTAATTTTATATGTTTATTAAAAATGGGAATTGAAAGAGTTAAAGCTGGAAGTAGCTCCAATGATTGCTGGAAATTGTTTGTTGACAATTCAATTTTGATATCTATAAAAGCACATATTCTGCAAAAAGGTACCGAAAATGAGCCCAACTTCCTTTTTATCGTCTGAGAGGAATTTACGGCAAAAGCTATTCTCTCGGCTATTTATGGAGTGAAAAGTATTGCCCTCCTATCTTTCGAGAAACTATGTCAAAACTTTGTAGAAGTAAAGAGATTTATTAGATTTAATAGCAAAGATTGCCGAAGTAAACGGTTGGTAACCAATAAATTTATAGACATTTGTGAGTCTATGGAAGCATTGGTTTCTACTTGCATAAGGAGCTGCAGGCCGGATTGGACTTTGACAGAGAATGAGCAGTTGTTTCCGATAAAGCAGAGATTTCCTTTCATTGTTTTTTTGCTAAAGAAGCCGGACAAGTTTGAAATGAAGTTTTGGATACGAGCTGAAATAAGCTCCAAATACATTTATAAAATCTCATCATACCTTGGCGGAAAAAAAGCAGTAAAAAGGCAGAGCTCTTGCCGAAGATGTTGTGATGAGACGTACCAGTAACTTAGATAAAAATGAAAGATGCAGCATCACAACTGATAAGTTTTTACTGATGTGCATCTTGCCGGTTGACTAATCCAACAAAATATGACAAGAGTTGGAGCTTTTCTCTAACAGCAAGAAAGTATATCAAGAGAGATAACCAAAGGGCTGGAAAAAATGTTTTCTTGCGAGTTCTTCTACAATTCAGCAGAAAACAGTATCCTCGTAAATTATTAATACAAAAAAGTTTTAATCTTTATCTATAATGCATAATAGCTCAAACACTAATACTACAGAAAAGAAGAAACCCAGCATCATACAATTCTACAATGAAATCAAGATAAGCATTGAGGTTTTAGACCAAATGGCGAGAAAATATACAATTTAAACAGCAAGTAGACAATGGCCTTTCGCTATATGTATAAATCTACTAAAAATAGCAGCACCAAACTCATGGACTCTGTTCAGAAAATATTCTATTAACAACATCAGCTGACTAAGCGTTACACTCCAGTTTATAGAAAATCTAAGGAGTAACGTGATGAAGCGGAAGCAAATGGTGCACCGGGAAGTGGATCCACTTTCGGTAAGACCATCTGGAAAGCAAAGAAAATATGCGGGACGAACTTGAAAGAACAATACAGTTGTAATTGGAAGCCACTGTGGCAAGCCAAATTTCTGTGTGTGCTAATGGCAACTGGACGCTTACAAAATACAAAGACTGAACGTCTTAGTATCATCAATATAGGTCTTGCTGTACTTTTTAATCTTGTCATACTGTTTTGTAGGAACTAACTAAACGTTTTCTGCAATAGCTACAAAATTTTCATTTTGTAATAATACCTACCATCCAGATGTTGTTGTGTCTTTGGTATTTGCCATTAATAATCTGCGTAACGTTATAAAAGATCGATTTGTTGTAGCGTTATTATTTTCTTTTTCAATTTAATACAAGTAAAGTAGATCTTGAATTTATTCCACGAGTATTTCCTTCAGTATTTTTGGTTAATTTAACTAAAAAAGCAAATTTTTAGGATGTTGTTGTTTTGACACCACCGGTTATTGGAGTTGGTGCATGCATCAGATTTATTTGTAACATTCCCATGAATAATCAAAGCTTACTTTTGTAGGTATTTTTGATCCAGCCTCGAATAAAGCATAAATTGTATTTAATTTCTTTTAAAATAGTTAACAACTTACCACCTCAGTACCTCATGATACTACTACCTACTATTATCGACCCTTCTGAAAAAATCTCAGAATTAATAGCGACCGTTTCATATTAATTCTAAACATCATATTCAAAGTAGTATAGCTCATAAATTTGTGTTTCTTGAAATGCGTTATCATATAAATTTTTTGATGAAACCTGTCTTACAAAGTTTAAAGAAGGATCTTATGACAACCTATTTTTAGATGTGTTTTGCGATCTGCATGAATAGTGTCTCTTTCATATTTTTTATAATTAATTCTTTCATGCTGCAGTATATATAAACACAATGTTCAGTAATACGCTTAAGTTATGCTCCCTATCACTTTTTTTTATGTTCGCTGAAAAAAATGCAAAAACCCTTACCAGCGTTTTTTTTTCGTTTGACTATGAATGCGCCTCCAGCAGCGAGGAGAATCAGAATTACAGCAATGACAGCAATTAATGAACCAGATGCTGATGATGCTGATGACGGGGGTGATGGTGCTGCTGATGTTGATGCCGTGGTTGGTGTTGCTGAACTGCCTTTAAACACATAAACCAAATTAAAAAGTTTGCTCCTAAAACTGCATATCCTTGAATCAACTGAAAAATAGATTTCACAACTAAGCATTTTCTTGATATCTCTGCCGGCTTTTAAGTTCTGTCTTACTGTAAAAAAAATAATTTATGCTATTAGGTACTCCAGCAGCTAAGAGAATCAGAGTTACAGTAAAACAATGACAGCAATTAACTCTTATTGGTGTAACGTATACTTTTCGTAAACACGAGGAATTGTTCGCATTTTAACGTTCATTATCTGTAGTTTTAAAAGTAACCAGGGAATTATGATAAAGATTGATAGGATTAGATTGTTCAGTTTAAAAGAAATTTAATTTTGACAAATTTTTTTTATTTTATGAAGAAAAGTTACTTTGATGAATTTTAGTTTATATTTTGTAAACTTTTCTGTTTTTGTTTTGGTAAATATTTTGTTAAATGCCTTAGTTTATAGGGCTGAAAAGCAGCTGGTGCCTACTATTTTACTGTACTTTCAAAAATTACGTAAAAAAATTATCGGGTGTAACTAAATTTTTTAACTTTTATACTAAATAAAATTATGCTCACCAGGTTACAGATGTTTTAACTATTTTTAAAAAAATTCCGTGCTTATTTTGGGGTATCGTGGTTTTTTTCGCTACAAAAGTTATCAAAGTTTTAAAAAAGCCCAAATAACAGATTGTACTGGAAATCAGCGTCAGATTTATAGATACATGGCTGCACTATTTCATAATAAGTAGCGCCAGTGGAAATCAATAAAACAAAAATTTTTAGGAGCTTTGTTTCATTATAAAACTTATACTAACGTTACTTTCGGTTGTTCATGAGTCCTTTGAATGAATCTTAAAAGTCAAAATAAAGTCAGAATTTTGAATGAAGTCAAAATATTTTAAAATTTATCCCATCTTTATAAAACTAAACAAAAAATGTTAACTGGACAGCAATATCTTAGCATCTTCAAAAGCAGGTTGGGGTACTTGCTTGGCCTATGTATAAGCGCCTTCGTCGCTTTCCTGCAAGTCAGGGAGATAAATATAGAGATAAAATAAAATAAATAAAAGTAAAATCTTTTTGATGAAATTGTTTTCAAAATGTAAACAAAAATACTACAAAGTATATACTTTCAGTAATACCTGTAAGGGCTATTGAACCAGATGGTGATGGTGGTAACAATGTTAATGCTGTGGTTGGTTTTGATGAGTTGCCTGAAAGCACTATAACCAAATTAAAAAGTTTGCTCCTAAACTCCATATTCTGGAGTTAATGGAAAAATAGTTTTGTTAAAAACTGCACATTTCTCCAGATATCTCTGCCAACTTTGAAGTTCTATCTTAAAAAATTAATTAGAAAGCAAGAATCAACAAAAAATATGTTATTTGTAAACAAGAAAAATAGTTGGTTTTACTTTGCACCCTACTCGACTGTAAAGATACTTAGTGACCTATTCGAACAATTTAAGATCGCTGGCGGTCTTCCAGTTTTATAAAAAAACTTTTGAAATTTAGCCAACTTTGACTTTTTACTGTTAAGTAGTAATGGTTAAGTCAACAAACAGCAAGCAAGTCCCAACAGGTCTGTTTCTTTCAACTTTTTTTTATATTAAGAAAACAATTTTATATGAAAGGCACAATAAAAAAAAATAATAAAACATAGTATGCAATTAATAGAATCAAGGAAAAAATACATAGAAGTATTCAGTAAATAGAACACAAAATAAAATATATAAACCTTTTATCATAAAATAATATACAGAACTGCGCAATTTAATCGCATAAAAGTGTACTTGGATAATCAGCTTTAAGTTGTAGTTAAATAGAACAGTTAAATTGAATTTTATTTGTTTGTTTATTTATATTTATAGTTTGTGGGATAAAAAAATAGCCTTTGTGTTAAATAATTGCATGTTTTTAAGATTTTGATAATTTTTCTGCCCTACATTCAATTAGGTGTTGCAATAATTCAGGACAAGCTTTATTGCAAAAATATTGCAAGTCAGTTATTGTAAAAAAAGACAATGATGTTACTCCAAGAAAAGCAATAAGATAGTTATGTTAAGTAAACATACTGAGATGACTCAAATTGTGATTGCATAGTTGGTTGGATTAAATCAGGGTATGGTGTCTCGCATTGTTAAAAAAACTGCTGAAACTGGGAGTCTCAAATCCAAGCAAAAGAGTAACTGTGGGCGAAATTGAAAAACAAAACCAAAAGATGACAGTTTCAATTTGTAACAAAGTAAAAAGGACACTAAAAAGACCATCGGTGCACTGAAAAATGATCTGACTTTTGCTGGAGTTCAAGCTTCATCCTGTATAGTGCGTAGGAAGCTCTGGAAAATGGTTGTCCGGATAGAAGACCTTTAAAGAAGCAGCCATTACCGAAGTAAAAGATACAAATGAGCATTGAAAATACAAATTGGGAAGTCAATGAATGAAGAAACGTTTTGTTTACAGACAAAGCCATTTCTATGCTCAAGGTCAGGGTTGTCGGTTCATTCGTCGTTCTTTGGATGAGAACGTCCGTGAAGAGCATGTGATTTAAATATTTACACATCCAGAAAATAAAATGTTTTGGGATAGTATTAGTTACCAAGGAATTGGTTGGTTTTGCCCTGTCCATGGAATAATGAACTCACAACAATACATCAAAGTGCTAAATGAAAAAGGAATTCAAGACCTTCAAAAGACATACCCTAACGATTCTGGTATTTTCCAGCAAGATTTGACTCCTTGTCACACGTCAAAATAAGTTATGAAACATTTTAAAACTCATCAAATAAAAACCTTGGACTAGCCAGGAAACACACCTGACCTATAGTATATTTCGTCAATTGCTAAGAATCGACTTCGTGATAAAGATTGCACTATCAAGAATAAGCTCGTTGGGTCTATGATTCAGATATGGTATCACGACAAGGATATGAAACGATTTTGCCAAAAGCTGGTCAATTTAATGCCAAAACGAATCAAACAATTGCTGCACAGCCGTGGAGGACATATATTATGTATTAAACGTGTACCATAGGTTTGTTTTTGAAAATGAAGCAATTAAAACCGTATTTTTGTGTTTTTGTTAGCATTATTCAATTAATTTGCGCAGTATTGTATAGGGGAAAAGATAGATGTCAGAACGTAGACACAGACCATGAAATAGGTCATGAAAAAGATAAACTTCTAAAAAACATCGGTTAATTTCAAAACAAATCAAAAATATAAATGCTATCAATACGAGACTCACAATTTTACAAATAGTCTTAAGATACGACCCAATTTTTTAGGCTTTAGGCTCGCCAGAAATCCAAGACAGATTCAAAGTGTAGACCTCATTTTTTTAGAGAACACTACTTTTTAGGGACAAAAATTATAAAATCCGAAACAGATTCGAAGTGAAGACCTTTTTTATTTATTTATTTTTTTTGGGAGGAACACTGCTTTTCAGGGACAAAAATGTGGAGACTTTTTTTTTAGAAAAAAACTACTTTTAAGGGACGAATTTTTTTCTATTAACGAGCGTCCTGATTTTCTGCTTCGAAAATATGGTATGTCTACGTATAAATATAAATATATGTTTTTGTGATTTTTTATTACAAGAAAATAATTTTACATAAATACGAATAGAACAAAATAGCCCGCATTTTTTTGGCAATTAAACATCACTTATTATTAAATATATATAAAACAACTCTATACAATAAAGTATCGGATATACTGATGAAATACGAAAAAAAAGATATATCACGACGCACAAACACTTGTATAAATTATATAAACTAAAACAGGATTGCCAGGTATTCCAAAATTTGGACAAAAAACAATAAATTGTTCTAATGTTAACTAATGTGTCCGACAGTCGGGAAATCATTCGGAAACTTGTTTTTTTGTCAATTTTTATTACCCTCTTATAGATACCGATTTTGTCAGTATCTCCAGTGTGACGTTGTCAGCCCTAAGCAATTGTTGTTTCGAGTGCCTAATTAACAATTGTTAATTGACCGCTAGTTTATTGCTTATGATACAGACGATGATAAAACTTTAATATAGAGAAGGATCAACAGTTCAGTCATTATGTTTGTGGTTTGTCTTTGCTGCTAGCCGCTGTATCTTCAACAAAAAATAGGCTGATTAAAGTGGCTTTATCTAAATTAAGGGTACCCAAATTTTTCTTAGTGGATTTGATGATAAAGTTTCCCGTGATATTATCCGGTATTGGCTCAAAGTTTTACAATACACAGATACTGTGGCAACTAGGGAATTTAAAAATTTGGAAAATTATGGCATTGGCATGTGGCATTCCCAGTATCTAATGCAACCATCGAATAGCTTTTTCCATTCATTTATGAATACAAAAACCAGAAACCAAATGGAACCTATCTTGCTGGAGTCAATACTGTGCCTCAGAAGCAAACTTTATTTTGCTAAAAAATGTTGTCTCACTTTTCTTGCACTAAAAAGATGTTGGCCAGGTTTTTCACACAAGAAATATACTTTAGCCAAGAGAAAACCAAAAAATTAATAACATACATTGAAATCTTGCCATTAATAACTAAATTGTAGGCATTATACTGCGCACTGCTAATTGTTTTTTGCTTAATAAGTGTTTTTCTTGTTGGTTTGTTTGTTTTTCCTGAATTGATATTGTATATGCGAGACTGTTTTTTGTTAATAAATATTTTTCTTAAAACATATAATTACACTTTTCGAAAAGAATTTGTAAATTGAATTAAAAATGAATCACTTTTTTTTAATTGTCATAAAATGTCCGAATTTTAGATTAATACTGTCCGAAATTTTCCGAATTATGTGCCGACGCTGAAATAAAAAGTTACCTATTTATATTACTAAACAAAACGCATTTAGAATTCTTTTGCAAAAGAAAAAATTTAAATAGGTTGAAGATCAGGAAAAAATTTTCGTAAAACGGATTTAAATTTAAATTAGTTTTAATTTTATACATTTCTTCATTTAGTAGGGCAGGGAAGACAAAAATATTGTAGGAAAAAACGTTGTTGCATGATTGAAAGATTAAGAGACGTATTAGGGAAACTATTTTAGATAAGATTATTTATTCCAAACCAGAAATAAAAGTTTGAAAGTATTTTAAGGTAGAAATGTAAATTTTTTAAAAATTAAGAAAGCAGAAAGTTTAGAAAAAAAATTAGATGTTTAATTTGGGGACATAAAGAATATATGGTGTGGATCACTAAATAAAAAGTTCCATATAGCAGGTGTTTTCTCGCAGCCTGGGACGTGATTACGTCTGTTATTGCTTTCAAACATGACAGACCAAAACCAAATCTGCCGAAACAGAGGGTATCCACCCATTCCGATGTTTAGCGAGGTCTGCTAGTCGGCAAACGTCCTTTCCAGGAAGGGGCAATACTTGGAAAAAACTTCCCTTTTCAGGACACATTGCCAAAAAGTTTCAAAGATTCACTATTCTTCAGCTGAACATCGAAGGCCTCACTGCAAACAAGGTGAACGTTCTTCATTACCTTGCGTATCATATCATACCCGCGGGTATCGAAATAACTATATTCCGTGTTGGGATGCAGAGTGTGAATTCCTCTATAAAACTTTCCTGCAGTCTCCTCAGGGAGACGACTCAAGTTTGGCTGCTACAGCTCTGCTTGCCAAGCTTGACAGAAAGCGAAGGGATTGATGGTCCGAGGCAGTTCGGAGCATTGACTTCTCACACTCTAATCGAAAAGCATGGAGTATTTTGAACAACCTTACTGGTAGGTCACGACAATCTCCTCGTCACTGTCCCATTTCAGCCGATGCTATTGCATCTCAGCTGGTTAGAAATGGGAAATACGAGGCTGTTGACCGCAAGGATCTCGACTTGTCTTTCAAGAAGTGTCTGACCTTTGGAGGGCCACAACACCAGACTCAGTAAATATCTCTGACAATTTTTCACAGAAAGAATTTATTGCTGCCCTCCAACATTTAAAACCAGGTCAAGCTCCGGGACCTGATTCCATCTGCTCAGAGCTTATACTTCATGCAGGAGCTGCTTTGAAGTCCTGGTTACGTGACTTCCTTTCTTCCTGTTTGCGCCGACTCAAAATTCCCAAGATCTGGAGAAGAGCGCTTGTGGTCGCGATCCCAAAACCAGCAAAGCCCGTGGGGGACCCAAAGAGTTATTCACCGATGTCTCTGCTCTGTGTCCCCTACAAGATCCTCGAGAGGCTTATCTACGCCCGCGTTGAACCATTAATCGATCCACTGCTCCCTAAAGAGCAGGCTGGGTTCCGAGCCGGGAAGTCAACTGTAGATCAAGTTGTTCTGCTACCCAGAACATCGAGGATTTTTTTTGAGGCTGGAGAGAAGCCGGTGCCGTGTTTGTTGGTCTGACAGCTTCTTATGACATTGTCTGGCACCGTGGCCTTACCTGCAAGCTGCTAAGACTTTTTCCGGATAAGCATATGGTCGGAGTGATTATGGAGCTTGTCCGAAATCAAAGTTTCACCCTTACCACCGGTGACAGCAAGCAAAGCAGGCTACGCCGTCTTAAAAACGGCGTTCCTCAGGGATCGGTCTTGGCTCCCCTCCTATTTAACATCTATATGTACGATCTTTCTTCCACAATTTCCAGAAAGTTTGCTTATGCTGATGATTTAGTATTGTTGCATTCTTCTGGAAACTGGAAGGACTTGGAGAGGACTTTAAGCCAAGACATGTGTACACTTTCAGCGTATCTCCAGACTTGGAGGTTGAAGCTCAGTCACACTAAGACGGTGACGGCAGCCTTTCATTTAAATAACCGAGATACCAAACGTGAGCTAAAATTCTACAACAACGGTAGACTTTTACCGTTCTGTGCGAACCCCTACTTATCTTGGTGTAAAACTGGACAGATCGCTGACGTTTCGTTACCACTTAGTGGCATTGCACAAAAAACTCTCCTCGCGCGTCACACTGTTGAGGCAACTTGTGGACTCGGGATGGGGTGCTGGTGCTAAAACACTACGCATAACCACCTTATCTCTAGTCTACTCAACATCTGAGTACTGTGCGTCAGTCTGGTGTCGCAGTGCTCACACTTGCCTCATCGACAGTGTCTTGTACGACGCCTTAAGTATAATTACTGGATGCCTGTGTCCCACTCCAACGGACCACCTACCTGTACTTTCAGGCATCCAGCCAGCTGAGCTTCGCCGAATGGGAGCGACACTCTCCTTGGCTTACCGTGGATCTCTGGACCCCAATCATATCTTGTATGGTCTATTAAGTGGGTCCTCAGATACTAGCCAAGTGAGACTAAGATCCAGACGCCCGTTTGTGCCAGGTGCTTGGAATCTTTTGGACAACCTTGCCAGACTTGGCATCCTCGCCTCTGAATGGACAAATTACAAATGGAAGCGGAGTACTGTGAGGGTGTTCCCAGGCTCCGTGCTTTTGTGCCCGAGACCGGTGCCAGGCCTGTTGGGATGGGCTTGTCCCGAGTAGCTTGGGTTAAGCTCAACCGCCTGCGGACTGGTGTTGGGCGATTCCATTTGTCCATGCACAAATGGGGTCTCGCTCCTTCACCGAATTGCGAGTGTGGCACCTCTGAGCAAACAATAGACCATGTACTAACAGCGTGCCCTATACATCGGGAATCACATGGAGCACGAGGTCTGGTGGTTTTGGATGAGGAAGCTTGATGCTGGCTTAATAACACCACTGCCAGCATCTGATTCAGGAAGTTCAGCAATCTGGGGTAGTAAAAGGATAAACCCTCGGCCCCATTCCTGTTTGTGTCTGACCTGGAGTGGATACTTTTCCAAACGACGACGACGCATTGCAATTAGACAAATCTACAAATGTAGTTGGATTGGCAATTTTACTTGTATTCCTGCAGTATTTCTTTGATAAAGGAATTAAATATGATTTGTTGTTTTGCAAAAGTTTAAAGTTGCACAGTACATGAAATGATATAATCAATGCCATCAATGATTTTATGAAAGCACACGATATTAGTTGAGAGAAATGCAATTTGGTTTGCAGTGATGGAGCAAAGTCAATGACTTAAAAAATAAATGGTGCTGTAACTAAAATAAGAAATGTAGCAAAAACTGCCAAAATCTTTATTGCATTGTATATAGATATGGTTTGGTACCATTGTAACAAAAAAATCTCATCCTCACTAAAAAAGTTGTCGGGTGAACCAGTTAAAATTGTTAATTCCATAAAATCTTGCTCGTAGCAAAATCTGTGTTTAAGCAGTTTTGTGAGTCCATAGGCAATGAATATAAAACCTTGTTGCTGCATATAGAGACTAGATGGCTCTTAAAGGAAAAGGTGCTGGAATATTTAATCTGAGAAGAGATTTGATGTTCTATTTTCTAGACAGCAAATTATATTTATCAAATACTCGTCCTCAGATACTCGCCAAGTGAGACTAAGATCCAGACGCCCGTTTGTGCCCACTGCGCGGAATCTTTTGGACAACCTTGCCAGACTTGGCATCTGCGCTTCTGAATGGACAAATTAGAAATGGAAGCGGAGTAATGTGAAAATGCTTCCAGGATCCGTGCTTTTGTGCCCGAGACCGGTGCCAGGCCTGTTGGGATGGGCTTGTCTCGAGCAGCTTGGGTTAAGCTCAACCGCCTGCGGACTGATGTTGGGCGATTCCATTTGTCCATTGCACAAATGGGGTCTCGCTCCTTCACCGAATTGCAAGTGTGGCGCCTCTGAGCAAACCGCAGACCATGTACTAACAGCGTGCCGTATACATCGGGCACCACATGGAGCACGAGGTCTGGTGGTTTTGGATGACGAAACTCGATGGTGGTTTAATAACACCATTTATGAGAGTTCAGCAATCTGGGGTAGTAAAAGGATAAACCCTCGGCCCCAGTCCTGTTTGTGCCTGACCTGGAGTGAATGCCCTTCAAACGATGACGACGACGATATTTATCAAACAGACTGAAAAATGCAAACTGGCTTTCGAAACTTGCTTTTTTAGCTGATATCTTTTCTAAAGCAAATAAAACCTGTGCATTTTTGGAAGAAAAGTAACTATTTGTTTTTCAAGCATAAGATAAAATAATAACTTTATCGCAAAAGCTACAGTTCTGGTCGTCATATGCTGGAAAAAAGATTTTTAACATTTTAGTGAACTAATAAAAGAATCAATGGAAGACTCGCTAGATTTCCGATGACACGGAAAATCACCTAAGCAGCTTCACTAAATTTTTACACGAGTACTTCCCAAATTTGCATAGCAAAAATAATGCTGGGTATAGAATTCTTTTAAGATATAGAATATATTTAAGATTTCGGAACTGCCAATGGAGTTAGGAGTATTGGACTATGAAAGCTTAATATAACTTACATTTGATAGTGTCCTAAAGGCTAAATTTGCAGAAGTTCCTATTGTTTTTTTTTTGGGAAAGTATAATTGAAGAGTATGAGAATTTATAAAAAAAAAGCAACACAAGCGCTATTACCGTATGTGTTGACGTACTTGTGGGAATCAAGTTTTACTAGATATACGCAAACGAAAATCAAATATCGCAGCAGATTGTACGCTAAAGTAGATATGAGAATTCAACAGTCAAATATTAAGTCACACTTTTCAGTTTTGGTGCCTTCAAAAAAGCAAGTTCATTCATCCCATTAAGACATCGTGTTTGTTATATTAAATTGCTTTTGGGTACTTTTATTGTTTTTAAATTTGTTCTCTATCACGATCTTTTAATAACGAACCCTTAAAATTAGATGAAAAAACAGTTTATGTTTGCTTTTTATAGTTTTGTAGTCATGTTAATTTAAATAATCTTGCAGGATTCCGCTGCGAAAAAAATTTGGGAAACGCTGCTTTACAGGAGGATATATGCATTCTCTCCACAGAGGTGAACATATGCAGATGAGAAAGGAAACCAGCCTGGGGAAAGCATAGGTGGGCATGGGCCAAATAAAGGCTTTATATAATGTACATAAAGATTTCTTAGAGGTGCCCCAGGAGGCAGAGGCGATAGAACGGAAGGCACGGAATCGGCTATGAAACTTTTTCCGTAAGGATAAGACAAGATGAATAAAGGAAAGTATAAAATACTTAAAGGAAACAGTTCGGTATACTATAAAATCAGTAAACCTTTTTTAGAAGATTAAATGAAACATAAACATCATCTGCAATAAAATCACAGCGGTGCAAATAAAAATTTTAAAAAATGCAAAAAATCACAATGGTTTTTTTGCATTGGTGTGATTTCATTGCAGGTAATGTTTATGTTTCATTTAATCTTCTGAAGAAGGTTTACTGATTTTATAATATACCGAAACGCGAGTTTTTATTATTGTTTTTGTCTTTTAATAAAGATTTATCAGCAGTTTAGACTCTAATTTTACCAGAAGATCATGAGCAAAGATTTTGATAATATACCCGGTATCAACAGCAGCAAAGAAAGAACTGTTTTTTATGGAAAAATATCTTTTAAGCATTTTGAAAACCTATTTTGCAAAGTAAAATTATATCTAAGTTTTCCCTGATTTGATACGCAATTTCACATCTAATTTTGTGTAGTCAACATTACAAGCATTGCAAGGCTTTGCCAAAGTTGAAACATTTTTGATTGAACAATAACAAAAAAAATTAGTAAATTTACCAAACAATATCGTTTTTCAACAAGATTGTGATCTATTGAACCAATTTCGGGGTAAAAATTAACATCAAACATTTTACAATAGAATATCGGTTTTTCCAATTAAAAATAGTTTAATTGAAAGTATTAACTTGTCTTAGGCAAATCAGACAGCACGTTCTCAAAGAACTTTTAGCATGCAATCTAAAAATTTCCCATTTTTTAAATTTTTTGATAGTAAAAACAATCGGTCTTAGAAATTTTATTCGGAAAGTGTTTTTTTTTTAGTTCAAAACGCATTACTGAGAATCAAAAAACGCTGCTATAACTTAACCAACACAATTAATGTAAAAAAAATTGAAAACCAATCTAGGCCGAAGCGAATGCAACATGTGAAAAATCAATTTTAAACAAGTACAATGTATTCTCTAAAGAGATAACAATGTAACCGATCAAATGTAATTTCAACGAGTTAAATAGGAACAGTAAAAAAGCGACTAAAACAAACTAACAGAGAGGACGATGATTATGCGACAGGCCGTTTCAGTCTTATGGACCTCATCAGGCATAACTTTTCGTAACCTCTAAGACGAATAGGTAGCGACAGAAGTTATGGTAAGAATTACATAAAGTAACTCTTTTGGGGATGAGAATTCTAATTAATAACAGCCAACATTGAAAAAGCACCAATCAAAATGAGAATTGAAAAATTCACTTTTGGACGGCAGCAAATCATTTGAAATATATTTTATCGAAAGAACGTTGAAGCAACATTGAAAAGTTTTATGAAAGTTGAATTTTGGACTTTGTCGAGTTAAATGGAATAATTTACATCGGAAAAATTTACAGTAGCCAACATCGGAAAACACATCCAATCACATCCATCGAAGACACACTCATCCAACACACATCCATCGAAGAACAAACATAGTCAACATCGGAAAACGTCCTCTCTGTTAATTTTTTTTAATCACTTTTTTATTGTTCCTATTTAACTCGTTAAAATTACTGTACATTTAATTGATTACCTTATGATCTCTTTAGAGAATACATTGTGCTTGTTGAGAATTGATTTTTTACGTGTTGCATCCGCTTCGGCCTGGATTCCTTTTAATTGTTTTTTCATATTAATTGTGTTGATTAAGTTATAGCAGTGTTTTTTGATTCTCAGTAATTTGGAAATTATTTTACGCTCTATTGCATCCAGTTCGCCTTGGATCCTTTATCATCACCCTTAATGTTTTGAGTTCTTTAGTTACGTAATTTTGCATTTTATGTACTGTACATTACATTTTCGGTCTCTCTATTTGACAATGAATATTGAGTTTAGAGAGTAATCCAGAATAAGAAAACCTAAATTTATTGTGTTACAATTTTAAAGTAATGATTCTATGAATTTTAAAGTTTTTCAAAATTGACTTTTCTAGTCCGAAATGTAATTCTATCAGCTCTTCTCCGATTAGTTTTTTATTGATGGTTCTTCAACGTTGGCTACTTTAAGTTTTTCCAACGTAAACTACTCTATTTAATTCGAAAAAATTCAAAATTCAACTTTCATAAACCTTTTCAATGTTGTTTCAACGTCCCTTTCGATAAAATATATTTCAAATGATTCGCTGCCGTCCAAAAGTAAATTTTTCAATTCTCTTTTTGATTGGTGCTTTTTCGATGTTGGCTGTTAATATTTAACCTCGTAATTGCAGATTATTAATTAGAATTCCCATCCCCAAAAGAGTTACTTTATGTAATTCTTACCATAACTTCGGAAACACAGGATAACTTCATAACAACATAACTTCGGAAACACACTTACCATAACTTCGGAAACATCAAAACTTCGGAAACACATGTCGCTACCTATTCGTCTTAGAGGTTACGAAAAGTTATGCCTGATGAGGTCCATAAGACTGAAACAAGCCTGTCTCATAATCATCGTCCTCTCTGTTAATTTGTTTTAGTCGCTTTTTTACTGTTCCTATTTAACTCGTTGAAATTACATTTGATCGGTTACATTGTTATCTCTTTAGAAAATATGTTGTGCTTGTTGAAAACGCATTGTCTGAGAAATATAAACTTCGTACCTCCAAAATCCGACAAAACAATACCTTTCTCAAGCAATCTGACAATTCTCGTCGTCGTTGTTGTTAGAAAAGGCATTCACTCCAGGCCAGACACAAACATGACTGGGGCCTAGGTTTTTCCTTTTACTACCCCAGCCTGATGTACTGCCCTGATCAGATGTTGGCAGTGACGTTGTTAAGTCAGCATCAAGTTTTGTCATGTAAAACCGTCAGATCTCGTGCTCCATGTGGTGCCCGATGTATGGAGCACGCTATTAGAACATGGTCTGCAGTTTGTTTAGAAGCGCCGCACTGGCAATTTGCAATTTGCAATTGACAATTCTAAAATAAACCACATTCTCGACATGATTTAAATCTAGTGAAAAAAATACATGGTGCCAACACTTTATTTTCAGCAAATACTTTTATCAGTAAGCTTTAACTTGGATATTCTTTTGAAAAAACCTATACTTTGTTGTTTAAGAAAATGTAATTTTAATGTTTAAGAGGTGTAAACGTATACTTTGAGGTGTGATTCCAACTGCACCGCACATTTCAACAAATTATTCTCTTTTCTTTGCCTATTGGTGTCTTTTTTAAAAAAGCTTAATACATAAAACTTTCTTTTATCAAGATTTCTTGGTAAAATTTTGTCTTTAGGTAAAATATTACATAAAGTTGGAATTTGCAAAAAACACAAATTTCTAAATTATATTTTGTAGCGAATTTTCTGTTTTTATAGCATAGTTGGTTTATGCAAAATCTTTGAAAAGTTTGCTGCTGACTACAATTTGACAAATAAGCTACTTATCTAAAAAGACCGCATAATCTTTTACCACTTCGAAATTTGTTTGATCATAACACATTATTTCTCAAGACATCAAAAATAAATTTTTTATTCACGACATGCGATGTGGTGCACCCCAATGGCAGTTGAAAAATTGTTACTTGCGTCACCACACTTCTCAAATTTATTACATTATTACATTTGTTTTTTAGTTTTAATTCACTGTTTTGGTTAACAAGGCAAACAAAAAACTTGTGGTCAACTTTGTTTTTAGATTTTATTAATTTGTTTACAACCAAATTAAAATTCAACACAAAGCAAACAAATTTGCTCCAGTGTTGCCAACATTTTTGCGAACTTTAAACAAAAATTTTTTAAATTTTAACATTTAACACAAAAATGTAACCATTTTGTTATAACATTTCTAAAACTAATACAACTAATATTATAGAGTATATAATATTTACTTTTATTTTTTGTTAAGGGGTCATCCACTTCTTTTGCTTTTTCTTAAATATGACAATGTTTATGGTTTTTACGTAGTTTTGAAAAGCCCTAACAGATTTTCTCAAAGATTAGTAAAAAATTGTATATCTCAATAACTCGTTATAAAACAAGTCGAGACATTAGCTGTGAACCAACTCCATACATGTAAAACAAGTTTCTTTAAAAATAGCTTACAAAATTTGAATCATATTTTCAAAAAAATCAAAAAACTTTTTCAAATTTTTAAATCATACTTTTGTTATTTCACACAAAAAGATTTGAACAACTAAAATAATATTTCTGAACTTAGAGTGTATCCGTTTTTTGAGGGTATAATTGGAAGCAAGGTAAAACACACTATTTACATTAGTCATAGAAAACACTTATTTGTTAAAAGCATTTTAGAAATTTTTGACATTTGTCGGCGTGTTCAAGCTTCTCCAAACGTTTTAAGTGCACAGCTACTAATTGAAGAAAAAAAGTTAGAATTGCTATTGATTTTTGAGGTACAAATTTTAAATTTTCCGCATGAAGAATGTATGTAGACCACTAAAAAGAGTATCAGGGTATGAAAAAAAGGGAAGACAAAAAGGGGTCTTTACCTTATTTTATTTATTAATAATCATATTTTCTTTTTCGAAAACCTCTCTTCCTCATGACAAAATTCTGCATACACCACTGGTTGTGACTGTGAGAAATGACTAATATTGATTTTTAAAGATTTCAAGAGCGCTGATAGAAGTGGAGTGCTCCATTCGGTTGTCCACTTCACCATACAAAACCGTAATTTTCAATGGAATTAATGACTGTTTCGAATTTATATTACAAGAAGACGCTCACTCGGTAGAAAAAATACCAGAGTGTTTAGTAAAAAATGCAAAAAAGATTACGTAAACTGTGCAGAGATTTGTACCACCAGAAAAAAACAAAGTTGGAACATAGTTAATGAAATAAACTCTATTATTATATTTTAGTTATTATTATTTTTTGAATTTTCAGTGATACGCGTGTTTCGATTCTTGCGATGTAAGGATTCGCGTGATTTTGGAAAATAGCAATGATTCTGGGCCTTCGAAAAACTACCAACTTTTTAGATCCTTTAATTACCAACGTTTCCATTTCGGGAACATCAGAGTAAAACTGTTGTGAAAGCTAAAATTTACTAGGGAAGACTGGGGCACGTAGTAACACTTTTTTTTCTTTTTGTTATTTTTCTCATAATAAATTTTTTTTTAAAGTTCTTGTTTATTATGAAAAATTTAGATTACTGTTTAACTGATATGAAAAAAATAAATTAATAATTTTCAAAGCTTAGTTGTTAAAATTACAATTTAAATATTTAAAATTAGCGTTAAAATGTGCCCCGCCAAAGGAGTAAGTTGTAACAGCAAATGGGGTAAGTTGAAACAGCAACAAAATCACTAATAAGTGTTTAAAATCAAATGTAATTTGAAAAAAACAACAATATAAAAAAGTAAACACAATGAAATCTCACATAGCCTAGTCATAGACATGAGTGTCAAACACAAAAATGAGGTATTTGACTATTGCCTGAAAATGTTAAAACAGTTTTTTTACTGCTGGATTAGCCTAATTATAAATTTCAGAATCACATATATGACAAAAATATGTAATCAAACCTTCCGCACAAGTTAAATGTGACCAATTTAGGTAACTATAGCATTGTACCACCCACTCCTCATCAGGACGATTGTTAAAATAGGGCTCAAGAAAAGTAATACAAAGCTATTCCTTTGCTTTAGTGTTTTTCAAAAGTTTTTTTCTTTGTTTGGAGTTGTAATAAATTGTTCTTTTCTGGTGTATCTGTTAGCATGGCACACTTTTTAGACCTTTTCTTGTTTTGCACCAAAGACTTAGGTAACCTTTAAATTTTTTTAGCCCTTAATAGAGTTTTACATGGCAAACATTATTGTTTTGCTACTCCCCTTATCGATCTCTTTTAAATTATAACAACTGCCGCAGCAGCTCTTAAGTTGTCTTGTTATAATAAGTTGGTGTTCCTGTTGGTCTTTCTTTTATAATTTTTCATAATATTCCCAAATGTTGTTGCGAAATTACTTTTAATGTAAGGCGTAGTTAAACCTATGCACAAAAATATGTGTTACTACTTGCCCCATCAGCCTATATTACAACTTACCCCGCCTAATATCCAGTCCAGTTTTTGTTAATATCTCAGAAAGATAAGTTTTAGTTGCTAAATCTTGTTAGGAATTTAATAGCCTATTGTTTTGCGGTTCGACTGATATGAAATATTTTAATAAAACCACACCCGCTATCTCTCCAGAAGGCAAAAATTAAATTTTAAAAAATTTACTTTGACTACTCAAAAAGTTTGTTTTAACAGTAAACCTATTTTTAGTCATTGCAACTAAACAATGTTATTTGCTAGTAATGGGTTTTAATATGACTGCTATTCGGGACTATTTAAAATTTTGATGATTTATGTTAGATTTTGACAAATACAAATGTTACAACTAACCCCATGTTGCAACTTGCCCCGGTCTTCCCTATCAATGAGTAATTTTCTAGGTTTGAGATAACCTGATTTTTACCAATAAGCTGTGTTTGAAAAAAAACTTTTTTTAAGTTTTCTTAAAATAAGTAATACTTAAAAAAATAATAATGCATTTTTGAAAAATTTTTAATTAAGCTTTTAGCAAATAATTTATGCGAAAACATTGTAATTTTTACTGAGTGTAACAAATATTTCCTGTAGAACGGAATATAAAAAGAACGGCATAAGAAATAACCTCAGAAAATGAATTATATCGGTCAGATCTTTTTGATCCTATACAGACTCCTTCTCCTGGAAATACAGATATAAACGATAGAGAAAAAAATTGTATGCGCCAATAACAGGAAAAAAAATTTTTTATGATTGCGTCTAAATTTGAGATTGAAACAATTTTTTGTATTCAAACGATTTGAAAGTTAATTTACCCTTGTAAAAAAGTTTATTAGAAGTTTATATGCAGTATTTGAACTTAAATAAAAGTAAACAATAAAAAGCTGAACAAACCAGAACAACTTCCATTTGTTACAAAAATTCCAGTATTCCGAGTAAGATTCGAAGAGGCTTTGCATTCACTATAGAAAATCTGATTATTTTCACAGCTTTCGAAGTTTGATGTACCGCAAAAAATATGTCGATTTTTGTTATCAGTACAACCTAAAAGTATATTTCTTTCATAGTGCATTCTTTATAATAACATACAGTATTTCAGTAGCTTTTTATTAATTAGTTATAAGCAATTTTTAGATTTTTTAAAAATTTTTCAAATATTTTATTTATAAAAGTTTGCAAATTTATGAAGTTAAAGTGCAGGTTTATGCAAGACTGAATCAGTCCTATGTAAGTTCTTATTTTATTTAAAGTGGTTTGGAGTAAAGTTTATTGATTAACATTATTTTGCCATAATTCTAATGTCTTTTTGTAAGTTAATCAATAAATTGGCAGATTGTTAAGGATTCCATTGCTTTTTTAAAGCCTGTTCTTTTGTTCTGCATTACAGACCAAAATTAAATTTGCAAAAACAGAAAATTAATTATCTATTCCAATATTCAACCAATGCTGTCAGTTGGCAAATGCCTTCTCAAGACAAGGCAATGCTTGAAAACTCTTTACAGGGTACGTACATTGCCAACTATTTTTTAAGACCTATATTTCTCCATATGAACGTTCAAGTACCACTGCCAAGAAGACAAATGTTCTTAATTATTTTGATCTACAGCTTGAGGCATTCGTCATCCTACACACAAGACTCACAACATTCGCGAAGATAAAGTAGCTGGATCTTTCTTATATAGAAGCACAGCCTTGCCACCTTAGTCTACAAGCAACTGAATTACACCCTTCTGGATCAATTTTCACCAACATTGAAGATTAAATGGTTTTATATGGAAGTTGATGGTGTGACAGAGTCGCAAAAATAATCTCATTCTCACTCCAACTCCTCACTAATGCGCTTCACCACCAGCTTCAAAATTTATCAATTTGATTTTTACCAATCGAAAGTGATGATCGAAAACATTAATCAAAAGCGATAGTCGAAAAGCGACAATTAAAGCATCAATTGAAAAGCGGAGTTCTACAAAACAGTCATTACATAAATTAATTTTATCTTATTTTTGAAATAAGAACATTGCCCGTTCATTTAACAACAATGTTGGACAGACAAGTAAAGTAATTGTCAAAATCCCACGAGATTACAATTTTGTATTCGACTAGAACTAGTCAATATCCAAAATGACTAATATACTGCATTGATAGCACCAAAAGATTAGATTAAAAATTTCTGCTTCAAGAAATCGATGTCTCAATTGATTACAAACAATTGTTTAATTTTCACCAGTGCAAAACTAATGCAAAATTACCACGTGCAATTACTCCGATGCCAACCAGCTACGCCAGAAGGTACTTCAAGGCCGCGCTGGTTATTTAGCGCGAGAACAAAAGGCGCGATGGTTTGAAACCCGTGGGCTCACTTTTTATATCATGGAACGTTTACACGTAGGGGATAGCGGGGTAAAACGGGACTTAAGGCAAAACGGGACATTGCAATTATTTTTTGTATAAATACTCTAGCGCTCCCAAACGAATATAGTTGATAGGTTACCATAAAGACTATTTTCCGGTAAAACGGCATGACTGCAGGTGAAACAATAAAGTTGAAGCTCAGTAAAATGTAAAAGTTGATGTATTGATATAAAATTCTTCAGTAAATAAATAAGTCTCAAACAAATTTGTTGCTTGTACTTAATTCGTTTCTAATTCCAAATGTGTTGTGCCATCTTACTATTAGATGAAAGCCATTAGTCAAGTCATAAAATTTTAAGATAAAAATTTTGAGGGGTGTGAACTAACCTACTGTCATGGGGAAAACAGGACGCAGTCATTGGGTCATAATGGGATAGTGCCTGCTTTTCTGAGTTGAACCATTAATTAGGCATATAATTTTAGAAGTTAAATTTTGATGCAAATTGATTTATGCTAGTCTTATTTGTAGGCCTATAAAACACTAGTGAGAAACTGAAAATCAACTTTTAAAAAATTATATAGGCCTGTTTTTGCCTGGTTTAAGGCTGCAGTCTGTTTTTATCAGCCTATGCTGTAACTTTTGTTTTGGCTGCTGAAATCCTAACCTAAAGCAGCATAATTTAATACCTACGCTTATACTATTAACTGTAAATAAAACTTTGACAGTTTTTGGGGTTGTATTTCAGTTAAATTATTATATCATTGTACGAAATTATGTCGGAAAAACTATTTTATTTTAAAAAGCAAGTTTGCACAAGGATGACAATAAAGCTTTGCTCATTCTTGACAATCATTGTAGCCATTAGTCTCTTAAAGCCATTAATTTTGCAAAAGAAAACCATATAATAATGCTCTCTATTCCTCTCCACACATCCCGTAGATTACAGCCATTAGTTAAAACATGATTTGGACCGTTAAAAAATTTTTACAACATAGAAATAGATAAATGGTTAGTCAGCAACCCTGGAAAGCGAGTCAACAATTGGGAATTGAGCGAGCTCTTTTCTCGTGTTTATGAACAAGCTGCTACTGTTCAAAAAGCAGTAAACGGATTTAGATCTGCAGAAATTCTGCTCTTTAACCCAGACGAGATTTTGCCCCGTCAACAGTTACAGAGTTACAAATGCCCCAAACAAATGATAACTTGAAAGCATTGCTTTCCTTTAGTGATGATGAAGTAAGCACTGGAAAAAATGCATCACTTTAATCAACTACAAATGCAACAAGAATAAATTTAGAAAGCGCTTCTGCTGTCGCAAGTTGTCCAAACAATGAAGATTTTTCACAGTCAACAGTTACAAAATTACAAATATGCAGAACAAGTGATAATAATGACTTTGAAGCAGTGCTTACGTGTACTGCTGATCAGATAAGCAAAAGCAAGATAAATAAATCACTTCAGCCAACTACAAGTGCAACCAGAAATAATTTGGAAAGCACTTTTGTAGATACAAGTTGTCAAAACAATCAACATGTTGCAATCACATACTGCTATAAAAAGCAGAAAAAGAAAAGGGAAGCAATCAGAATTGCTAACCAGCTCTCCATATTAAAGAAAAATAACTATGCAAAACCACTACCAGTCTTCTAACAAAAAATAATACAATGTAGGACCACAACACAAACACAAGCCACACAAATTCAAACGAGGTCAATCATGTTTTTTTGAAAAATATTGATGAATTGTATGTGGTGAATTATACGAACATCCACCCATAAGAAAATTCGATTCAGTGTCACAAGTGTAAGGAATGGTCTCATAAAAAATACACAGATTATAATGGAAAAGAGTTTTATAAAAATGTGACGTATGTGTGCAATTTGTTAGGGCATAATAAGGTGAAATTACCAAAAATATTGTCTCTTTATAGTCTGATGGCTTTAAGCCTTTGAGGGACATTGGTACATATGTGTATCATAAAGTTATTTTAGCATAGCTATTTTTATAAGTCAACTACTTGGCTGAGATTTAGTTTGGTATCTTATAAAGAAAAAGTCGTTAATGTGCTAAATGACCAAAATTAGAAGCTAATATCTACAGGGTGTGCAAAAAGTTCCCGGACTACTTTTTATTGATTTAATAAATAAATAAAAAATACTATTTTTTTTTATAGAATCATAAAATTAATGTTCTAGACAATTGTTTGTATTTTACGCATTAAAATTTACAAATTTTTAAAAATTAATCATTAAAAATGGAGAAAAGAAATGCAATCTTTGAATTACACCTCGCGGGAATATCAGCCCCTCTCATTACTGTATAAGACAACTTAAAGTTGCTAAATCGGCGGTCTATGATACAATTAAAAGATACAAAGAACTGGGAAATAACATAAGACCATCCCAGAACTGGTCAACCAAGAACGGCGCGTACACCAAAGAAAATTAAAGCCGTACGGGAGAGGATCAGGAGAAATCCACGAAGAACAATAAAGGGGATGGCAGAAAGCCTAGGAATATCTCCATATTCTATGCTTTTCATAGTCAAAAAAGACCCTATAAATATCTTGGAAATTCTGTCTCCGGCACTGATCGAAATGAAATCGAAATGAAAAAACAAAGTGTTTACCTTTCAACACGATGGTGCACCATCGCACACCTCGAAAAAAACTCAATCATGGTGCAGAGAAAACTTTCTTTTATTTTGGGACAAAGAAACGTGGCCTCCTTCTTCTCCTAACCTAAACCCACTCGACTTCAGCATCTGGTCAATGCTCAGAAAAGACGTATGCCGCTCAGAAAAACTTTCTGTCGACCACTTGAAGAAATCCTTACCAAAGGCATGGGCTGATATTTCCCATAAAAAGATACGTGCTGCGGCAGAAGCGTTCAAATCAAGACTGGAGAAGGTAATTGATGCAAATGGTGGCCAAATCAAGTAAAAATAGATTCCCTGATTAAACTTATATCTTATCTTTGCTCACACAAAAAATCATTCAATACGTGCATTTAATATTATATATATTTTATTTTAAACTTGTCCGGGAACTTTTTGCACACCCTGTATAAGCATACTCAAAAGCGTAATGTGTGCGTTAAAATTTATTTTATTGCGACAGTTTAAGAAAAAGCAATGATTGGGAAATAACGGTACACCTGTCCCATTATGCCCTAACTGCGGGGCAAAACGGGACAGTTTTCAAAAAAACTTTATTTACCCCTCATTTCTTGCGATTATTAACAATAGTGTCGATTGTTTGTTTGTTGGTGTGATTGCAGCTATGAATAAAATGGGTTAAA
The DNA here is from genome assembly GCA_963680785.1 of Diplosoma virens. Taxonomy (NCBI): domain Eukaryota; kingdom Metazoa; phylum Chordata; class Ascidiacea; order Aplousobranchia; family Didemnidae; genus Diplosoma; species Diplosoma virens. Next base: position 41,015,934 of record OY796896.1, on the reverse strand, counting down.
TTGTTGTTTGTATTGGGAAATATTAGCATTCCACCGTTTTTTCCCGCTTTCCTCTACTCACATACATCGTTTATAAAATTCAATCCCTTAATGAAACGGCCGCCAATATTTTGGCGTTGCCATTTGTGCTAATTCGCCGGGCATGCCATTATTATGCAAAAAAAATTAAATGAAGAAAACATAAATAAAAACTCAGCTTGCAAAACAAACAAAAAAATAATATTATTTCAACAGTAAAAAGGTAACGTTTAGAGAGCATAGGCGCAAGGGTAAGTGACGCTTAACAGGCACTTCCCCCAGCCCTTACTAACCCTACGAAATAGCAAAAGTAACTTGAGCTTTCCACCTATATGCATTTATCACCCACTTTTATGACAACAAGCTTAATCAAACGCTTGCGTGATAATTCAATGTACTTGCCATAAAATTAGTGCCTCCGCTGTTGACCCCAAAGACAAGAAGATAAAGATAGTTATGCTCTGGTTACACAATCTTTTTATTTGTTGGACTATTTTCCTTTTGATATTTTATATATTTTTCCTTCCTTTCTTCTTTTTTCATTAAGCTTATAATTTTTTATATTTTTCGGCCAAGCTTTTTAACCTTTGTACTTCCGCTTTCTAATTATGTTTGAAAGTTAGTACAAATACAGAACGGTAAAAGCATAGTAAAATACCATGTTTTTTACCGTTTTCATGAATAATGAACCCTAACGTTAATCCATGTTTTACCGTCTGACATTGTGCTACTTTTTACTTTTCTTAATCTTTTTTAATATTTATGATTTTTTGTATGTATTATTATAATGATCGAGAATAAAAAATAAATGAATGAATGAATCAGCAATAATAATGATGATTGTAATAATGATGCTGCTGAAGATGATAATGTAGTCAAAAAACAAACAGTGGACATGGCACCAAACCTTGCAAGCTGTAATTGCCTTAAAATTACTTTTACTGGCAAAAAGAAAAAACTTTTTTCTACCTAAACGAAAGAGTTTTTTTGATTTTACTCTTTTTCGTAATGTTATTCTTCAACATAATTTGATGAGATAACTTTTTTTTCTTCGACTCGCAAATTTGGTGAATTCTAAATCTCAGCAATGTGAAGACAAAAAAATTCATAACATCAAGACTGTTGTAGAATAACACCAATATTCTCTTACAAACAGGAGTACAGACCAAAAAAAGGTCTTCCGTTTGGCATGTTTTGGTACAAAATAGAAATCCTCCGAATATTCATTTTAGCATTATATCTACAGTATGGATATATAAAATCGACTATCGTTCTACAAAATCTACGTCCTTGTATTTACGGCCACAAAACTATTGACGGCAAAACTAAAATTAATTGGAATAAATTCAGTTTATAGAAACATGTACAGTGCAGCAAAAAATTTTTTTTACATTTGTACGGCAAAGAAAAACTTTGCATGAAAAATCCTCACTAATTCTTTACTTACTGTTCCCCCAAAAACATTGCATCACATAAAAGCTTATAGTTACGTCATAACCTACCCTCTGGCAATACTTCACCGCATAGCCACTGCTCTGCGTGCCTCATGTTGTTTTACAACTTGGTAAACAATGGGCCAGTGAAATTGAACAATATTTTTCATTTTCGTGAAGTTTTGAGGTGTTACAAGTATTACAAGTATGCATGGTGTATCTCCTTTGTATTACATATAGTTAGTAACTTTTAATTTGAAAGTCTAACGTTTTTGTGTGCGAGTGCGACTGTATTAGATTTTGTACAAAAACAATATAATCTACTTTGCAATTAATATTATTACAACTGTTATTTTTTATTTTTTACTTACTTTTTTTTATCAAATGCTTGTGAATTCAAATCTAGTTTTTGTATTAATTCTTATGTAAGGAGTAGTTGACTGGTAGCTATTTATATAGTTTTTCCAACTCGTGTTCAAGCAACACTGGCATATTCTTTGTATATTACTGCTTTTTGTTTTGTTTTTTCTGTTCACGTGATGCTAAAAATGTGTAATTGGTCAGTGCAATTTGTGAATTCTGCATACCACTGCTTGTTTTTGTGCTGGAAGAGTTGTTTTGAATGAACTTGTTTTGAAATAGAAATTTAATTATCACAGAAAATAAAATGAATCAAAAGAAGATACAAACGGAAGAAAAAACTAGTGTTTTAACGTTATTAGAGAAAGGAGAATATATGATTGCTATAGCAAAAGACATTGGGGCCTCAAGAAAATCAATTTATCAAGAAAGAAGTTTAGCAGCATCATTGCCTTCAGAGATGGTACCAAAAAGAAAGTGGGGTTCTAGCGCACCAAAAAAGACCTTGCCAAGAACGGATAAGCTTTTGAAGCGTGAAGTAACATCATATACGCTGATAACCGCCGTTGATTTAAAAAACAAGCACCCTTAGCTTTTTCATATGAAAAAGATTTTAAGTTACCATGTTGTTATGTATCCAGGAAAATCACGTTCACTGCAGCTATGAAGGAAAAAAGGCTTAACTTTTGCAAAATATATTGACATTGAACAGTGGTAAAGTGGAGAAAAGTGATGTTTAGTGATGAAAGCACTTTTACATTGGTGAAAGGAGTTTCAAAGATGGTGCACTATCCGTGTGCCACATTACGGTATAACCCAAAGTTTACTGTAAAAAATGTTAGGCACCCTAGTAGTGTAACGGTATGGGAAATTTCTAGTAAAAACTATGCCGGCCAGGTTTATACTCTTGTCCTAAAAATGTAGCAAAAAAAGAAAAGCAATTACATCAACATTAAAAAAAAATATTTTCTTAGTGTGATTATTTTATGCATGGTGGTGGCCAGTACACAGGTCAAAGATTGTGAGAAAATTTTTAAATGACATTACATCAAATTTTTAGAGTGGCCTGGAAATTCACCAGACCTTAACCCAATTAAAAATGCCTGAAATTTATTTAGAATTAAATTCCCAAAGAGGAAAACAACCAATATACGTGATCTTCAGGAGGAACTAAACAAGCTTTGGATAACCTTAGACTCCATTTGTTTTGCCTCTCTTGAGATTTTATGCCCAAAAAGCTTCAAATACAATAATTACCAATTCTAAGGGCAAAATAACAAAATACTGATTGAAAGTGCAATAAAAGTTGTCGATAGCAAAATTTTTTTGTTTGCTTCTTTTACCAAAATATCTAGTTAATGCAAAGATTTTTTGCCGGCACTGTATATAAAAGCAGTGATTAAGAACAATGTTAATAAATTTAACTATTTTTCACTAGCAGCAGTTTTTACCGGTATTTATCATAACATTTTTACACATTTTATTCTGTTGTTTTTGTGAAAGAGTTTTCGATCTATAAAATAGTTTATTTGTCAAGCTTGCATAATAATTTTTAATTAAAATTCCATCGAATACATTACAATAAAATGTAGAATATAGATTAACAACAGCATAAACTATCTCAAGCTTTTAATTTTAACGGAGTTTTACTGTCTGTAATCTAAATTAAAATTTTTATTTGGCTTCTGGTTTTAGGGAAATGAATAAAATTAGAGTTGCTTTTTATAACCACCAAGAAGAAATGTAAAGTGTATTTTTCAAAAACACAGCAGAATAAAGCGATTTATTATGTATTAAACTATGCATTGAGCATAATAGTTTTTATGTTATTTTTTATATTGTAAATTATTTGCTTATTATTTAATTTATAAACCCCTAATTCTCTTTGTATGGTTACCAGATGCATATAGAAAAATTTTTCAGATATCTAAACTGTGCTTGGTGACAGCTATTTCTTCTTCTTCGTCGTTTAAAGAGGTATCCACTTCAGGTCAGACACAAACAGGACTGGGGCCAAGGGTTTATCCTTTTACTAACCCAAGCTGCTATACTGCCTGAATCAGATGCTATTTCTTGATTGTTTGAATTGAAAAAACAGACGTCGCCATGCACATTTTAGATAACTGGAAACTGATTGTTTGAATTGTTTCTTGATTTTTTTTTTGATTTCTTGATTGTAAACTGATTGTTTGAATTTTTGATTTTCTTTGATCTGTTTCTTGATTGTTTGAATTGATGCCCAGATGGTAGGCGCTTTCTCGAGCTTGAACTGTGAGTACGCCTGTTCATTGATGTTAAAGATGACAGACCAAAACCAAACCTGCCGAAATGGAAGAGTATCCACCCATTCCGGTGTTCCGCGTGGTTCTGCTAACCGGCAAACGTACTTTTCAGGACGGAGCAATGCCTGGAAAAAACTTCCCTTTCAGGGCACATTGCTAACAAGTTACGAAGATCCACTATTCTTCAGCTAAATCCCGTGGGGGACCCAAAGAGTTATCGACCGATATCTCTGCTTTGTGTTCCCTAAAAGATTCTCGATAGGTTTATCTACTCCCACGTCAAGCCATTAATTGATCCCTGTTCCCTAAAGAGCAGGATAGGTTTCGACGCGGGATGTCAACTGTAGATCAAATTGTTCTACTAACCCAGAACATCAAAGATTATTTTGAGGCTAAGAAGAAGGCCAGTGCCGTATTTGTCAATCTGACAACTGCTTATGACACTGTCTGGCACCGTGGCCTTACCTGCAAGCTGCTGAGGCTTCTGCTGGATAAGCACATGGTCAAAATGATCATGGAGCTTGTCCGAAACTAAAGTTTCATCCTTACTACCGGTGATAGCAAGCAAAGCAGGTTAAGTTGTCTTAAAAACAGCGTTCCTCAGAGATCGGTCTTGGCTCGCCTGCTATGCTGATGATTTAGCATTGTTGCACTCTTCTGGAAACTTAAAAGGACTTTTTTGATGGGACTTTAAGCCAAGACATGTCTACACTTTCAGCGTATCTCCAGACTTGGAGGTTGAAGCTCAGTCACACTAAGAAGGTGACGGCAGCTTTTCACTTAAATAACCGAGAGGCCAAACGTGAGCTAAAAGTCTACAACAACGGTAGACTTTTACCGTTCTGTCCAAACCCCACTTATCTTGGTGTAAAACTGGACAGATCGCTCACGTTTCGTCACCATTTAGTGGCATTGCGCAAAAAACTATCCTCGCACATTACACTGTTGAGGCGACTCGTGGGCTCGGGATGGGGTGCTGGTGCCAAAACACTACTCATAGCTGCCTTATCTCTAGTCTACTCAACAGCTGAGTACTGCATGCCAGTTTGGTTTCGCAGTGCTCACACTCGTTTCATAGACAGTGTCTTGAACGACGCCTTGAGCATAGTCACTGGATGCCTGCGTTCCACTCCAATAGACCACCTATCTATACTCTCAGGCATCTAGCCAGCTGAGCTTCGTCGAATGGGAGCGACACTCTTCTTGGCCCACCGTGGATTTCTGGACCCTGATCATATGTTATATGGTCTTTTAAGTGGGTCCTCAAATGCTTGCCAAGAGAGACTAAGATCCAGACGCCCGTTTGTGCCAGCTGCGCAGAATCTTTTGGACAACCTTGCCAGACTTGGCATCCGCGCTTCTGGATGGACAAATCACAAATGGAATGTAAAATACTGCGAAAATGCTCCCAGGCTCCGTGTTTTGTGCCCAACCCGGTGCCAGGCCTGTTGGGATGGGCTTGTCACGAGCAGCTTGTCTTAAGCTCAACCGCTTGATGACTGCAGTTGGGCAATTCCATTCGTCCATGCAAAAATGGGGTCTCGCTCCTTTATCGAATTGCGAGAGCGGCGCCGCAGACGACGTGCTAATAGTGTTTCCATACATCGGGCACCGCATGGAATACGAGGTCTGACGGTTTTGAATAACAAAATTCGATGCTGGCTTAACCCTTTATGACCCATTGGCGTTCCTGAAGGACATTAGAAATAATCTTATTTATTTTATTCTCTTAAAATGTTTCGTTCACTACAAACGTGAAAATGCATAGTACAGATCCTGCCTCAAGTTATATGAGTGATAATTAGCATAATGTTTTGTTTACGGATCTGTCAGAGTCAGTAAACTATAGGACAGTGTCAAAGATGAACGTGTGATAAGTTTCTTCTTCTTGGTCATGAACAAAAGTGGATTAAAACTAAAAGTATAACGTTACAAAAATTCATATATTTATGTAAACATTTAAACTCTTACTTGAAACATTTTTTTACTCAATTATCATTGTTTACAAATATATATAGTCATTTTTTCTAATGTCGCTCATGTAAGACAATGGGTCATTAGCACTTTAAAGACCATGGTACATATGTATACTATAATTGTGATTTGTCACCGAACAAAAACACTTTTGTAAAGGCATTGTACATTGTAATTTCTAGATATTTGTGAAATCATTATTAAACCAATTTTATTTTAATTTACAATCAAATTCTTATATGCTTAAAACAGTTGGGCAAGTTTTTTTATGTAAGCAATGGAAGTTTCCAAATTTTATAGCAGTGGCCCTAGATGTCGCATTACAGAAATTTTAACAGAAGAAACTGGTGGTTAGGATGAAATTGAAGATATTTCTATTACTACAGACCCAAGTAAGTTTATTACAATAGTAGTATGACATGATATTCATTTATTCAATATGCATAAATTTAGGGTTAGTCTATACAAATTATGCTACATCTTCCGTAAACCTTGTTTTTTAGATTACTAAAATGTTTTGACTAAATTATTTTGACTCTGATATGTACAAATAGACATAGTCAAAACACATGTATGCAGTAGCTATCGCTTACATTGAATATATGACTATTACTTTTATAAGCTTGACTTAGGATTTCTGGGTTTAGCAGCCCATAGCATTATCATTTTTATCACATGAATGCCAGTAGGCAATAAGAAATACAGAGTGGAAAGACTCTACTTAGCCAGCCCGTATACAATGGTTATAGCTACAGAAAGCTAAGCTCCCTGTATCATTATCTGTGTTTCTAATATAGCTCATAACTACAAATATTTTTTATTTAGTACTAGCAAATATAACTTTACAAATGCATTATTTGGAAACTAGAATACAAATCTCTTTCATATGTTTTCAGATAGTGATACAGAGATAATAGAAGACTATGAAATGTACGTTCATGATGACGAAAATAGATTTAGTGAAGAAGATAATCCTTCCTCTAGTATGCCTCCTCGAAAAAAACACAAAAGAGATGGAACCCCTTGGCGAATTGTGAATGAGAAACATTCTCAAAGAGAAATGCCAAAATGGAAAGATGATCTTCCCAATCCGGATTGTGTTCGAGAGCCGATAAATTACTTCAGAGATTTTTTTGACAATGAGATATTAGAACACATTGTTGAGCAAAGCAATATTTATGCCATTCAAAGAAATCCCAATAAGCCTTTAAATCTTGACAGAAATGAATTGGAACAGTTCATTGGGACACTCTTTGTAATGAGTTTGACCAAAATAACTAATACTCGCCTTTATTGGGCAACAGGATTTGCTATCAATGATATTTCAGATTATTTTTCAAGAAATAGATGGCAATGTATAAAATGGAATTTACATTGTGCTAACAATGATGAAATCTTGCCGAGAGATCATCCCAACTATGATCCACTATTCAAGATAAGGCCTCTGATAACCCACTTACAAAAAAAATTCCGATCCATCCCACCATCACAAATGATGTGTGTGGATGAGCAACTCGTGCCTTTTAAGGGTCAATTATACATGAAACAATATATACCCAGTAAGCCACACAAGTGGGGCTTTAAAGTTTTTGCGCTATGCAATACAGCGCGAATTCAATATGATTTTGAAGTTTATACAGGTAAAGTATTTCCAGTATCTGGGGAGCCTGACTTAGGACCCAGTTCCAATATTGTATTACAATTGGCGAAAACGATTCCCGATGACATGAACCATTTATTATATTTTGATAATTGGTTTACATCTGTACCACTGGTGAATCACCTTGCTAAAAAAAATTTACTGTCTTGCAACAGTAAGAATAAATAGAGTTCCTGGAATTTCTCATCAAATATCCTCAGACAAAGATTTGATGAAAAAAGGTCGCGGTTCTTATGAGGAGTTTTCTTCCATTAGTGATGGAGTTGAATTGCGATTGGTAAAATGGGCAGACAATAGATGTGTCAACCTTTTGTCTACTTTTTCATCAGCAAGCCCAATAGGAACGTGCAAGAGGTATGATAGATCTAAGAAAGAAATTGTGAAAATACCTTGCCCATCAATTGTTCTTAACTACAACTCTTTTATGGGGGGTGTGGACCTAATGGATGCCTTAGTTGCCTTATACCGAATTTCCTTGAGATCAAAAAAATTTTATCAAAAGCTAATATTCCACTAGTTAGATGTGTCAGTAGTTAATTCTTGGTTATTGTATAGAAGAGATTGCGATGCTCTAAGTATTCCAGTAAAAGTTAGGATGGATCTTCAAAACTTCAAGCATGCAATAGCCCAATCACTACTTTGAACAAGAAAGGCTCTTCCTGGCAGAAGAAACCTTGGCAGGCCTTTACGTTCCATTAAAACACTTCATTGTCTAAAAAAGCGTCATAGAAATAGAACCAATCCTATTCCAGAAAATGATATAAGAAAAGATGGCATGCACCACTGGCAAGAATATAGTGAAAAACAAAATCGATGCAAAATGCCTGGTTGCAATAAAAAAACCTTCATCCGTTGCATGAAATGCAAAGTATATTTGTGTTTTACGAAAGACAGAAATTGTTTTCTCTAATTTCGAACTTAATTTTAAAAAAATGCCATGTAGAGGTTAATTTATTTTATGCAATAGCATTATCTGAACATAAGAAAAGAAAGTAATTATAATGCTATTATTGTTTTCTTTTATACGTATTTATTGGATCTTTGTACAAAATAAATTTTTATCTAGATATATTTATTTCATATTTTCTGACTATATAGTTTATAAGGTGTAATGATACATTTTTAGAACAGTTTTCGTATCATTTTTATCAATATAATATAAATTTACAGACTTTAGGAATAGTAATTGAATTTGTCATTTCAATGCCATAACGACCCATTGTCGCTCATGAAAGACATTAGAATAAAATTTCCATCTATTTAAAAATTAATGATATTTATTTATAAAGCAAAGCAACAAGACCGAATAAGCTCATTTTAATAGAAAAAATGTAAAATTTATGTACATAAAATAAATTGGGTCATAAAGGGTTAACAACATGATTCAGGCAGTACAGTAGCCTGGGGTAGTAAAAGGATAAACCCTTGGCCCCAGTCCTATTTGTGTCTGACCTGGAGTGGATGCCTTTCCAAACGACAACGACGACGACAACATTTGAATTGAGATTGTGTTCCTTGAGTCTTGTTGCCAGATTTCTTTTATTAATAGTTTTGTCCAATAAAATTTTTCTTCAATTGCATTTGATTTTGTAGATTAAATTATACTGATATATGTAATTTACGAAATCAAAGACAACAATCTTGTATTTTCGATTGTTTTCTTTTATGCACGCATTTTGTTTTTATTTTATTCCAATCAGTCATTCAAGCCGGAGTTCCAGTTGCGTTATTCCAGTTGACTGGTAAGTAGTTGAAATCATTTCACGTTGTTTTGCCTGTTGTGCTATAATTGTTTAAGGGTCAGTTGACGCCTTGTAAATGAATTCTATGGAGAGATAGAATTGTTAAGCTTTTGTGGCGGACGAACTATTTATTATAACATTAGCCATTGGGTTGCTAATTATTCTTATAGTTAGTCAGTGCAAAGTTGTGAGCAATTATTTGCAGTTGCTAGCGCTGAAATTGTTTTAAAGTTTGGTGAAGCTTGGAATTCGAGTTTTACGTGAATCAATCAAGTTTTGTAAATCTTGTAATTATATTTTTTATAGTCAGAAATAGTGGTTTATTTCTACTTTTGTTTTTAGCAAATCAATTGTACTTGGCAAGAACCAACACCTAGAAGAACTATTTTTTAAGCCAAAATATATGAAAATAAGAGAACTTTATTTCAGCAAAGGTATTCGAGTTACCTAGTTCAATTGGTTCTTTTGGATTCTAGAGTAAAGTTGTGACGCTTATAAATAATTTGAATGCAATATGTGTACACTTTAAGAATGGGAGAATGTAGAACGTATGGAGTATCGAACTCCAGCACCATTAAAACAATTTAATATAATTGACCGATCATTCCAGAAACGGTAAAATAATTAAAATTTTGTAATTGCGAAATTTGTCAGTTGCTTTTTATAGACAGAGGTGAATGTCTCGAGACTCGTTTTTCGAACTCTCGGTCTTGCAAACCCAAAGTCTCGTGTCATCGCAGTCTCGACGCTTCATGTCTCGAGTTCATCTTTACTCATAGCATTTCTTATGTTGAATAGTCTATAATTTTATTTCTTATACTTATCTTTGTTTTATTTTTATTTAGAATTGTTCCTTTGAATTTAATAAAATCTTAGTTTAGTTATTATAAAATAAATCTTATTACAGTTAAGTTGTTATTTATTTTGTAATGAGTTAAAAGGGAAGCGTTATCTTTTATTCGTTAACTTCGCATTGACTAAATTTTACCGATTACGATATTACTATTACGAATTTTACCCATTACGACATAATAACAACTTAACTAAAGCTTTATCAAGTTGCTGTGATGTCATTTTTATCTAAGAACCCTTCAGTCCTCGTAATCTAAATTTTTCGAAGCAAAATTAATTTCTCGATTCAAAGCCACTATCTATATTAATAATACAATCTTTTCACAAGGTAAATGACTTGATGTTTTTTTATTGCACAAAAATTGTTTATTAAAAAAGGTTGGCTTACGTGATGTTAAATTTTTTGTCGTTTTGATTGCTTCATTGTTGTAATAGTGTTCTTTTTTATCTAGTGCAGGTGTCACCAAACTTTTTTTCATAAAGGGCCGGATTACTATGGGAAATGACGATAGCGGGCCGCATACAAACAAAGTTCTGTATGAAATTTTATAAATCAAATAATGACAAATTAAAATTTTTCAATAAGGGAACAAGAATCAGTTCAAAACTTGTTAAAAACTTATTTTATTTTAATTTAAAATCGATTTCGATCACAAGATCATCATCAGTTAACAATTCTATTAAGTCTGTGAAATTTTAAGAATAAAAATTAATAGAAAATTATTGATTAATGATTAAATTTAATATATGTCATAGAATAAAATAAAATAAAATGTACTCACTTCACAAACAAAAATTTTTTTCAAATAGTAAAGTAAAAAATCACTGTCAAAATTGTTAAACTTCTAAACTGCTAGGGCCAATTAAATTAAATAAATTATACAATAGTAAACATCAAGAAAAACAGCTGATTGCATATTAATAAAGGTGATTGTGACGTGTGAAGAGTCAAAAGTTGAAATACAAAATTACGTAGTAATGTAAATCAAGACAGAAATATTATTAGTCGTGAAATGAAGAGTGTAATTGCAAGGTAGTGTAAGTGTAAGTAGGAAGTGTAATTACAGTGTATTATTTTAAATTTTAATAGCAATAAGAAGAAAAAATGCCTGGAGAAAATATACAAAGGAAGAAAGAGAAAAATATAAAAGAAACGTACAATAAAAAGAGAAGCATTTAACGTTGAATAGGAAGAACAGTAGCTTGAATATTTATAGAGGAATCTAATAGATGAATCCTGCGGGATTCACAAATGTCTAAATAATAATTTGAAGGTTGTTGTAAGAAAGTAACTGTATAGCATTCTGAAATAGGTTTATTCTTATATGGAAGATCAGTGTGGTTCTTGTGGTAATGTATCGATAATGCTGCCTTTTCAGAATCCAATGTGTTGCTATTCCAAATATGGCGGTGTGTATTCCAACGTACGGAAAAACGGTTTATAGTTTGGCCAATATAAATTTCAGAGCATATATTACAACAAGCGGCATATATACCAAAATTAGTGCAGTTGAGGTTTTGCTTAAGTTGAATAATTTTACCGTTTTTACTTTTGATAAAATTAGTGTTGTGGACCATGTTTTTATGTGTTCTATGATTACCACAAAGAGATATGTAGATATAGAAATTTACCATAAAGTTCCATGATCGATGACATATATTAAATTTAATCATTAATCAATAATTTTCTATTAATTTTTATTCTTAAAATTTCACAGACTTAATAGAATTGTTAACTGATGATGATCTTGTGATCGAAATCGATTTTAAATTAAAATAAAATAAGTTTTTAACAAGTTTTGAACTGATTCTTCTTTATTGAAAAATTTTAATTGAGATGCGTTTCACGAGAATCGTCCTAAAATCTTCATCCAATACGGTTAAACTGATCCATTGGGTTTTTTAACAAATTAAGCTCAAATAATGACAAGTATAACAAATACATGTAAAATTAATACAAAAACTTAATTTAGTGAGATTTATAAAACTATCGTTTATCTTTGAGGCTTTCATCAAAATTTGGTTTGGTATTGGTGCATCCTACCAAGAAAATCGCCTTCAAATGTTCATCAGTCAATTCCGTTCAATGCACTGATTTTAGGTATTTCGTTTTCAAAAACGTTTGTTCACAAACTTTTAATGTGATTTGAAAAAGGTACAATTACAGCAAAACCTTATTATTAAATAATACCATCAATGAATATACAGTATCTAACCGTTAAAGCTAGTTTCTAGGCTGTTTAGTTTGTTGTTGCAGTGATTAACTGAAAAGACGTTTAGTTACAAAGCGTAAAACACCTGGCTCCACTAAACGCTTGAACAAATCGCTTCACATAGCTGCTTTAAGCAAGCGACAAGCTACTGTGAAGAATCATTAACTAATAAAGAACCATTAACTACTGTAATGCACTACAAAAAAATTGTAGTCAGAAACAGAAAATATAAAATCATTGATGCATTTCTTGTGGCCTGACAACTGAAATTTTGATATTTATTTCTGTATTGCTTTAAACTATTGCATTTGGCTGCTTTTAGATAACATGTGGCAGGCCGGAAAAAACAATGCAGCGGGAAAGAGTTTGGTGACCCCTGATCTAGTGCGACTTAGAATATTTTGATTTTTTCACCTTTTACCTTTTGAGTTTTTTCAGTTTCTTCTAGTTTTAACTCAAAAAGTTTTTATGAGTTTTTGTAAGGTATGAATTTTTTTTCAATGTCATAGTATTTAAACTTTTTTAAAAATGTTCTTACAGAATGATGATTGTTTTTCTATAAAAATTTATTTTTATTCTTTTATTGTGTTGAAGACTTTTTAATACACTTTGATTAAACAAAAATTCTTACTTTGGTAACTTTTGTGAGCTTTAAAACTTTTTTTTAATTTGATTTCAATATAAACTGAAAACTAAGTTCAAAAGCTAAAAAAATCTCACTTGGCTTCTGAAATAAATCGGAATCTCGTTCAAGGACTCCCGGGTTTCCAAAACGTAATTTGTAGAATAGACCATTATTTTGTAATTGCAAAAGTATCCAGGTCTCAAAATATTTTTTTTTTATTACTTCAACAAAGTTTGGGCTAACTCTGCAAAATTTAAAAAGAGAAATTTATAACAAATTTTGCAAAAAACATTCACGTGTTCGATTTCAAAGCTTTATTTTAAATTTTAGTTTCCAGACTAATTTTTGATCAACTAAAATATTTTAAACAATTCAAAGAAAAATTAACAACAGAAGAAACTTTTTTAATAGGGCTCTACTTTTTCAGTCAACAGGATAATAAAAGTATAATGATTATAAACATGAGTTATTTAGACTATATACATAAAAAACTCTCCGCTTAAAACAATTTTCGCGTTTGTTTTAGCTTGTTAGTAATGCATATTTTGCGGTAATTCAAACGGACTACAGTAGATATTATGCTACATCAGTGGTTTTTAATGTGGAGAATATGCCCCACTGGGGGACAATTTTAATTTTTAGGAAAGCAATTTGATTTATAGGTGTTTTGGTGATCCAAGTCTTTGTTCTTGGGATCTATTAGCGGTAACATTCTAGTATAATAATGATGTAATCACAAACTCCATTCATTCATTAACCTATCTTTGGTTTTAAAATCACATTTGTTTATCTCACAGATTTAAATTGAATATTTGTTTTTATTTTTACTAAATTTATTAGACATAAATCGAACAAAGCCACAAACAGATTTCATGCAAAGATTTTTTCTCTTCGCAGAAAAAATCAATTGCGCAAGCGCCGACTTAAAATCCCTAACATCTGTAGAAGAGCGCTTGTAGTCGTGATCCCAAAGCCAATGAAGCCCGTGAGGGACCCAAAAAGTTATTAATCAATATCTCTGCTCTATTTCTCCTACAAGATCCTCAAAAAGCTTATCTAAGCGCGCTTCGAGCCATTAATCGATTTCTGTTCCCTAAAGAGCAGGATGGGTTTCGACGCGGGATGTCAACTGTAGATCAAATTGTTTTAGTGACCCAGAATATTGAGGATTTTTTCGAGGCTAAGAAGAAGGCCGGTGCCGTATTTGTCAATCTGACAACTGCTTATGACACTGTCTGGCACCGTGGCCTTTCCTGCAAGCTGCTGAGGCTTCTGCTGGATAAGCATATGGTCAAAATGATCATGGAGCTTGTCCGAAACCAAAGTTTCATCCTTTACAACCGATGACAGCAAGCAAAGCAGGTTAAGTTGTCTTAAAAACGGCGTTCCTCAGGGATCGGTCTTAGTTCCCCTCCTATTTAACATCTATACGTACGATATGCGTTCCATGATTTTCAGAAAGTTTGCTTATGCTGATGATTTAGCATTGTTGCACTCTTCTGGAAACTTAAAAGGACTTTTTTGATGGGACTTTAAGCCAAGACATGTCTACACTTTTAGCGTATCTCCAGACTTGGAGGTTGAAGCTCAGTCACACTAAGAAGGTGACGGCAGCTTTTCACTTAAATAACCGAGAGGCCAAACGTGAGCTAAAAGTCTGCAACAACGGTAGACTTTTACCGTTCTGTCCTAACCCCACTTATCTTGGTGTAAAACTGGACAGATCGCTCACGTTTCGTCACCATCTAGTGGCATTGCGCAAAAAACTATCCTCGCACATTACACTGTTGAGGCGACTCGTGGGCTCGGGATGGGGTGCTGGTGCCAAAACACTACTCATAGCTGCCTTATCTCTAGTCTACTCAACAGCTGAGTACTGCATGCCAGTTTGGTTTCGCAGTGCTCACACTCGTTTCATAGACAGTGTCTTGAACGACGCCTTGAGCATAGTCACTGGATGCCTGCGTTCCACTCCAATAGACCACCTATCTATACTCTCAGGCATCTAGCCAGCTGAGCTTCGTCGAATGGGAGCGACACTCTTCTTGGCCCACCGTGGATTTCTGGACCCTGATCATATGTTATATGGTCTTTTAAGTGGGTCCTCAAATGCTTGCCAAGAGAGACTAAGATCCAGACGCCCGTTTGTGCCAGCTGCGCAGAATCTTTTGGACAACCTTGCCAGACTTGGCATCCGCGCTTCTGAGTGGACAAATTATAAATGGAAAGCTGATTACCGTGAAAATTCTTCCAGGTCCGTGTTTTTGTGCCCGGGACCGGTGGCAGGTTTTACCGGTAACTGAAATTTTAAACCGGATAATTACAAAACAAAATATAAGAGTTTATAAAAAACCTCTTCAAACAATTAAGCAAATTTTACCGAATTTAAAAGATCCAATCGAACAAATTAACAGCCAGGAGTGATTTATAAAATTCCTTGTTATATTTTGATGGCATTTACATAGGTGAAACTGGTAGGCCATTTCATACAAGATGTAAAGAACACATGCGTGATGTGAATTCAAAAAGTTTAGCATGATTATAAAACAACAATATGAACAACACATCTACTCTGGTGAAACATGTCTATTCACACAATCTTCATATGGAATAGAATTATTCAAAAATTCTGGCAAAAAAAACAGATTATACAAAAAGAAGGTTTTTAGAGTCCGTTTTTATTCACTCAAACAATTATGCTTTTAATGACAAAATCAATTGTTTTTATCCAAATGCTTATCAAAATTTAAACTTTTAATTCCGTTAGATGTCGTTTTAAATTACAAATGTACTTTCATTTGTTATTATTATTATTTTTTTTTTGCACCCCTATGGTTTCCTTACGGATGATGTTTGTGTTTCATTTAATCTTCTGATAAAGGTTTACTGAGTTTATAGTATACCGAAATGTTGAATTTTTATTATTGTTTTTATCTTTTAATAAAAAATTAACAGCAATTTAGACTCAAATTTACCAGAAGTTCATTAACCAAGATCTTACTACTAAAATTAAACAATCTAACACTAATTACAACAAAACATGTAACAATTTTTGGAATCACTCTTAAAGGAAGACTTACATTTCTGCAACACATAAATTTCACCATTGCCAAAGCAAAACAAACTCAAAACATTCTCAAAGCACTCCCTTCTACCAAAACAATAACAAAAGGAACTGATCATTTTTATATTTAAAACATTTTACTCCATGAATTTTTGAATATACGAACATACACCATATTGAGCTCTACTATACAAAACAACAGCATTACAAAACGCAAATTATTCAGAAATTAGCTCAAAGCATTGCCACAGGCGCGACACAAGACAAAAACACTTGCAAAATAAAACCAGTTTCCTTCCAATCGGCATCAATCTCAAGCTTCATACTGCTCAACTTAAAGCAACCGACTCAAACACAAAGACATCCTGTACATTATCTTAATGCACATTTAGATCCAACCAGAAATATGAAAGCAGTAATCTATCATCAATCACACTAACATCGTCATCTCAGACAAAACACCTGGATCTAGAGAAAACCTCAAGCACATTCTAACTACCATCACCTCAGATTATCTCAGTTCTAGCAAAAAGCACGTAATAATTAAAACCACACCCAAAGACAATCACTTATCAGAATATTGACAAGTTACATGCGCATAAAACTGGCACAGGTAATCAACACTCTTGCAACAAATCACCACTAATATCACTATGTGTAGGTAACTGCGCAAGTCACAGTTTTTAACAGGAAACGCGATACTCTATGAACAGCAAGCTTTTGTGTAAGAGAGAGACCTTGACACAATTATCAAACACACTTTGTCACGCTTACAGCGACTACGAGTAGTTTTCTGTTATTATTAAAAGTTTATAAAACAACTTTTAAAATGATTAAAAGATTGGAAATAGTTAGAAGTTAGAGCTAAATTCATTTTTGAAGCAAATCATTTTTAAAATATTAACACGAGAAAGCGCGTTATTCAATATAAAATAAAAATAAAGTTAATATCTGTATCTGAATTTGGGTGGTCTACGAAAGAACAAAATTGGGAAAAAATCGAACTTTTTATCATGAAACGTTTGTTTAAAGATTGAACACAAATATCGTAAAAATAAATATCGAGCGTGTTTAGAAAAAACTTTTTTTATTTTTATGTTCTCTATTATTAAAGGTTCTCTATTATAGGTAAACATTATTTTTTTATATTTTTATGGTCTACTGACCATCATTGATCTACTGACCATCACTGTCTATGACCATATCGTTTTCATGACACTACTACCGTATTTTTGTATCGTTTTAGTGGTAAGAATCAGAAGAACGAAACGTAAGCCACTAACGAAACAATAACACAAACAAAATGAGATTGTGGTAAGCGAACATAAAGAATAGCTACACAGTTCACATTACGTCAGGTGGACCCCAGGTTTATTCATTGCATTCGTTCCGTGTGATGCTGGTACGGCTGCGTTCCGGACACACGGGTCTTCCTGCACCTTGTGCGACACTTCTCAACTTTTTATCCTTAGATGTTGCACAGAAAGAGCACCGTTTCCTCTTTTACAAGGCGATTCCCATTTGCATGGACGTTTTTGAAACAGTTAAACCACATCTCACCATAGCTTCCTTTGCAGCTTTGTGGAGTTGAGGAATTTTCTGCGTACTTGTCATATGTGGCGTGATGAGGCTTTCAACAAGGTCTTTCAAAAAACGTAGCCGTCTGAAACCATGGCTATTCTGGTAATCGGGATATATTTCTCTAAAATTGGTATAAGAATTTAGTACTTCAATATCCAGCAGGTTGTAAAAGAGAATAAGAAAGCATCAGCGGATTTGTCTGTTGCAGGCATAATTTTCAACCATTTGATCAAGTAGATCAACCCCAATCTTGATCTTGTTGTAAGAATTAATGATTTCTGGCCTCTTCTTTCGATCTTCTTCATCAATGCTTATGTTGTGACGCATCGTTTTCAAAAGTATCACAGCTTTATTCTTTTGGGAACATAACTAACCATCGTCATGTTTAAACCAAAAACTGAAGTCTTTGTTTGTCGAGACTTTGCAGCTTTCATGCATTTTGGAATTTCTCGTTTAAATTTCTTCATGGTCCCAACAGCAGTCAACTGGTGCTGAAGCAACAATTTCGCCAAAGGCACACTTGTAAAAAAGTTGTGCATTTATACGTTCCTCCCTGAGCCTTGAAGTGGTATCGTTAAATGGACAACTATATTTTGACCATGATTTTTCTCAGGTGCTGACCCTGGTTGTCTTCCCACATAAATCTTTGCATCGAAGGCATAAGGCACTGACGCATTGCACAACCAAATAATTTTTATGGCGTACTTGGCTGGCTTGCTGGCGATCGTGTATTTTGTGAAGGGACATCGCCCTCTGAATGTACGAGCTGCTCGTCTACCGTAGTATAAGCTCCAAGGAAAAGTTGAGTCTTACAGTTTAAAGGTGGATACCTCCTAACACGTTTTTCGAAATCTCGGTCTCGTCTTGCTCTCGCAATCCCAAAATCTCGTCTCGGTCTTGGAACATTGTGTCTCGAATCTAAGTCGAGACATTGCAGCAATGTAGGCAAAGCTCACAAGTGTTACAACAATAAATATAAGTTTCACAATAAACATAAACAAATAGATATAAATAAGTGTTTGATCAACTTTTGAAAATATCGCTCGATATTGTTTTTCATTAAACCTCCCTCTAAATTATTTTTGCACCTGTTTTTAGTTTGGGGTAGTTATGAATGAATGAATGAATGAATGAATGAATGAAACAGTTTATTTTCACAAATGAGCAACAACATTTACATAAGCACAAAGCGATTTTTTGTGAGGAAGCACCGAAAAACCGTTAGGTTATCAAAGTCAAGGTGCTCCCTGTAGTTCAAAAAAAAGAGAAAAAAAGAAAAACAAAACAAAACAACAATACAACAAGGGTAATACAAATGACTGACTTAATTACGTAAATGGTAAATAATAGTTAATAGACCTGTTTCCTGTGTAAAACGAGAATTCTCGTTGTGCGATCACATCTTTTCATGACTAAGGTTTTTTTTTCAAAAGTAATTTGATAGCACATTAGTTTCGACTTCACGGATTTTTAATTTCGCTGATTCAAAAAGTTATGGCAATAAAACGCTTTGAATGTTATTTCCCGAGGGACGTATTACATTAAACTGAAATCTTTTTAGTACGTACAATTGTAACACAATAATTAAGATCAGGATCAACTATAATGCATTTAATTTTACATGAGACCTAGCGAGTTATTAATAGGTGCTTAAGAGTGCGTTTTTATATTGCTTATTGAAGGTATGCAAAGGTAGTTTCTTTAAATTAACGTCAATTTCATTCCAAAGTTTGACACCGCGATATTGTAATTTCTTATGACCTGTTTTTTTTGATGCACGGGGGAGAAAATAATTGGCAGTTATATTATTTCTCGTTTCATAATTATGAATATTTCCAATTTTGGTAAAGCTATTTTGGAACATCTCTGGTAATTTATTACTGAATAGTTTATGCATAAATTTAGCCAGTTCTAATTTATACACATCTTTTATTTTTAAAAAATTTAGTTTTTTGTATAATTTAGTGACGTGGGCAAATTTCTTACTACAGGTAATCGTTCGTATGATGTTATTTAACCGCACTTCGATTTCATGAACTTGATTTTGTGAAGCCGTACCCCATATAGTAATACCATATTGGATACGGCTATATGCAAAACTGTAGTAGAGCATGTGAAGAGTCTCAGTTGTCACATATTCACGTAGCTGATACAATAAAGAGCAACACTTAGCCAATTGTAAGGAGAGTTCTTTGATATGTGCCGACCAATTTAAATTTTCATCGATGTGAACTCCCAAGTATTTTACTACTTTATTTCTATCTATTTGGATATTATTTATTAGTACTTTAAAGTTTGTGTTGACTGCACTAGGTAGATGCTTGTTGAATAGTAGATATGTTGTTTTTGAGTAATTAAGTGATAACTTGTTTTGGCACATCCAATTATCTATATGATGCATTTGAATATTAACTTTTTTTTCGAGTTCGAATAGGTTATTATGTGATAGGGTTAAGTATGTATCATCGGCAAATAATGTAGTTGAGAATTCAGACGCTAGTGGCAAATCATTAATATACAAAATAAAAAGTAGTGGACCTAAAGATGAACCTTGAGGTACACCACATTTGATTTTTCTTAGAGTAGATTTTGACTTGGAAATTTTGGTGTATTGGTATCTATTGTTAAAATAGCTTTTCATCAGTTCGAGAGCTATTCCTCGAAATCCATACATGCATTCTAACTTTTTTATTAATATAGCATGGTCTACAGAGTCAAATGCTTTGCTCAAGTCTAAAAACAAAGAACAACTGTATAGCCCTTGATCAATATTATGTAGTAGGTCATTGTGGATTTTGCTAATTGCTAAAGTAGTAGATGAATTTTTTCTAAATCCGAATTGTCGTTCATTGAGTAGATTGTACCTTATCAAATAGGAATAAATGCGAGTATGTAAAAGTTTTTCAAAAATTTTGTTAAATTGGCATAGCAAGGATATCGGTCTGTAATTAGTGGTTTGAGTTGAGCATCCTTTTTTAAAAATAGGAATAACTTCTGCTATTTTTAGCGAGTCTGGATAAACACCAGTGTTCAAGCATACATTAAAGAGATTGCTTAAAAAAGTAGAAATTACAGGATTAGCAAGTTTAATAAATCTAGTTTCGATATCTATTGTTCTGCGTGATTTTCTATCTTTTAGTTTTGTTATTAAATTAAACACTTCCTGAGGGGTACAAGGAGAAAGAAATATAGAATTACTTATTTTTTTGATTTTATTTAAATTACTCTGTGTATCAGGTGGCTTATCGTGTGCAGATATTTTTGCTGCCATCCTCTTTCCAACACTTACAAAAAATTTATTGAACTCCTCCGCAATGGCCTGCGGATCTGTGATTGTACAACCTGTATCTGTTAATATCTTAGTAGGTCCAGAATTTTTTTGTTTTCTGTTGTATACTAGTTCATTAACAATATTCCATACTTTTTTGGAATTATTTTTGTTATCTTTTAGCACGTTGTGATAGTAATCAACTTTTGCTTGTTTAATTAAACGATTTAATAGATTGCGATAAATTTTGTATTTATGACTTTGTGATGTGTCGGGCTTCTCACGCAAATTGTTATACATTTTGTTTTTGATTCGGATCGATTTCAGAAGACCGCGAGTCAACCACGGTCTACATCTAAGCTTATTTTCCTTTCTCGAAGCTTTTCTCATAGGTGCAAATTCGTCAACAACATTTTCAAATTTTGTTATAAATTTGTCGTACAATTCATGAGGCGAGCTTATATTGCTGTCTATTAGAATGTTAAGTTGGTCATTAAGAGCATTTAAGAAAATTTCTAAATTAAATTTGGTCATATCTCTTACTTTATAGTCATTATTTTGCGTTTTTTTTACTTTAGTAATTGCCGAGACAATTGCAAAAGTCGCGTAATGATCACTTAAATCACACGTCAATACACCAGATACTACTCGTCTTTTTCTGTTATTTGTGTAGATGTGATCGAGTAACGTTTTAGACGTGAGACTGATTCTGGTTGGCAGGTCGATTAGACTGAGGCATGTGCAACTTAATAACATATCCGCATATCTTCGAATTGAATCGTTTGTGGATATTTGCATTAAGTCAATATTAAAATCACCGAAGCAATAATATTGTTTTTTACTGTTATTTAGGGATATAAGTATTTCGTTTAAGCTATCCTTAAAATTATTTACAGCAGAGGCCGTTGCAATAGGATGCCTGTACACTACACCTACTACTATCGGGCCTGTTTTTGTATGAATATCAATCCATAAATGTTCAGAATTAGGCAAGAGGTAATTGGAGTATTGATTTAATTCAAATTTAATCGTATTTTTTATATACAAACCAACACCCCCCGCATTGGTCGTGCTGTCACTATGAATGAAAGTATAACCATCCAGATTAAAATTTCGGTTAATTTTTTCTTTTTGTAATTTGGTTTCAGAGATAGCTACGATATCTGGTTGGTTTGTAAAGCTGGACAACAAATTATTTAGTGAGTCTATATTTTTTTGAATGCTTCGAACGTTAAAGTGAATTATAAATAAGTCGTCATGATTTTTTTTGTCAAACAAGTTTTTTTTACAAGCATCTACATAGTAACTAGTGGAAAACAAATCGCTATAATTGTGATCAAAACAATCAGTGTCAGCGTTGTTGCAGAGGTGCAAGTCAAGGTTGGGGCGTGAGTTTGCCATTGTGCAAATTGATTGTGTGATACAATTTTTCCCACGCTATTAGAAGGTTACTCCTTACAATTGGCATCGTCATTAAAAAGCAATGGTAAATAGTTTAGTTTTTGAAAATCTACATCAATATTATGTTTAAAGAGATCATCAGGGGTCGATATTGTAATCCAATCTCCGATTCCCTCATCTTTTTCATTGTTGCCAATTTTACCTTCATATTTCGCTGATTTCTTCATTCTAATGCGACCGTTTATCGTGTGACATAGTACAAATTTTCCGCCGCATTCATTTTTAACATAGTGGAGCAGTTTAGATCTAAGTGGGGTAATATCTTCAGTAATGAAAGCATCCGGAAAATGTTTACTGTCTCTTAGCCGAGATTTTGCTTTTAGAAATTCGTTGCGTTTTTTATACGACAGAAATCGCACAATTACTTGTCTAGGTTTTGCATCAGCTGTTTTCTTTTTTTTGCCAAGTCTATGTGCCCTTTGTATATCGGAGCTCTTTAGATCAATTTTCAATTCCTTAGCTAATTCAAAAACAATATTTTCGCCGTCATCTTGTTTTTCTTTGCTTTCTGGGCTGCCATGTATGCGAAGATTTTCTCTTCTACCATATTGTTCAAGCGCATCAACATTGAACACATTTAGAGAAAGTGCCTGCTTTAGCTTAATATTTTCTGCTTTCAAGTTAAGCATTTCTTCGTTGTTATCGTTTAGCTTGGCTTTTAGCTCGTGCACCTGACTTTCCAATTTTTTCATACAACTGTATATTTCATGCAGTTTTTCTCGATCATCACTATTAAAATTTGCTGTATTACTAGCAGAAGATCCTTCGTTGTTACTTGAGTATTTATCTTTTTTAGAATTTCGACTCATTTTTGAAGTTTTTCTGACTACAGTAGGAGAGAGAAAAAAGAACCTTTTGCTTACGCGCTGGCTACAAGCGAATGAGTAGTTACATCCTGATGATGAAAAAAGTGATTACTCGGATCTTATAATGTGTTTAAAAAATGTTTATGTGAATAATCCAAAATTAAGTAGGTTTAGTTTAATGTGAATAATAGAATTTAACCCTTAACATATTAAGGGAGGTCTCTCAGGGACCCCAGAGTTCAATTTTTTGGCTTCCGCCCTAACTAGAGTTGCAATTTTTTTCTTAATCTTTGTATGTGTCATAAATTGGAATAAGATAAATATAGTGTGATCAAATTCATGAAAAAAATTTTGAATATCATTCAAAAATCTGTCAATTGAATACCATTTAAAAAGTCATTCAAAAATCTGCATTGTGGATTCGTGGACCTAGAGAAAGCTTACGACAGGGTTCCGCGGAAAGAGCTGTGGTAGTGTACGAGAAAATCCGGAATAGCGGAAAAGTATCTGCAATTAGTACAGGATATGCATCGTCATCGTTTGAAGGGTATCCACTCCAGGCCAGACACAAACAGGACTGGGGCTGAGGGTTTATCCTTTTACTACCCCAGACTGCTGCACTGCCTGAATCAGATGCTGACAGTGGTGTTATTAAGCCAGTTTCGTCATCCAAAACCGTCAGATCTCGTGCTACATGTGGTGCCCGATGTATAGGGCACGCTGTTAGTACATGGTCTGCGGTTTGCTCAGAGGCACCACACTCGCAATTTGGTGAAGGAGCGAGACCCCATTTGTGCATGGACAAATGGAATCGCCCAACATTGCAGACGGTTGAGCTTAACCCAAGCTGCTCGGGGTAATCCCATCCCAACAGGCCTGTCACCGGTCTCGGGAACAAAAGCACGGAGCCTGGAAGCATTTTCACAGTACTTCGTTTTCCATTTATGGTTTGTCCATTCAGAAGGGCGGATGCCAAGTCTGGTAAGGTTATCCAAAAGATTCTGCGCACCTGGCACAAACGGGCGTCTGGATCTTAGTCTCACTTGGCGATTATCTGAGGACCCACATAAAAGACCATACAAGATATGGCCCAGAGATCCACGTTGAGCCAAGAAGAGTGTCGCTCCCAGTCGGCGAAGCTCAGCTGGCTGAATGCCTGAGAGTACAGGTAGGTGGTTCGTTGGAGTGAGACGCAGGCATCCAGTAACTATGCGTAAGCCGTCATTCAAGACATTGTCGATGAGACGAGTGTGAGCACTGCGACACCAGACTGGCGCACAGTACTCAGCTGTTGAGTAGAC
This sequence comes from Diplosoma virens, assembly GCA_963680785.1. Classification (NCBI taxonomy): domain Eukaryota; kingdom Metazoa; phylum Chordata; class Ascidiacea; order Aplousobranchia; family Didemnidae; genus Diplosoma; species Diplosoma virens. The sequence goes on along the minus strand of OY796896.1, from coordinate 40,991,294 downwards.
TAGAGATAAGGTGGCTATGCGTAGTGTTTTAGCACCAGCACCCCATCCCGAGCTCACGAGTCGCCTCAGCAGTGTGACGCGCGAGGATAGTTTTTTGCGCAATGCCACTAAATGGTGACGAAACGTGAGCGATCTGTCCAGTTTTACCCCAAGATAAGTAGGGGTTCGCACAGAACAGAAAAAGTCTACCATTGTTGTAGACCTTTAGCTCACGTTTGGCTTCTCGGTTATTTAAATGAAAGGCTGCCGTCACCTTCTTAGTGTGACTGAGCTTCAACCTCCAAGTCTGGAGATGCGCTGAAAGTGTAGACATGTCTTGGCTTAAAGTCCCCTCCAAGTCCTTCCAATTTCCAGAAGAGTGCAACAATGCTAGATCATCAGCATAAGCAAACTTTCTGGAAATCATGGAAGGCATATCGTACTTATAGATGTTAAATAGGAGGGGAGCCAAGACCGATCCCTGAGGAACGCCGTTTTTAAGACGGCGTAGCCTGCTTTGCTTGCTGTCACCGGTGGTAAGGATATGTGTGAGGGAAGCGAAACAGTGGTAAGGTGTGCAGTAGGAACTACAAAAAGTTTCAAGGTCAAGGTTGGACTGCACCAGGGATCAGCGTTAAGTCCGTAACTGTTTGCAGTGATAATGGACAGGCTAACGGATGAAGTAAGGAAAGGACCACCATGGACGATGCTCTTTGCTGGTGATATTGTGATTTTCGAAAAGACTATGGAAGAAGTGGAGCGGTGATTAGAATCCTGGAGATATGCATTGGAAAGAAGAGGGATAAAAATAAGTAGGTCAAAGACCGAATATCTGTGCATAAATGGAGGAAATGACGACGAAACAGTGTAGATGGACGATACAAAAGTGCCAAGAGTAAAGGAATTTAAGTATTTGGGATCAACGGTGCAAGAAAGTGGTGGTTGTGAGAGGGAGGTAAAGAAGAGAGTACAGGCAGGATGGAACGGATGAAGAAGAATATCAGGAGTAATCTGCGACAAGAGGTTACCAGCTAGAGTAAAAGGAAAAGTGTACAGTTCAGTGGTAAGACCAGTAATGGTGTATGGACTCGAGACGGTGGCAGTCACAAAGAAACAAGTGAAAGAGATGGAAGTCGCAGAGATGAAAATGTTGAGGTTTGCTATGGGAGTGACGAGAAAAGACAAGATCATAAACGAGTACATCAGGGGTACCGATAAGGTAGAATGGTTAGGAATGAAGATGAGGGAGGGCAGGATGAGATGGTATGGACATGTCATGAGGAGAGACCAAGAGTATGTTAGAAGAAAGATGATGGAAATGGAGTTACCGGGAAAGTGCAAAAGAGGGAGACCAAAGAGACGATTTTTAGATGTAGTAAAAGAAGATATGGGGAAAAGACGGATGTTGAAGACAGAAAGGTTTGGAGAATGATGATACGCTGTGGCCACCCCTGACTGAAAGAAAAGGCCGAAAGGAGAAGAAGAAGAAAAAGATTCAAAAATCAAAAAAATTTTCCGGAGGTTGTGGTGGGACTTTATAACACAAGAAGATGCATCAGATTCAAAGGACAATCTTGAATTGAATTCTAAAGAAAGTGACATTGCCAGCGGAGCAGAATCAGATGCTAATTCTGAGGAAGATGATGAGTTATTGCAAAATCAGAAAGGTTTGGAAAAGTTTCGCCCCTCCAGTAACTCGCCAGCACAGTTGCAATATTGTCAAAGGATCTCCTGGGCCAACGCGCATTACAAATAATGCACCCACTATGCAAAAATTTTTCAATTTGTTTTTTGATGACAAAATTGTGGGTGCTATATGCACCTATAATAACCTTGAAGCAACACGTGTTATTCAAGAAATCAATGCAAATACTGCTTCAAACAGAATAAGAACTTGAAAAAATGTAGAACCTGTGGAAATAAGAGCATTTTTTGGAGTGTTGTTAATTGCTGCAGCTCTTCATTGTCAAAATAAAGCAATTTCTGAAATGTGGTCTACTGAGAAACCATTCGCCGTGCTATTTTTACTGCTTTCATGGCACAAAATAGATTTGCTCACATACTTCAGTTTATTAGATTTGATGGCAAATCAGCGCGTGGTCATAGAAAAGCAAATGATAAGCTTGCAACTTTTCGCGAGAATTTGGGATGGATTTGTAAAAAACTGCAAAAAGCTCTTTGAACCATTTGAAGAAGTCACAGTGGAAAAACAATTAGTTGCTTTCCGAGGAAAATGTCCAATGAGACAGTACATGAAATCAAAACCAGCAAGACCACCTACCTACCTATACAATTTGCAAGTTCATACTGGAAGACTTCCTGGAAATGCACTCGAGAAAAATCAAGAACGTCGGGTTGTGTGTGACATGATGAAACCACTGTTTGGAGGTAATGCATAAGTATCCGGATGAAATGTCACTGCAGACAATTTTTTAACATCAGTGCCAACTGCAGAATTTTTACTTCAGAAAAGTATCACTATGACAGGAATATTGAGAAAAAAGAAGCCAGACATCCCTGCAGTTACGGAAGATGCGAAAAGAAGAGATGTTTTATTGTCAAAACTCCTCTTTCCTGACAGACTGGCAGTTGTAAGCTATGTGCCCGAAAAAATAAGACGGTTCGTGTACTGTCTTCTCAGTATCTTGATGATTTATTTTCTAATGAAGACTGCAAAAAAATTAACATGATACTTGAATATAACCGCACAAAAGGTAGAGTGGACAATGCAGACAAGTTGGTGAGAGAATAATCTTGTGCCAAGCGAACCTCGAGACAGCCTGTGCGACTTTTAGTAAACATGCTTGACATTGGAGCCCCGAATTCGTATGTTATTTGGATGTCCAAAAACAGAGACTGAAACAATAGAAAATCTAATCTAAAATAACATTTCTTGACGGAGTTGGGCAAAAAATTGACAAAACCTAACATCTTGCGCAGAGCATGTAATTTATATGGTTTCGATTCACATCATTAGAGCTATTGAAACTTTGGGGGTTTTTGTAATTCGAAACACTGAAGCTTCAGATATATCCTCAACGTCAGATCCAGATCAGAGACGCAAGAAAAGAAGATGTTCTTATTGTCCTCGAAGCAACGACCGAAAAGTCAACATTTTATACTCCAAATGCAAACGTTTAGCTTGCGAAGAGCATAGAGTTATCAATATAACTGTGACATGTGCAAAAGCTAGCCAAGATGACAGTGGATGAATTGTGTGATTATGATTATGAAATGTAGAAAGCGATTTTGCAAGTAGTTGACAGTAATATTATCTAAATTGTGTTGCTGCTACTAAATATTCTAATTTTTATGTTCTGGGCCTAATTAAACACACAAAAAAAGATGGAATAACACTTGTGGTAAAAATCTGAGTTTGTTACAATGTCACATTAAAAAGAGCCATCTGTTTCACCTACTGTAAACTTGCTTTCTGATATTGATTGTAAAAATTGTATTCTAACCAATGATGAAGAGTGTAGATAACGACTTTGGTAGTGTTTTGGTGCACCAGTATATTATGTTTCGGGCTGGTTGTGTTTTTGTAGAAAAAATAAAAAATAAACAAATACGGCTACCATAAATATTTATGTCATGTTCAAAAATGGTTGTGTCATTGAACTAATTTTCAGCAACACGCAATTCTATAGTTTAAACTGATTTATTACACTAAGCAAACCATTGAAGCATTGAAAACGATGGGGTCCTCACAGGACTCCATCTTGGTAAACGACGTTGGTGAGCTAGCCTTGGTATGTTAAAGGTTAAATGTAAAGTGCGTAAGTCCCTAAAATCACAATAAAAATGCGTAAATCCAATTTAACATTTTAGTAATATAATTTGACATGTGCATCTAAAATATCCATCAATGACGTAATCAGTTTAATATAAAATATGTCAATACTTAATAACGCTAAAAACAAAAATCGCAGTAAAACCTGATTTCATGACTCATTGTAAAACTTTGAGTAAAATTTACTCAAAAGTAATATTTTCTGACTGAGTTACTTTTTCAAATTATGACTTTTAAGTACATAGCAAAGTAATTAAATGTAATATCGGTTTTAAATAATGTTACTCATAGAGAAAAAATATATACGTCGTACGCTATATACCGTATATACAGTATATTCTAATATCTTTTCTCGCTTTCCAGAAAAATACTTAACTAAAAGCTATCCCGAAAAATATTTAACTAAAAGCTATTTTCTATACTTAACTAAAAGCTATTTTCGTTTCAAGTTTGTTTAAACGCGTTTAGATTTAACAATAAGGTGATTTTACTTGTTCAGCTATTAAAGAAAATTTTACAAAACTTAAAATGTATATTGTAAATAAATTTTGATTCTACAAATTATGTCCTTTTCAATTTATAAATTGCAGACATCTGAAGCTTGCGCTCAAGAAAGAGCAGCTAAAAAAGATTAAAAAGTAAATAAAAATTCAACTAAAAAAAAAACAAAGCAATTTTTGCTTGAAAAAAAATTGTTTGTGAGCAAAATAAAATCAACAGTTCAAATTTAATTGAACGTACCCCACTATAACCCTGTATTGGTTATTGAGTGGTGAGTTGCGGATCGAAGTCCGATTATCATCTAATAAATGTTTGATTAAAACCAGCGACACCTATAAAACAAAACATGGTTACTCAAGACGTTCCCGTCATAATGACGAACATAGCTCTCTCCAATGCAGCAATATCCTGCTAGTTAGGCTAAACAGATTTTCATTACAAAAAACTTTAAAATTTTCTTCCTTTAAAGTTTGAGATAAGGCTTTTATCTTAAGCAAGATGAACTTTAAATCTTGACCCTTCTTTTGCTCTTTATTTGAATTTGAATAAATTTTATGTTTGAAAATCAAAAAACATAATCTTAAAAAAATTTAATAAACCATGGTCTAAAATACTTGTCCAACTATATTGAGATTAAATAGCCTTTGTCTAAATAATTCTATTTAAATAATCTAAATGTCTAAATCAACAGATGGTCTCAAGTGAGTGGAGCAGAAAAATTAGCAGGGAGAACGGTTGGTGGCAATTGTGAAGAACGTTTCTTCAACTCGAGTTCACAGAAAGTCGCTGCAATCAGCCAAGTTTTACAAATAGAGCAATTTTTCAAGAAGGTTTGCATTGACAACAGCGTAAAAAAGTTTGATTTGCGGCTTAAGCTGTTGATGAGTGCTAAATTCAAAACATTGTCAAAGACATGCATTTACTATATTTGTTCCTTCTAAATCTTCAAAAAAAACAATAATTATTAAATTTGTTTGCAGATCTGTTCGAAACAGTGTATATGCCGGAAAAAAGAACATGAAGAGAAGTGAAGGACCAAAGCTTTTATCACCGAGTCATTGACAAAAAGAAGACTACATATACTGGAGGAAGCAAGGAAAGTGTTTGACTTTAAAAACGTTTGGACTATGAAAGGTAAAGTATACAGCGCCTACAAAGGTAAGAAGTATTTTATTAAGACACTATCAGATATTAGTAAGATAAGGTTCTCTTAATTTACAAAATTAAAACAAAAATTAATAACTAAAACTAACCTTAACTACATTACGCATTTACCCTACATCTCATACTTCATACTTTAAAAAAAATTTTTTTGTTTTGTTTTGTTATTTTGTTCTTATTTACAATCTTAAGTTATATTTTTGTGTATTTAATTTTAATATTGTATTGTGTATTTATTTGTGTTTTATAATTAATTGTTGTGCATCTTAAATACTTTTTTAATGCTAAATAAACTTACATGCAATTCTTGTAACAAAACAATTAGAAAGGATTTTACTCCTATTACATGTACAAAATGCTCAGCACTTTTTCATAAAAAATGTGCTAAAAAAATTGACAACCAAGCACTGGCTTCTAGCAATTTTTATTGTGGTTGTGTGATGGACTCAGCCTCTCTAATAAAGGCTAAGGACAATAACAGTAACAAAAAATTACAGAAATTTGATGTTGATAAATTAAATTCATTATTTTACTCTTCTAACTCTGAAACTACAAATCATACCTATTTAATTGACCCAGTTAATAATTACAATTTTTATGAGAAATATCTTGAAATTCAATCTACAAAATCATTAATTTTTGATGAGAATGCTTGGAAAACTTTTTTTATTATTTCTCTCAACATTAGATCACTTTCTAATTCTTTGAATTTTAGTAAATTAGAAGCATTTGTGCACAATCTAAATTCCAAACCAGACATTATTGCTATCACTGAAACTTGGATTCATAATAATTTACCTGGACCATATTGCAATCTTAATGATTATGTTTTCATACCAAATAGTAGAAAAATTGCTAAAGGTGGCAGAGTTGGTTTCTATGTCAAACGTTGCCATAAATTTACTGTTATTGATGAAATAACAAAAATGCATGAAAAAGCATTTGAATCAATTTTTATAAAGATTGAATTACTTAATAATACTGTGTGTTGTGGTAATGTTTATAGATCTCCACTGAATGATAATTATTCAAATAAGATTTTTCTAGATAATCTTGAGGAATGTTTTCAAAATAGTAGAGAATCCTTAAATAAATGTATTATTACTGGAGATCTAAACTATGATTTACTAAATCTAGAAAATACACATGTTAGCAACTTTGTGGAATTGATGAATGAAAATTATTATTTTCTTGTCATTAACAAACCCACTTGCTTTAGTGATAGTAGTGCAACTGTAATAGATCATATTTGGACCAACCTTCGTTCTCATCAAATAAAATCAGGTGCCATACCTGACCCACTATCTGACCATTTACCAATGTACATATGTATAGATTTCACAAAACATGGTCTTTCTAACCCAAAACACAAAAGGTTTTTCACTCCTCAAAATCTCACAAAATTCAATGAAATGTTTAAAAAAATTGACATTACCTCTATACTTGCTGAAAATAATACTAATTGTGCTTATGAGTTACTTATGACCAACTACAAGAAAGCTTTTAATCAATGCTTTCCCTTAACACAACAACATTGTAAAACCAAAAATAATCAAGCATGGTTTGATAAAGATTTATATTTACTTATGATTAATAAAAACAAATTTTTTAAAAAGTATTTGAAAAAAAAGAATGTTTTAAACAAAGCTAATTTGAACAAAATAAGAAATTCTTATAATCGAGCACTACAAGAAAAAAACAAAGCTATATGGCACAAACTTTTATAAAAATCAAAAATGATATGAGACAAACTTGGAAAAATATAAACAAACAATTTGGCAAAGTAAAAATATCATCATATGCTTCTCTATCAATCAATAACATTACCATTGATGACCCAAAACAGATCACTAATCACTTCAATGACTACTTTGTTAATATTGCTAGCAAATTAGTATCAAATTTACCCCAATTACCCCATAACTTTCAAACATATTTACTTAGTCCAACATTGAAATCACTTTATTTTCAGCCCACAACTTTATTTGAAATAAAAAAATTAGTGAATAACATTCAACCCAAAAACAGTTTTGGCACAGATGAAGTACCTTCAAGCATATTAAAAACCACTCCTGATAATGTGCTGTTTGCCTTGACACATGTGTTTAATCTTTCTTGGACAAATGGTGATTTCATTTCGGGCTTTAAAACTGCAAAAGTTGTACCAATTCATAAAAAGAGTAATGTAACTAATGTAAGTAATTATCGCCCTATTAGTTCACTATGTTCAATGTCTAAAATACTTGAAAAATTAGTGTATAATCGAGTAATCTCATTTCTAAACAAGCAAAATTTTTTTATAAATAACAATTTGGCTTTAGAAAAAATCACTCAACTCTTCATGCGATTTCTTTATTAACTGAAAATATTACTGATGCTTTTGAAAAAAAAGAACAGGTACTTGGTATATTTCTTGACTTATCTAAAGCATTTGATACCATAGATCATAAAATTTTATTGACAAAATTGTGGCATTATGAAATTAAAGGAGTAGCAAATAAGTGGTTTGATAAGCAATTGATTTAGGTAAATGGTATTTGTTCTGATACAAAAATAATAGAATTCGGTGTACCCCAAGGTTCAATATTAGGTCCTTTACTCTTCTCTATTTACGTAAATGACCTTAACAGAAGTTTAATCTCTGGTAATTGTATCATGTATGCAGATGACACTAATGTGTTTTTAAAAAATAAATGCTATGAAGGAGTTTACAAAACTGCAAACCAAGAGTTGATAAATATTGATAATTGGCTTTCAGCAAATCGGTTAATTTTGAATACAGATAAAACATTATATGATATTTCGCACAGCTAAAACAAAGCCTCCTTCAAATGATTTAACCCTCGCAATCAGAAATAATTTTGTTTCTCAGCAATCAAAAGCAAGGTTTTTGGAATAATTTTTCAAGAACATTTAAGCTGGAAACCACACATGGAGTTTACTCGTATACTAAAAAAACTCTATATCACTTATGGTACTATTAAGAAAATTTTAAAATACTTTGACAAAAACATGCTATTACTACTTTACAGTTTACAACTCCTTGATAATTAGTCACATAAGATATGGCATTGGAACTTGGTACAATCGTAATAAAACCACAGTTCAAAAAATTCAACGAATTGTGAATAAATTTATTAAAATGATTTTTGGATTACATCGTAGAGCAAGTGTCACAAACATAATGAAAGACAATGATATAATGACAATTGATCAAATAAATAAACTAGGACAATGTAGTTTTATGTACAAATACACAAAAAACTTGTTACCACCATGCTTTATTAATTTGTTTCAACACAACATCGTAGGCAATGACTCACAAATAAACACAAGAAGTCAATCTAAATTTTTTCTATTCTTTTGAAGATTGAATGTGACCAAACAATCGTTAAAGTATAGGTGTCCACTCTTTTGGAATAATGTCCCACATAGATTAAGGGAGTCTGGGTCTTATAAAAATTTTCGTAAAGAATTTCTAAAGAATCTTATAGAAAAATAAGCTTTCAAAAAAACGAATTTAACAAACTCTTTAAGAAAAACTTTTGCTGGTTGCTGTTCTTTTTTTCAGGAAACTTCAAATAATTTCATAAGGAAACTAAGTACGAGCTCAAGACATTCCACGAGAAAATCAAGTTAATAAATCAATGACGAAATTTGCCGATCACAATGAAAATTCAATTAATTTTTAATGTGATACGCACTATTTTTTTAATGTTTTTGTAGTTTTATTTTGGTTATTGTTTTTTGCCGGCCATATACATTTGAAATAATCCTTTTAACCCACGAAGGGATTTCTTTTTTGGGTTTCTTTGCCTGCCTGACCCCTTTTGGGTTTTGACCCTTTCGGTCACAGAGTTTGTTGTTTCTCCCACCCATGATTATGCAACATTCTCTTTATATGGCTTGGATGTACTGTATATATTATATTGTGATAAAGTATCTTTGCTACCTTTTGTATTTTGATATACACTTATATTTTTTTATTTTTAAAAAAAATTTTTAGTTAATTGTTTTCTTTTTTTCTCTCTTTTTTTTATAAAAATTAACGTACAGTAGCTACTTCGTTTTAAAGGTACGGCGACCACGCACAATTGACGTTGTGCGTGTAATAACGTATATCGTTTAGCCGCTGTTTCCTATTTCGCAATCACTTTTTCAATAAGAACTTCAAAACATAATATCTTGATTGTAAATGAAATTGAATTGAATTGAATTGAATTGGATGCCTGTTAGCACCATATACAGTAATTATTTGATTAGGTTTGCCTATTGCGTTATTATTTTTGCAAGAACAAGAATGCTATTTTTCTCTCATTGTAGGCCTACAGGCCTATAACAGCCCAAGTAACAAAATAAAATAAACTTTTATACCTATGTGACCATAAATGACATGGTTAATTTGAAAATTTAAACAGTAATTTTCCTGGAAAAAGCAAATATTAAATTTTTAATTGTTATTTACCAAGTGCGTATTTCGTCTCTCCATTGTATGATGTGTAATTGTGGCGCTATGTTGATAAGCAACTTTATTGTTTAGACCAGTGGTCCTCCAAGTGGTCGATTGGAATATTTAAGGGGTCAAAAGAAGGTTGACAAATTAACTTAGAGTTTACTTGAGCAATAAAGCAATACTGCCGAAAATGTTAAACATATAGCTGTCAAAATAAAGATCTTTTTTTAGTATTTAATTGCTTCCTCTCACATTAACAGTAATTTAAAGACATAAATTGTTGCGTGTAAGTGAAAATAAAAAACAGTTATTCACGTAGTGTTAAAGAGTGTGTGTTCGATGCAATACTTTTTACTTATTTTGCAGTCGACGTGCAGAAAAGTTTGATATTTATTATTTATTTCAGTGCTAGAAATTAGATAGATTTAAAAAAAAATTTTTTGTTTAAGCTCACAAAAATTTTGCTAATTCAAGTTTTTCATTTCTAACTTTTTGGGTTTAGGAAAGGGTGATGTAATTTTCGTATTAATTCTCATTCCCAGTTAATATGTCTGTTGCAAGAGATCCAAACATTTATTAGGTCTATAGTTATTTTAAAAATTTGTTAAATAATTTACAGGATTGCATTTTTTGGTTATTGTTCAGAAGTTTATATTTTTTGATTTCAAGTTTACCGCTTTAGTCCATGACGCTACTTTCGTCACACATACCAAAAAATTGTTTAACAAAATCATCATTCAATGCAGTACAGATCCCTGCCCAACAGTGAAGGCTGGCAAGTAAAAGCAACGAGAAACTGCAATCAGGGACGCAGGAAAAAAATTGGGGAGGAGGATCAAACTTCAAAAAAGGGTACGTTTTTGGTCAAAAAGATACTCTAACAAACGCAAACTTTAGCTTTGGAGAAAAAGTTGTACTAAAAAACTTAATAAAGACCAAAAAAATCAATAAATCAAAAGTCTTGTCTTTTCGGCAACAATATTTCATATACTTGGCCCGCAAATATTTTGATTTAGCATACTCAAAATGGTTGGAATGTCCCTGTTACAAATGAAGACGTGATTGGTTGAAGCGCTGTACTTGTGTTCAATATGGTGTCAGTTCAAAACCTACTCTCTCCATTCTTTTGTGTCCTTGAGGAAGAGACTTTACCACACTTTCTCCTGCGTAGCGGTCTTGGCAAGCAATTCTAAATTTCAGTTATATCTCTCATAAAGGTAAAAAACCAAAATAAAAATTTAAACCTAACAACAATATTTTTGTAGCTCCGGAAACAGGTCGGGGTAATTGCTTTCCTTATGTATTAGTTCCTCCGTCACTTTTCAGCGAGTCCAAAGGATAAATATAGAGATAAAATAAATAAATAAAGACCTTTTACATTTTTCCGACCTTCACTTTGAACTAAAAAATTTACACTTTTATGTTCAAGCAAAGACGTTATTTGGTCTTTACAAAATTTTCTGCCAAAAATTTTTTTCTATTTGTTAAAGTTTATTTTTGTTGAGACTTTGATGCTTTTAAAACAAAAAAATACTTTTTCTAAATTTTGTCCTCTCCGCTCAGTTATAGGCTAGGTGGTTCCTTTTGAAAAAAATTTGGTGACTTCTTGTCTAATTCGATATTTTATTAAGTCTATTAGATTAGATTCTGGTCAAGATTACATACAGTAATTTTAAAGTAAAATCTGATACAATGCTTCTGTCTTGCAAATTTTAAAATCAGATGCCCCCTCCCTTACCCCCCACCTACGTCATCCCGGAATCAACCATCTGCAAAACACAAATTGTTTAAATTGAAGGATATTACCGCGTACTGTTAATCAAGAATTTTAAATAAAAAGCTTTATGCCTAAAACGAAGAGCTGAACTAGTCACACCTATGGTCAAATTGAGTGAACTGCGTCCATTGCAACTCAAACTAATAGATACAGCTTTAATATTAATAGATTGCGTCATTTTACGTGAAATTTTTGGGATGAATTTAAAACATCTAAGTTGACAATTAAAACTTAAAAAAAAATTGTTTAGTCGTTGCTGATAATATTTAAAACTGCTACACAATATTTGTGGGTGCTGCAGCTTTGCAGCTCCTATGAGTGAGCGCCACTGCTCCCCAGGGTTTCTATCTTACATTGAATCATTTAATGTTGAATATTATTTTTCCGCTATTGTATGCGCAGGTCAAATGTTCAAATTTGATACATCATTTCTATTTGTTTTTTGTCTTTACTTAATTTCTTTTTTACCGAAACTTTCTTGGTCTGCAACCGCAACCAAATCAATTGCATTAACTTTTAGTACACTTTGTATTAGTAGACCTACTTCCTTTAAACCATTTGAACAACTGCACACTAAATAGTCTATTCATTTTTCTTAATAGGCTTAAACATTGGTAATTAAATGTTTTTAATTATACCAGTATTTATTTTAACAGAGAAATCGGGAAAAAGAATAGAAAATAAACAAGCAACAGTGATTAAAGCGAAAAGTCGGTTTTGATATCTTGACAAAAAGCATAAGTTTAAGAAAAATTTTCATGGAGATATTAATTTTAGCGAGTATTTTCGGCTAGAAAAGCTACTGCAGCTAATCCAAAATCAAAGCATTTACAAATATTACGAATCTGGTAGGCTACAAGTTTTGCAATGTGGATTTGCGTGATTGACATGTTTATACGGTTGCTATTTATTTAAAAAAATACGTATATTAGAGGTTTACTAAAATCGAGGTTGGACTACTTTTCAAAATCAAAAATAGGCAAAGCGTATAAAAAGAAAACTTGTATAGTGGTTTATGGCTAATGTTGTGCCTAAACATGTTCAACAAATTATTACTGAAACAAGTGACGAAAATACTGGTGCCTTGCGGTGAAGCACATAGTCAACAAAATGCATATACAAAGAGTTATTAGGTGATTTGTGAATTAGCATTTAATCTAAATTTTTTTGAAATCTTTTAAAATTATAAAATCTAGATCTTGTTGCGACCCGATACTTCATTTTTACAGATGAAGAATTAAAATGTCTTTTTAGCTTCAATTGTTTTTGAATTATCCCACTCAAAAAACAGTTTGAATAATCAAAATGAAACCGAAGGGGTTCCTTTCGTACAATTCTAAAATCGATGAACGTTAGATTATATCAATATGTAAGTCTACGCACAAGTGACAAAATACAATAATTATAAATAAAATAACGATTTGGGTTTTTTCCCGCTGAATACTAATTAAAGAAAGAAATCAATTGCAATTATACAGTATATACGTATATCAAAATAATTTTTATCATGCATACGCTACTAACATTGTGTTCGGAGCCTTGCTTATACAAAATACAGAAAAGAGAAAAAAGATGAAAGAAAATATCTAAACTACACTTAAAAACAATTTTTTGGTTTACTTTAAATTAGTTCTCAAAAAGAGTATCGAATCAACCAAGTCTTCTTTGAGTCTCCCCCTTAAATCAGTTTTAATGATGCGGAGAGCGGAAAATAAGCGCTTGACGCTAACTTGCGACGGTGGTAAAGCCGTAACAGCAATTGCAGCTTCCTGAACAATTTTTGGATTAAAAGGTATAGCTTTATCAATTGTTAATTTGGAAGACCGATCAAAAGTTTCTACTTTTGTTAATGCAGTGTAAAAAGCATGTCTGAATCTGCTAATTTTACATGGAAAATTTTCAGCTTTTTCTCCTTCAAATTGTTGCCGTTTTCTTGCTCGTTCTTTTTCATCCAAAATGTTTTCATATTTATATTCGGAACTTCCAGAAGACTGAGTCACAATTTTGGAAGCAGGACTCGCTGTATCTTCATCTTCTTGTTCTATTTTTATTTCTTTGTCTAGTCCTGTCATTCGAGTAGCTAGGCCTACATTAAAAAGTGTAGCTTTTGCTTTATTTTGTTGACTTTCAGTAAGACTGACCCTGTACGTTGGATCTACATAAATTGCAGCCAATAAAATGTGATTATCAAAAAGAATAGATTCTCATCGTACCATAGAATTTCTAATTTCTTCTGCTAGCGGTCCTCCATTTTGAATTAGGCGAAAAATTAACATTTTCCATTCCTTCAGAAATGAACTTGGTGTCAGGTTTGAGCATTTTAATTTTTTTGTTACTAAAAATAGGTAAGATAATATTTCTTTAAGGTTTTCCACTTGTTCCCAATGAGCATCTGACATTGTCAAATCAGGGTTAGCCATGTCTGATAAAATGGATTTTAATTGAAGAATGCGTTCTATTATTAAATAAGTGCTTCCCCATCTTGTACTTTGATCAATTATTGCACCAATCTTTACTCTTCTTTTAAGAATAGCATCAATTTTTAGATTGCGGGTGCGAATTGCAATGCTCCTAACTATACCAATTAATTTTAATGCATGCCTTCCCTTTAGTCCATCACAAATAGCTAATTGAAGGGTATGGACTGCACATCGCATATGATGTATTCTGAAATCAATTACAGTTGTATCCAGTGAAAAATACAATTTATCAGAAAAATCTGGATTTCTATAAGACTCATCTGGTTCAGGATCATAGTCCTCACATGCTAAAGACGTACTAACGTCAATAGTATTCTCATCACTATCATCTAATTGATACTCAGTAACATTTTGATTTATTTTTTTATTGTGCTGATCATATTGCTAGCATTGTCGGTTACTATAGCAAGAATCTGCTCTTTCTTTAAGCCATATCTATCCAAGACATCACAAACAATTTTTTTAATAGATTTACTGGAATGATTGACATTTGTTTCTTTTACAGCTAATGTGTAAATAATGACTTCTATATTGTTATTCATAAATTGAACATTTATTGCAATGTAATTTGTTTGCATACGTGTACATGCGTCCATCTTTAGAAAAACAAACTTATTCTTCATTGAATTGTTAAGTAAGTCTTTTTGATTATTTGCTTCTTGAATAATAAGTGATTGTTACAGTAAGTTCTTCGCGGTCTTAAACTCCGTGTGGCTGTCTCCGGAAATGTACGCGTCCTTGATTTGATTTGAATTAAATTTGTATTAAGATATAAAAACAATGCGAAATAAGACGAACTAAATTGGACGGGTAAATAAGATAGACGAAAATAATAAGGTCGGACGTTATGGACGAAATAAGATGGTCAGACGAAATAAGCCGGATGAACGAAAATAAGACAAATCGGACGAAATAATACGGACGAACGATTTGGATGATTGGACGAACGATATGAACTGGACGATTGGACGATCGGAGGAAATAATAGAGTTGGACGGTTTTCAACTGTAGACTGACACGGAGCAGACCGACAAAACTAACAATATCGAACAGTATCTCTAACAGTATTATAAACAGTTCAAAAGCCTCAACAGCACTCCCAACGGCGTCTAACAGTATTTCAAACAGTAAATCTACGACCGCTCCACAAAGGCTGAAGTAGCAAAACTAAGCGTTTTTACACAAATTTCACCCAACTTATGGAAAAAGAAGTAAGCTCGAGGTAACAATCAATTAGCAATCGAGCGCGCTGAGATAATGGAAAATGTCGGCTCAAAGCAACAATCAATTAGCAGTGAGATAATGGAAAATGTCGGCTCAAAGCAACAATCAATTAGCAAGCGAGCGCCGTGAAAAAATGAAGTGAATCAAATTTAAATGTCAAAACAAAAATTAAGTAAATCAAAGCCAGAAATAAACCCGGGTTCGAAACTCAAAGTACTTGCCGTAACAGTGATCTTATATTATTTCTATCTAAAGATATATTTAACTTTTTTGCAAGTTTACCATTAAGTTTTTTAAAAGCAGGTAAGGTAAAAAATCTGAGGGGAACAGAATTTTTTACAACCATTTCAATTATGGAGGAAATAAAAACATCTTCAGTCATTACTATTTGAATCTTTTTTGAGATTAAAAATGAAGTAAGTTCAACCTGCTTAACTTGCTGTGATGATGCTGCTGCCAGTTCTGTAAATGTTTTCTTTTTTCCAATGTTTCTCTATCTTTCTCGCTAACTTTAATAAAAATATCAGAATGCTTTCTGATCAGATGTCTCTTCAGATTAGATGCTCTTGAGGGTGAAAAAGGCTTTCTTCCAGTAAAACTGCTTATCTTTTTACTACACTCTTCTTCTATATCACCTTTAGCTTTACACTTACATGTAAAACTTTTTCCATCTTCACTTAAAATAAAATAATCAATTACTGCTGACTTATATTTATGAGCCATCACAGGGATATAAATTATTAAGCATCTAACAATACAAGAAATAATGCAAATTCTTTTAGACTAATCTGTTAGATAAGTAAATAATATTACCCTATTTTTTTACACATAATGCATTACAAAGTTAGTTAAAATTCCATTACACAATATTAACTTGTAGCACAACAGTGATTTCTAGAAGATCAGAAAAACTATATGTCATCACCCATAGGCTAGCTGCAGTTATACACATTCTTTTTAAATAGTTAATAATTAAAAGCTGCTCAGTTTTCCAAACTCCTGGTTAATGTATTGTGTTGAAAAATTTTTTATAAATACTTAGAAATATTTGAATTTTTTAAAACGTTATATTTCAAAAACTATTTTGATCTCCTCAAAAAGTCACTGAAAGCAATCTTTGTTTGTGAAACTAACCCAGAATCCTCGGGTCTCTTCAAGAAGTCACCGTAAGCAAATTTTTTTGATAAAACTAACCCAAAACTTCCTTTTTAGAACCAGGGTGAAATACGAACCTAGAGAAAAACGATCTTTCAAAAAGTGATAGTAACCACTGGGGCATCCAGGTTAGTTTTACAAACAAAAATCGCTTTACAGTGATTTCTTGATGAGACCCTAGTTGGTTGCTCTATGTCAGCCGTTCCCAACCTGTGGTCCATGGACCTTATTATTTTTATTCCGCCTATTCAGACCACCTGGTGGTCCATGCGGGTTCTCTAGTGGTCCACGAGAGGTCCTTCCATAAAAACGAATTATTCGCCATTAACAGTTTCGCTGGGATTCCAATGTTAATAACTCTTTTAAATATCACAACTTATTTGGGAAGATCGGAGATAGCGGTCCAAGGTGATGTAAATTATTTTTGAGTGGTCCACGGGCTCAAAAAGGTTGGGAACCACTGCTCTATGTATTTAGCACCTCCGTCGCTTTCCTATGAGTCACGAGGGTAAATATAGAGATGAAATGAATAAAATTTAATTTGGATATTTTTAACACCAATAATATTCTGCTATGTGTTATAGGGCTACACAAAATATACTATGAGTTTTAATATTAGTACCAACCAATAATTATTGAAAAAATTCAAAAAGTTATAAATGATGCCTCTCAAAATTTCTACTTAAATTGCATTTGTTTTGCTTAACAGCGGCTATCATTGTAAAAATTATTAATAAAAATCCTGATTTATAAGCACAATAAAAAAAACACTGCTTAGGAGGAAATATCCCTATGATAAAAACGCATTAACAAATATAAGCGACAACTTGCTTTAGAACGACAAGCAACACGACAAAGTGAAGCAACGTGTGCCCCGGATGTAATTGGAAAAGTGTTGCCATTTTCTACTATTATCGCATAAATACAAAAGTCCTGTAAGTATAATAAGTATGTTTTTACCCAAAACAGAAAAACAATAACAAAATACTTTATGCATTATTTTCATTTTCAAGCAATCATTAACATTTCTTGGTTATTTTAAAGTTTTTGCTAACTTTTACAAGTTTTATCCTAAAAAAAATGCTAATGCCTAAAAGCGTGTTTAATTTGGAATTAAGTCCATATTTTGTTAAGATTTTTAGTTTCATAAATATATTAAAAAATTCATTGGATAGGTTATATTTTTTCATGGCTCAGCTTTTTCCTTCAATCATTTTTTTAAATGGGGAAGCTTTAAATACCATAGAAACTGAAATTTATTGTGTCTGCCGGAGCAAAGATTTTTAATGGACCATTTAGTCTTCAAAAATCCCATCGAGACAAAAAAGATTTTACATCTATTCAAAAGTCATTTTTGTCACCGAAGTAATCTAAAGAGGAATTTTTTAATCTAGAGTGGGATTTTAAAGAACTGACACTAAATCAAAAATAAGTTTACATTTTTCAAAAAAATCTACTCTTTATCCGTCAATTTAAAGCAAAAACCATTCTTTATTAATTTAGGATCAAAAGCGCATTGTCTTCCGAAAAGTATTCAGCGCGTATACGCATGCTTGTTTGTGGGTTTGATGTACTGTATTTGACCAACTGTAGCAAACATGTAAGTTTGACTTAGCCAAAAGCGGAGTCAGAGTCGCAAAAAACAAAAACGACTCCTGCACATCTACAAAAACGACTCCGACTCCCGAATCCGACTTTAGCAAAACTAAAAAAACGACTCCGACTCGCGACTCCGACTCCAGCAAATCTAAAAAACGACTCAGGCTCCGACTCCATCAAAACTAAAAAAATGACTCCGGCTCTGACTCCGACTCCATCAAAACTAAAAAACGACTCTGGCTCCGACTCCGACTTCTCCCAAAAACCTACGACTCCACGACTCCGACTCCCGACTCCGACTCCGCAACCCTGCTTCAGAAGCCGACCAAATCAACGATTTATAACTCCAAAACTACTTAAGCTATTTTTATGAAATTTAAGCAGAGTAAAGATCATTTATTTAACTTTTGTTAAAGCAAAAAAATTTTTGAAAATTCATTTGATAAAGTATGCAAAATTGCAATTTAGCAAGGTCACTTTAATTTTTACATTTAGACACTTATTTAACTAGCGTGAAATACGATTGTTACTGTTTCGCTGTTGGAACAGTAGTAAACTTAATTAAAAATTGGACGTAAAGGGAGACGTCAACGCGCACGACAATTACAAACAATAAAGAAGCTAAGGAAGCTTGTTTCATTGTTTGAATGGTCGAGTTATGAAAAATATTTTAGACCAGTTTCATTTACTTGCTCACAAGTTTTATCAAGATGTTTTTGTGGTTACTAATAGTTATTGCTGCTTTTTCTAAAAAAGGATGAAAAACGATGAATTTTTTTCCATAAAAGAATTTGAAATTGGCTATGTTTCGATATTTAGCAGTGTCAAGATATCGACTTACAGATATTATAAAACCAACAAAATTTTATCTTTCATATATTACTGTTTACATGCACATCATATTTCACCGCCGCAAAAATAGTTTTTTAATTATTAAAATGAAACTACGCCATTGTATTACTGAGAAACATTGAGAAAACAAAAAACACTGAGAAAACAACATTACTCTATATAATTGTTACTGTTAGTCGTGGAACATATCTCGGCATCGATCAAAGCATGAAGTGCAAATTTGTAAACAGTGCCGCAAACACGTGGAAGAGCCTCATGTTTGACACAGATTTTGTGATTTGTTTATGTTTTGTTTTTGCATTTTCTGACCAGGTCTAATTTCATTATCATAGCAGAGACAACAACGTTTCCTAAAATTAGATTTTGAAACATAATTTCAAGATGTAAACGTTACATCTCTGAAGTCACTCCCACGAAAATGACTTTCGCCCAAAATCTATTTAATTTTTCGTTGAACATCAAACTATAGCATTGAACATCAAATAGCCAGTCAAAGGCCTTCTTTTAACGTGCGTTTGAATTATTGCTGGCGAGAGGTTGCAAGTGTCGTTTTGATGGGAACGAATAAAGATCTTAAATGTTCGTTTCTTATTATATTTTGTTGTTATATTAGAAAAAACATTTTATGTCACTTTTCCAACTAGAAAGTCTTTATCAGCAACTCTAAATTACATTTTATAAAAACTGGAGTGCCCAATAAAAAATTTCTTAACAGCAAAAATCTAACATTTGTAAAAATTTGAGATTCACATTTGTTTATTTTGTCGCTAAACATTTGCAAATATTCACATAACGTATAATTGAGATTAAATGTAGGACAACGTGACTGGGAAATAACCATAATGTGTCTTAGTCAAGCAGTTACTTTTATTGTGTTATTCAAAATAACAAAAAAATTATAATAAAACAATCGTTTGAAAAACAGGCAGCGAAAAGGCAAAGAAGTAATTAACAAGTGAAAATCTAAAAGCAAAACTAGAAAATAAGCAAATCTCGGTAACAAAGGTAGATAGATATATTTTTTTATTTTGCAATATGAAAAATATTGCATGAAATAGGGGATAAGATAACATATTTTGGCTGCAATATATTTAGTTAAAAAGTGCGTTTTTTTGTTTTACACTGTGGAAGATTAGTTAATCTCCTTCAAAAAATATTGATCACCACAAGACCTCTCCAAAATAACTTCGAGAAAGAGATGTTAAGCTGTAAAGGCCTATTTCATCATTACTTAAAACAGGGCGATTCTATGCCGAAATTGTTGTAGCATGTAAAAGTATCCACTTCAAGTAAAAACACATAAATAGGACTGGCCCCCGCGTGCTTTATTTTTTACTGCAAATTGCTATTGTATTGCTTGGATTAAACGTTGTTGGCAATGTAACAAGCTGCAACCGTTTATTTTTTATCCAAAACTGTCCGACCTCGTGCTCCTTGATACAACATCATCACTGGTTTTTGCAAAGCGCCACATTTGCAATGAGAGAAAGGAACGAGACCATATTTTTCTATGCACAAATGAAAACGCGCAACTACTGTATAGTCCGCAGGCGGAATGGCCCAACTGGCCGTAACCAACTATGCGCAACCAACTAGGCGCAACCAGATGAGTTAAGGAAAACTAGAGGCAGTTGACTGGTTAGTTAAGCTGCCCCCAGTCGGCTGCGTCCAGTTGTCTTTAACCCGTTTGAAAGCGTTTAAGCGTAACCCAAACTGTTCTGGGTACGCTATTTTAAACAAATAAGGCAAGGCGCTGGCAATGAAAGCACGAGGTTAAATGTACTTTCATAGTACTCAGTGTTCGATCTAAGATTCATGTGATGGGCAGATCGGATGCGCTTAATTCAGTAAAATTGTTCAAGTTTTTGCACAGTAGACACAAGCAAGTGTTTAGACTTTTGTGTTTATCGACGACAGGCATTTGATAACAAATAAATAAACCTTAGTCAGGATCAAGAGCAGTGCTCTGCAACTCATATGCTGCGGAAAAACAAGAAACTTACTCTTTGAAATAGAGATAAAGTTATGTTTCTCTAAAGTAGCAACCGAAAAACTTAAAAAAATTCATTATACAATACATCTCATTGTGCAATGTCAAGACCTTTTTTTGGCCTTTACTAAATTTCGAACGCTTTTTTTCATATGAAGCTTTACTTAGTGATTATAAAAACTCTCTGCATATAAATTGATAATTTTTTTCGATCAATTTTCAACCAGGCTCGATTGTGCATGATATACGCAAATTGGTAACTTCAAATGAAAAAAAGTCATCACTTTATTTTTTAAGTTTAGATTGAGTTTTTAGGTTTTTTATGACAGCCAAATGAAACTTTAGGTAACGGAAAGCGTTCAAAATTTAGGTCTTTACCTGGTCCAGGTGTTCTGCTGCTTTTTGAAATTTTTTAAAGTGTACCGCATGTTTGAAAAAGTAGCGGAGCACAGGTCTAGAGTACCACCTTTAGCCAAAACAAGTGTCCCTACTAGTTTTCAAAGCTCAGATGGATGGATGTTTGCAAAAGCTGTTAAGTGATTCATTGGAGAGGGACGGAGGCATTCAGTGACTGCGCGCAAAGCGTCAAAATTCAAAACACTATATATAAACCAAGTACTACGAAAACAAACAAGACTCCAATACTCGGCTGTTGAATAGACTAAAAATAAAAGAGCTGTATCTGATGTTTTGGCACCAGCACCCGCTCTGAGACCCCACATTACCTCAGCAATGGGACAGCAAAGTTTTTTGCGCAATGCCAAACGGTGGTGACAAAACTTGAGTGATAGGTATTGTTTTACTTCAGGATAAATCGGAACCAAACGCAATAGTGAATGTTGATCATTGTAAACTTTTAGCTCACATTTTTTCTTAATTTGGATATTGTGGAAAGCAGATTATGCATCTAGATGTAAAAAAATTGGTTATTGATTTTGGAGGAACACTGTTTCTCTGACACCCGAGATTATTTTGCTTACTGTCGCGTTAGAGTGAAACCTTCGTTGTGAACTAGTTTTATAATCATTCGCCACGCATTTATCCAGCAAAAACGTCAGCAACTTGCAGTTAAAGACAAGTTTGCATAAAATAACAGTGTCATATGCAGGTGTCAGATTGACAAATACCACTGGCATTCTTCTTAGTCTCGAAAAAATTGTCAATTACTAACAGAACGACTTGATCCACGGTTGACTTTTTGCATTAAAACTATCAATTGGCTTGTTGCGGACGTAGGTAAGCGTCTCAAATTTTTCCCTGGGGACATAAAGTGGATAAATATTTTAATAACTTTTTGGGTCTTCTACCGCCTTCTTTGTCTTTCGAACCGTAACTACAAGCGCTCTTCCGTAGATTTTCGACACTGGAGTTGATGCAATTAGGAAAAGAGAAAGCTATGTAATCAAGAATTCAAAGCAGCTCTAACATGAATTATAAGCTCTATGCACATAAAATTAGGGCCCCGGAGCTTTATCTGGTTTTACGTAGAAAAACCCTTGCAAATAGCCCAAGTCATCCATAGCTAAGATATTTAAGTTGATTTTATTCAGAGGTTTCCAGTTAGTAGGTCAATTTAAAACTAAAAAGATGTCGGAATATAATAGGATAATCATATTAGACCAGAAGTCATATCCAATGTTTTTCTGAATGACATTTTGAGTTCAAACATAAAATTTATTGCGAAAGGAAAATGAAGACCATAAATGGTCTTTACGTTTACATAAAAAGTTCTTTTTAAATTTCAAGAATGAAGTTTTTTTTTGGTCTTTATTTAATTTTCGAAATAAATTTATCAAACAGTTTGCAATAAGTAAGGACCGTTTTTTCAAAATTTCGCACGAAAATTTTTTGGGAGGAAAAAAGTCATTTGTGTAAATTTCAGACTTTAGAACTGTCATAAATTTATACAAGTTGAAAACCCCTGTTTCATTGAAATTCATTCGTATCAAAGGTCTTGTTTTTATTCTATGCTTTCTGTTTGCAAAACCCACATCGAAAAGCTATAAACTTTTTGACAAAACTTTACGTCGGATTTTTTTACTGTAAGGAAAATTTCAACATAAAAACGGCCTGTTACTTCAAATGCAACGTGAAATATAAATAAAAAGTTCATTATAAAAAGTCAAGTGTTGCTTAATTGTCTGAAGGCGTCAGCATAAGAGCTAAAATGTGAACCAATTAATTAAATTTTTTTCCCACCAATGAATAGTTATAAAAAAGTTTTATAAAAATGCTTAGTGCAAAGATTGAATTTTGTCCGCTTGATTGGTATTTAAGCAGTCCAACAGCAATTGTTTTATACAAAAGAATGTATATGTTTAAAATGCTTCCAAGCAATCGCCAAAAGCTTAAAAAAGAAAATGCGATTTACATGAAATAAGTTCTGCATCGCCTAAGGCATTTTGACGTCGGCAAACGACGTAATTCGTTCGCTTCGTCACGCAGAGCCAATTTTTAGTAAAATTCATGTCGCTTAATAAAGGCGTGAAATTAAAATTCCACGCTCTGCTTGCGAAAACCAGCAAAAATTCACAAATTTTCTAAGAAACATCTATTTTACCCGTTAACCCTTGTTTGGGGACACCTAAAAACAGTACCATCTTATTCAGCATTTCAAATTAGGAAAAGTCAAGAAATTCCAGAATTTTATCTACAAAGATGAAGTAATTACAAACGTTTTTGCAAGGGCCGGGCTTCAGAAGCCCGGCCGTTGAGCAGAATAGGGTTAAGCTACTGGTCAGCATACATGTAAAATCACTAAAACGTTTGAAGTGCAAATCAAAGTTTTTCTAAATGATTTTTGTTGATTGAGTACAGAAATAATGCTTTTTAAAACCAAAAGTCATAATAATACAAAGTGTGATGATATTAAATTGAACTAATGTCAAAACCATTAATTTAGGTTGTGGATTGTTTACAGGCTTAATGTCAAAAATAGCAAACATGGTTACTATTTTGGCTTATTGGACGTCGCTAGTGCTTTCATGACCAGTACTTTTTAAAGGCTATATAAATAGCCTTTAAA
This sequence comes from Diplosoma virens, assembly GCA_963680785.1. Lineage (NCBI taxonomy): Eukaryota > Metazoa > Chordata > Ascidiacea > Aplousobranchia > Didemnidae > Diplosoma > Diplosoma virens. The sequence continues at coordinate 40,967,305 of OY796896.1, read as the reverse complement.
AGTCTTTAAAAAACATTGGTCAACAGAGTACTAACGACGTCTTGTAAGCCGAAACTATACAGTATGGCGTCGTTAATGTTGTGTTCAACAAAATTTAACCTTTTGGTACACTTGGTACACAACCCTAAGTTGCACGCTACTGTTGCACGCTGCTCTCTCTCTATACATATATAGATATATATGTATACTTTGTTTAGGTTTCAAGCTTTGCAAGCTTAATGTTATAGCAACCACTGGCTATCTACAGTATCAATCAGTGGCTATCAACCTTTTTGCACCTGCGGTACATTGTGGGACCTTTTTAAAATTTGTGGCACTATGAAACCAGAGAGCAGGTTTTCGTTTCTAAAAAGTAGTGTTTTCTCTAAAAAATAAAAATCTTTACTTTAAATCTGTCTTGGATTTCCTGATTTTTATCTCTTAAAAGTAGTGTCCACTAAAGAAAAAGGTTGCGAAGCAATGGACTAATGATTTGCAAAAAGTTTTGCGGTAAACTTAAAAATTTCTTGTGAAACACAGGTTGAGAACCACTGCTACAGATCCTGGCGGTATGCTTTGGTCATAGTGAGCTGGCATACTTACCACCATTTTACTGGAGATCAGACTTGTCTGCAAATGTGCAATTCAGCCTTGAATATACCGAGTATAGGTATTACAAAGGTTGAATTTTGTTTAAGCTGAACATTTTTTACAGTTTGACGCACGGTTTCTCACTTTTTGAAACATTCCTTCTTTTTACAAATTTGAAAAATCAATTGAGAAAAAATTTAATCTTGGTACCAAATCTTTCCACTGCAAAATTTGAAAGTTCCTATTGTTGACAATTAGAGGCCATTGTTAAATAATAGCTAATAAGCGCTTTAGCTCTAGGCTTATTAACTTTCTTTCAGAAGTTGTCTATTAACTTTTATGGAAGAAAAAAGAGTGGCTTTTTAACTATTTTATGGAAGTTCATTTTTGAGAAGATTTTCAATGACTTATTTTAAAACTTTTCTTTTATAATCATTTATCCTCCACTCTGCTCTCTCTAGTCGGCAGCTTGGTCGAATGGTTAGAGCACCGTTATTGTGATCGACTTTGTCTCTGTTGAAAACTCATTCGCGCCATTCTGTTGTGTCCTTTAAAAATACCCTTTATGCCACTTTCCCCTGCTTGCTGGTCTTGACAGGCAGTTTTAAATTTCTGTCATATCTTTACAAAATTTAAAAAAAACAATAAAAATTTTTAAATTGCCAGACAGCAATATCTTGCTATCTCCGGAAGCAGTTCGGGGTAATTGCTTTCCCAATGTATTAGCGCTCCATCGCTTTCCTACAAGCCAAGAGGATAAATATAGAGATAAAAAAAACTACTACAGAACAACATCGAAAAGTTTTAAGCAGAACAAGTATCAAGTGGTTAATCTGTCTGATTTTGGAGATGCCAAGATATTGCTATTGCATTTTTTAAAGAGTTTTTTACTATTTATTTTTATTTAGTGATTGACGTACAATATTTCATAGCTGTTTACAAAGCCACAAAATTACTTTTTGCAACATATTGACTCAATTAGGTTTTGAACCCCGATCTTGTGGTTTTTGTTTGACATCAATTTGGCGTTTCTGACCACTCACTTTGTTGCCATTAATACAATAGAGCTAAAACGCAATAAAAGACACAAAAACGTAATTCTCACTGATTGTGAATCCGGCAGAATGAGGCTCCATCCAAAAATTAAATCGAATGTGTCGTTATCATTGATATCTACTTGAGATTGAATTTTAATGTGTGTACAGTTTCTTGAAATAATAGTAGGTTTTTGAAGCTGATATTGAATGTTGCAATATGCGTCAAAACAAAACAAACCTGAAAAAATGCTGAATTATATAAAAGCTGTTGATGCTGTTATTTCCTGGGCATTCAGCTAGAGGGCAGCAAAATATTTTGTAAACAGATGCTCGATTAAATTGCCCTGTCGTCGAACAAAATTTGAAATACAAAAATTTAGGTTCAGGAAGAGGTTTTTCTCTTCGTTTAGTAAAAACATGCGGGATTTGTTCTTGTGGAAACCAAAATGAAAACATTTTTTGGTCTTCACTTTGATTTCAACGATACAATTGTAAATTGAACTCCTTTAAAACTGGGATTTGGATTCTACTCAGTTGAAGACCAAAAAAAAAGGTGATCACTTCAATTACGGAAAAGATTTCGGCCCGCGATAGATTTACAGGTAAAAATTTGGTCCTCAAATGGCAAAAAGTTGGCACCCGTGCAATGTTTCCTCTAATTTTTAGCTTTGCGTGTGCGCAGAAATTTGTTCCTGTGCAAATGTCACTCTTTTTTGCAAAGTATGTGCACTCTCTGAGTGGTGCGCACAGCTTTGCCTGTATTATTGCTTCCACAAAGATGTTATGTATGACAAAAATCACAGACCTGACATAAATACCTATTTATTTAATAGGATCTGATTAAAAATAAGAAATAAAGATTAAAAAAATAACTAATGGCTGATTACCTTTGTTTAATTTTTTATTTAGCTCCTATCACAATTTACTTTTTCCTTCCGCCTTTAGGTTTCAGCCACTCTTGATATACGTTATCTACATTGATTAAATTTCTGTACGATTGGTAGCTTTTTACACTCATAAGCATATCTAGTTGCAGTGATGGTCTTACAAAAGGGGGCCTGGTACAAGAAAAAAAGGAGGCCAATTTTTAGTGTGTCAACTTTTTTTCGTCCCAAAAGTATAGCGATCTCTAAAAAAAGGTCATCACTTTTAATCGTGTACATTATCCCTACTTTCGTGTAAAAGTTAAAATGCAGATAGGAGGGCTCACCTTCATGGTGCTGCTGTAAAAAAATAAAGCAATATTTTGCTTAGCAGGAGCACTTTTTGATGTTTTTAGGGGGGCGATACGGCCATTTCGTTCATCCCGTAGTACATTCTTCTAAGCCGTTTCTAATTTTGTTTTTTGTTTCATTCATAAAAATGAATCCCCTTTTACAGTCTGCACTAGATGCAAGGAAAGTTCTTCCAATATTCATCAACTTTGCCAAATCATAGAACTGTTTATTTTGAAGAGAAAATACAATCATTTGTATTTTTTTTTATAACTACAGTACCTAACTAAAGTTTTACTTCATTTCTATTGGGTGCATTTCAAATAAACAAAAGTTTTTTAATTATTACTACATACAAGTACTTGTTTTTGCCTTTTTTCTAAATTCAAGTGGTTCACTAAATTATTAATTTCAAATTTTCTAAAGATTGGAATGATACTAATAAAGTTCTAACAAAGTTCTAAAAATCTTCAACCGTTGATTTACACTATTATTTTTTAAGAAAAATTTTTTTATAAATAATCCTAATAACTCTATATAAAAATTTATGTAAAATTAAGGGACAGAAAGACACTAAGCAGTGTACTTGTATAGACAAGGGTCAAGGCTGGTGGCTGAAACTAAAATTTCAAAGAAAAAATTTGATTCTTTTCCCCCAAAAAAAAACATTATTATTACAACTTGATTAATAATCCAAGGTCTTACTTCTCTCTTTCGCCATAATAAAAATCTTCGCTTAAAAAAACAAAACAGATTCTCATTTGCCAAATGTTAAATTTCTTAGTAAAAAAAACTAGACGATTAATTAAGAACCCAGATTTGGGTTTAAAAACCCAGCAGTGGCAGTATTGGGTGTATAAACGTATTGCAAAATCAAAGTCAGAAACTTGGTCTTGCTGTAAATTTTAATAGGTTTGTATTTGAACAATTTTGCTAGGAGGTTGCAAAACATTTTCAAAATACAATTTTTAAAAAATTTTTTAAACTAGAAATTTGTTAGTTTGCTATTTTTAAAAAGTTTTGGAGAGGCTAAGTAAAAAACTATTAGATGTTTTAATTACTTATTACATTTATCTATTTCTTCTTCTTCTTCTTCTTTCGGCTTCTCCCTACTCGGGGTCGCCACAGCGCGACAGTAATCTTCATTTCACTCGATCTAGTTCGTCTCCTTCCCTAGCTCCAACCCTTTCCATGTCTTCTCTCACCAAATCCATCCACCTTCTCTTTGGCCTTCCTCTTTTCCTTATTCCTGGCACCGCCATCTCCAATTTCCTTTTCCCCACGTAGTCTTCTTCTCTCCTTTTTATGTGTCCATACCAACGTAGCCTTGCATTCCGAAGTTTGTCTTCCAGCTTTGCAATTTTTGCAGTCCCTCTCACGTATTCGTTTCTTATCTTGTCCTTTCTTGTCACTCCTAGTGCCCATCTCACCATTTTCAACTCTGCAACTTCCATTTTTCCCATCTGTCTTTCCGTCACTGCCACCGTTTCCATTCCATAAAGCATGGCTGGTCTAACAACACTCTTCTACATTTTACGCTTAACCTTTGCTGATAACTTCCTGTCGCACAGAACTCCAGACACCTTCCTCCAACACATCCATCCTCCTTGGATCTTTCTCCTTACTTCTTCTTCACATCTTCCATCGCTACTAACTGTTGAACCCAGGTATTTAAAGTTTTTTGCTCTCTTTACCTTTTCTCCTTGCAGCTTCAACTCTTCTCCATCATCCACACTTCCAACCCTCAAATATTCTGTCTTGCTCCGGCTCACTTTCAGGCCTCTTCTCTCCAGTGCATTTCTCCAAATCTCCAGATCCTCCTCTAGCTCCCTATGATTTTGTCTACATTTATCTATTTCATTTACACGATATATTCTTTTTGAAACATTTTAACCTGGCAATTGGCAACTATACATTTTCTTTGGTTATTCATTTTTGCAATGCTATTGTTGGCAGTTTAAGGCAAGCGCGCATAATATAATCGGCTGCAAGGCCAAAGGTATCTCTCCTAAGAGGAGTATTCTGTTCAAAAACGAATTTAATAAGCATCTCTTGATTTATTATTATTATTTTTTAATCACGTTGACAAAGCAAGGATGCCCAGATCATATCTTTCTCCTAAAATAATATTAATAGCAATAGTAATGGTGTTAAAAAAATCAAACGTTTGGTGTTCAGCAACTATTTTTATTCATTTATTTGTTTAGGAAGTTGATAGTTTGCGTTTTTGACGTGATTAAAAAAATTAAGACAATAATTTAGAAAGTTTTGTTATAAAATTTTCTGCGCGCACGTCTTTTCTTTATGTGCGCTGGTTTTAGCACTTATGTTCGCGCGTACACCCGCACAGCTTAGAGGAAACGTTGCAACCATGTAATATGTCATTAAGTTTGTTGTAAATCTAATCACAATTAAATTTGACAATAAGAAGTATGTTATGCTACAGCTAAAATTGATTAAACCCAATTAAAGTCCCACCATAATATGGTGAAACTTTAATTTCCACTTTAAACTTACCAATAACACAGAACAGAATGACGTTTGCATTCATTTTTTAGAAGTTAAAAGCTTAAACTAGGACAATCGTTATACAGTAGTTGATTTTTTAAGAATGTAAAAGTTGATACCATGTTTTTCACTATTATTACGTCATAGTATTGCAAAAATATTACAACTAAGGTTAGGTTTAGGGTTAGGGTTACCGATTCTAACCTAATCGTTAACCTAACCCCAACCCTAGAAAGCGACTCCGTCACAGTCAGTGTTTTGAAACAAATTTTTTGATCAAGCTTGTAATGAAATAAAATTTGTCCTTAATAAATAAAATAGATTTGTCCCTACCAAAACCAAATCTAATACAAAAACGTTCGTAAATTTTGATTTAGACAAAAAAGAAAGATCTAAAAAAAGACACTTTCAACAAAGGCATATTTTAGCGCTTTAGATAAAATTTTTACAAAAAATCTTGGTAAAGACCAAAAAAGATCTTCACTATTAAGTTCGGAAGTGAAGACTAATAGGAAAAAAGTTCTTCACTTACAACTGGAGTGTTCAACATTTTTAAGCCCAGAACCATCAATCATCAAAAATATTTGCCGGCAAAAGGGTAAAACACTGTGGCCGAATTTTTAAAAATGAAACCTTTTTTACCTTCCCAAAATTTTCCAGTAAAATTTTTCTTTTTTGAGAGTGCCTATTGCTATAAAAATTTAATTAGTTTGCCTGAAATGAGTCTTTAATTAAACTTAAAAACTCGAGTCTAAAAGTAAAGAAACACGTTACAAAGTACAACAAACAGGTATCAAACGTATGCAGAGGTGGGCATTTTTCCTTAAATTAACAAAGCGCAACGAGTCTTTAAAATTAGTGAAGCGTAGCGCAACTGGCGCAATGTGTTTTTTAAATCATGTTAAGCGCAGCGCAACTAGCGCGCTTTCTTTTTTTAAATTATGTTTAGCGCAGCAAATGTGTTAAAAAAACAACCCTGCGCATATACGAGGTATTAAGCGCAGCGGGCAGAACAACATAATTTTCAAATCATATACAAATACATATACTCGTAAAGCGTCATGTTCTTTTCTAAATCGTAAGCGCAGTCCAGCCCGAGCTCTAAATTTTAGTCATGTCACATATAAAAAAACTGAAAGCAAAAGATAAAAAACATTCAACCTAACATTGTCTTACAAATTTCAAATCAACAACAAAAAGACATTTGCATTTTGTACTTACAAATTTCAATCAAAAATAAAAAAAACTTTTTCGTTGAGTTTGCTTTTTTCTACAGAAACTTTCATAAGCTACTGTTTACATAATCAATTGCATCAAATTTTTATACTTCTACTTCTGAAGAAATAATCAAAAACTTGTGTTAATAAAAGCAAGTCAACAAAACGTATTTTTTTCGATTTTGATTGTTTGCAAAGATTGAACGGCTTTTTCTTTTTTATTCATTCGATTACAGACTTTTACAAAAACAACCCAAACGCTGTGAAATGATTAACTTAGCAACAAAAAAATTAATTGTTATCAATTATTTGGCGAGGCCACACACTTTTTGTTTTCTCGAATAAATATTAATCATTCAAAGTTTTCTGATGATAAGGTCGCTCTTTTTGGTTTCATTACGACGGATCCAATAGAGAAGACATCTTTTATTGCCGCATAACTTGGAATACCAGTATTGTATTTTAGAAAAAATTAACCCAAGCTCGTGAGTAGAACACGGGAAAAGATTCCAATTACATTTGTGTCTTCTATGTTGGCTTTGTGACCATCTAATCTTCTATAGCTTTATTGACCAAAAAAGATATCTGGCCATCCTCCGTCGGTGTTGTTCTGAAGTTCTGTAAAACAAGAGAAGCTAAATAAAATCCAACTGTCAACACATTTTTTTGACACTTAGTTAGAGCCGTTTATGAGTACGTAAAATGCGATAAAAACCAATGTAACGTAATTTGAAACTTGAGCAGAAAATATTCTTACGTGACAAAACTACCACAATTTGGCACAACTTTCACTTAAATTAAACAATCAAACACTACCAACAACAAAACACCAAAAAGTTTTTAGAATTACTCTCGACGCAAAATCGACATTTTCCAACATATAAACGTCACCATCACTAAAGCGAAACAGACGCTTAGCATTCTGAAATTACTTACTTCTATCAAATGGAGTAAAAAACCCAGCCAACATTGCAATGAGGGCAGCCCGTACAGGACCCGTATTGATTTGGTCGCTGGCCCCGAAGTGGCCCCACATGGGTTTAACCGCACGGGTTTCGTGGCGGCTTAATGCCGATTTCCTGCACGACGTTTTTTGGCGGTGTAATGCCAATTTCCTACACGGTTTTCATGGTGGCTTAATGCCGATCTCCTGCACAGTTTTCATGGTGGTTTAACACCGGCTTTCTGTACGGTTTTCACGGTGGTGTAATGCCACTTTCCCGCACCGTTTTCATGATAATTTTATGCCGACTTCCTGCACGGTTTTTATGATGGCTTAATGCCAATTTCCTGTACCGGATTCGCGGTGGTTTAATGCAGACTTCCTGCATGGTTTTCATGGTGTTTTAACGCCGATTTCCTACATGGTTTTTATGGTGGCTGATGCCAATTTCCTGTACGGTTTTCACTGTGGTTTAACACCGGGTTTCTGTACGGTTTTCGCGGTGGCTTAATGCCGATTTCCTGCACGGTTTTCATGATGGTTTAGTGCCGATTTCCTGTAAGGGTTTTCACGGTGGCTTAATGCAACTTCCTGCGCGGATTTTATAGTGATTTTAAATAATCTTGCTTGGAAAATTACCACATTTTACACAATGTTAAAGACAAGACTAAAAAACTATAAAACCATGCTTTGTTTAGTGGATTACTTATTCTTTATTAAAACTTGTTCATTTTTATAATCCAATTTTTTGATATTTTTTATTTTTAAAACTTTTGACAAATCACAAGTTACTTTTTTATTTTTAAATTTAAACATTCAAAAATTATGACAAAATATCAACAGTCGGAATTTGCTTTTGATCTTTTTATTCTTCTGCCGTCGCGGTCACGGCTGCCGCGAAGCCACTTTGCAGCGAATTTTTCAATTTCGTTCCTTTTAGGATTTTTCGAAATAGGATGCTTCTTTACAGCTTTTAAAAAAAATAACAACAATCTAAATTAGAATTAATTGTTTTAAAATTTTTAATATTGGACTTTTATAAATTTTTTTTGTTTTACGAAAGTGCATCTAAGGTTAAACTATTAAAAGGTTAGAACAAAATATCAACATTCTATTGAATTTTTGTTCGACGATCATGAGAAAAATACATGTACAAATTAAAATTTTTTGTTTTTTAAATTCTTCGACAAAACGCCTGATTGGTTGAAAGACTCGACCAGTTGACCGTGGTCTCTCAATCTGAGATCGCGACTCGTAAGAGTTGCCAAGTCTGTTTTGGAAAGTTACCACGATACTTTATGCAATTTTTTAAATCTTTCTTCTACAGCAGGCCTGTTTCACTTTTTACCCATTGTGGGTCCTTTTTTATTGGCAAGTTTATCGCGGGCCGCAGGCACATGTAAAATGAAAGTGAAGATGAAAAAAAGTCTTCGTTAGTTGGCGAAGCAGAATCAGAGTATGATAATTTTTTTTAGGCTTTACTTTAATTTTCCTTTTTTTTAATTACCATTTTTAATAGTGGAGTTAAAACCACAAACCTTGTTAAACATCAAAGAAAAGCCTTTACACCCTTGATTTTACTTCGACAACTAAGGAAGACCTTCTTTTTTTTCTTCACTTAAATTATGTATGCTTGTGTTTGGAAAAAACAAGGAAAAGACCTCTATGAACTGCAATAATGGTATTTAAGGGTTTTGGTTTGCAGTAAAAAAAGTTGAGAAGCACTTTATCAACAGATATTAAATGTAGAAAATATATTTTTAATTTTGTAAGTAAAGAAAATATTGCAGTTAGCAGAGAGTCGCAAGCTGAATTCATCTTCCAAAAGAGGTCATCAACCACAAAAAGTTGAGAAACACTAAATTAGATAGTAAAACGTAATGCAGAAAATTGAGGTACGTAAGATCAACTTGGAAGTAAGGTGGCTTTTAAAGAGAACAGCTGTGTAATAACAAATCCTTATTCCTTGTACACTTTCCCAAAAGTAAATTTGAAAGAAAACGCATTTGAAACAGCCAGAATCAGGATAATTTTTTAGTCACATGCTGAAAAAATTTTTTTCTGCTGAAATAGTGGATATTGACGTTTCGACATTGCTTGATGTTCTTTGGTGTTTGCATTAATTAATTGTTTTTTTAATTGGACAGCTGTAATAATCATTTTTGATATAACTACCGATACGGGATTTATTGCATACAAATGATAAAAGTTTGATGATAAAAGTTTGAATTACGGAAAATTCATCATTATAGCTGGCAACAAGAACCCCACACAGATATGTGATGTAAGCTCCCGTCCATAAAACACAATGCTTAAGCAATTATAAAGTACAATTATAGATTTTTTTATTATTTTAAATTCAAGTATTGGACAGGGAAAGAATATGCAAACATTATACACATTTATAGGATTGAAAAAACTTGACATACATTTTTTTGTTTTTAGGCGTAGGATGTAACTTTGTAAATTGATGGAGGGAGAAACATCGGTCCTTTTTTTTAAAAAATTTTAAATTTATTTGACATCAATTTCCGTATTGTAAAGAATGACGTTGTGTTAAAGATAGCTGAAAAAAGGATATAAAAGGTTTTTGAGAGAGGTCAATTTTAAGGGGTAGGGGAATAATTTTTTTTATTAACTGAATTATATTGCTTTTGATATGTTATAAATTTTTTTCTATGTTGGCTCAAAAAAGTTAAATAGGAAAATAAAAATTTTAAAGAAATACTTTTTTTGAAAAAAGGTTGCTTTTTTAATATGAATGCCTGATTGTTAACCATGATAGCATTGACGTTATACTGGCGTTTATCATAAAATTAACAAAAATTTTTCAAAATGATTTTACGGCAATATATTTAATATTAAAAAGCAATTTTTCTTTAAATCTTTTTATTTTGGAGGGAGTTGACGTTACGCTATAGGTCTGCTAATATGAACTTTTTTTGTACTGGCACATATTTAACAAAAAAAAAAGTTTCTTGGGAAAAATTTCCGCGCACATTTACAGCAAATTTTTGGAAAGGACATTGCTTGTAGACTTACTAGCTATAAATAAACAAACGCTTACATAAATAGAACTAACCGAATATCAAATAGTTTGGTTGCCACAAATTCCCTTTTGCCGTGATGTCCAACAAAATTGAATTGCACGGCAACGTCATTTATCAAAATAAACGACATTGAATTCTTTTCTTAATTCAATTCTTTGCACAATGTCGTCAATCGACACCCTCCTATGTCGCTCAAGACGGATATCTGAAATAACAAAGCATACAAATTATTTTTGAAACACATTTTTAAAACAATTTGTTTTCGAAAAAATGCACGAAAATACAAATATTTTTTTAAAAGTTACATTAAACTTTTTTTGGATGATTTGCGATCTTGAAAATGAACCGAAAATGAAGCGATCTTGAAAATTTTTGATTGCTTTTGTAATAGTTCAACGTTACAATATTGATTTAAAGCAACTTTAATGCAAATAGTGTTTTTGTTTTTAAAAAAGTATTTTCCCGATTTATTCTCTTCAAAAATTTATAAAAATTTTTATGTAACGAGGATCAATGAAAAAAGCGCTCTTTTGCGTAATCTATATAGAATTTGTACTAAGCCTGTGTAGCTGTCTTGCAATACAAGAGAAGTCTTGAAAAATCTTGCTGCTTTAAACTACTAACTTTAATTGATCTATGGTTTAAGCTTATGGTAACCAGAGAAAAGAGGCTATAAAGAATTGATTTCTACGATATGCTTGCAAATTAATTGAGAAATCCTCTTAACATGTCAAAATTCTTTTTCCGAAGTCAGTAATCTACTACCCTTTTTCCAGTAAAGACAAATTAACAATTTTATTTAACTGATCAAATTGCAATGCATAAATGCGATAACAAAATCGGTCAAATTTCAATGAGCCGGATATTTAATTTAGAAAATAAAAATTAAAAATTAAACTAACTATAATCACGAAAAATTGATTTCGACCCATAAAGGTCACCATCAGTTTCTGCAAAAAACTTAAGTGTTTTTAACAAAATCGTAATGTAGTGAAATAAAAACCGCAAACTCCCGCTAAGATTGAAAGCCTTGACTGAAAAGATCAAGAAAGTTGCTGTAGTTTCCTCGCAGTGGGTATAGTTTGAACGATAGTGAACAAATAAACGGGTAGCTTAATTGCAAATTGTGATTGAGCTACCCGTTCATTTGTTCACTATCGTTCAAACTACACCCACTGTGAGGAAGCTTTCTGGATTTTATAAAACTCAAGATAAAGTACAATATATTCGTACACTGACTAACAACGCTATTTTTGTAAGCAACATTGCTTAAATTGTTTTCTATATTTTTAAGAGGAAAAGACAACCCCCTCTGGCAAAGTGGAACATGCACGATCTCCGTCTGTATTTCGAAGAAAGTTACATATAATAATTGAAGATTGAATCTTCAAGGTTTCCAAAATTTCCTCTTGATTTCTTAAGACTTGTAGCAGCAAATTTTTAAAAATTGCACAGCCTAAAAAATAAATTGAGTTTAATTAAGTCTTGAATATAAAAAAGTCAAACAACAATATGTCAAGGTCTACTCTAATTCATCATTTTTCATCTGTATCTGAAGTTACTTGTATTTATTCATTCATATTATTTGCTTGCTGGAATGGTTATGGAACTTATCAAATGATTAAATTGACCGCCATTAGAGATGCACAGATATTGTCCCCCAGTTTAAAATTTAGTGTTTGGTTTTTATTTTAGGCTTACATATTGTAATATGACGGAAAATTAGAGATACTTATTAAGAACGTCTAGCAGAGACAACAGATTGATCAGATTAGTAGTAGGCTTATTATAACTAAGAACATGTAAGCTAAATTCAGTAACGGCCTTACAAAAAGGAGGCCCGGTGAGAGAAAAATAAGGGGGCCGGCCCATTTTTACTGCATCAAAATAAAGTAATCTTTAAATAAGTCTTTATTTTACAGATGCAACCATCCTGGTGCTATTATAAAGAAATAGGGCAATATTTTGGTTTGGAGGGGTACTTATTGATGTTTTTTGGGAGGGCCGTGGGGCGCTTCGTACGCACCCTAATAAAGTTATCACTGGCTATATCCTAATTAATTTAAATAAAATTAATTTTCAATTTGTCAAACTTTTTACGCTTTTGTGAACTTGCATTATTTTTGTACTTTTTGGGTAACAATTATAAGGCAAAGTTTATTCTAAAAAAGTTTTGAGCTCTTAATATACTTCAAATGCAGTTTACAGAATGTTTTAATAGCATTTAAAAAATGATCGCGTAGAGAATTGCATAATATACATGTACGAATTCGTAATTTTGGAAAGGTTGTGTGAATGAGAAAAGAAATATTCTAAAAGATGCTCAACTGATGTAATATTTGATAGCATGATGTAGCCGCTCTTGTAAAATAATTTCAGTTAAAAAATTCAACCAGAAATAATTAAAAATTGGAAAATAACATTAGCAATGTAATCGCAGTGCATTTTTCGAAAGAGCTTACCTGAGTCTTGGTTTGATATGTTCGATGGTAAATCCAAAACTGGTGTTGACAACGGTGTGCTAGCAACAGGAGAAGACCCTTCATGTATCAAAGGCGAAAAAGAGTTTAGTCTTAAGGGCGCATCATTAATGGGTTCTTAATTTGATCTCAATAACTTCGTTGGTGGGGAGGAAGGAACAACATTACTATCGTCGTTGTCAGTCAAAGAAGAAACAAACTTAGAATTCCGTCTAAAAGATCAGTTTAACAAATATTTATTAGGTTAATCAGTAATAAGTGTTCACTGTATTTCGGCCACGTTATCCATTAATTAATTGCGAAACCAAAAAATACTGACACTAAACTTTATTTAATCAATTATGTATGTATGCACTACATAGAATGGTATATAAATTTTTATCAATTTAGAATTTATTTATTACTTTTTAATTAATATTTTTGTATGAAAAATTTAGGGATCTTTTGCAGAAAGCCCCCGCCACTAATGCAAAAATGTGAGATTTGAGAAAAACACCCACTACCACGTTTTAAGTACTGCAGATTGCGCTGGCGGGGGCTTTCTACAAAAGATCCAAATTTGCTCAATTTTTTTCTAACAAATCGAAGTACAGCATGATTAAACTTAATTAGACAAATTGGAATTAAAATTTTGGTTCTTGTTCATTTGCAAAAATACGAAAATCCTGAAAGAATTCTTTTTAATAAAATTGTTAAACGTTCAAGTAATGCGAAAAAAGTAACTGGTAAATTTTGAAAATTCCTAATAAAGTAGCGTCTATATTTTATGCGTTATTGTTACTTAATTAAAAAATTACCACACTAAAGACTTGTTAAAGCGACGAGTGGCAATCCATCTTTGATTAAATTTAGCTATCTTGTAGAAAGGATAAAGTTGAACATGGTCAAAAATCCTTAAAAGTTTCGAAGCGTGAAGTCTGAACTTAATAGGGATATTCAAAATTGAATTTTGAATTCATATAATGCTATATTTAGATGATATTTTTTGGTATTAAATAGAAATACTGTGGTAAGCAATCACTGAAAAATAATTGAAAGATAGCGAGAAAATGATTATTTATAGTTTGTTAAATCAAATTGAGCGATGCTGCATAAAAGCAAAAGCTGATCCAGACTTTAAAATTTATTCGCACGTTCTCCAAGATTAAAAAACATTTGTCAGCAAGAGCGCAGAGTGAGCACTTTTTGGTAAAAACCGCAGGAAGCCATATCGCTGCAAACCAATTTGAGTGTCTTATAACAATGATTCTCAACCTTTTCGCTACCGCGTACCATCTGGCGATTTTTTGTTACACCTGCGTACCACTGAGTTCGATAAGAAATATATTTATTCAAATTAACTTAAATAAAAATGACAGTATCATTTGATGTGATGATTGCATCTGTTTTTGCACAAGCTGATTTCTGCGGAGAGCCACAGTGCTTACTGCACATCGGAAGTCGTCAGAGGTCGAAGTAAGACGATTCCTGCTTTTACTTTTAGTACTCATCATGGCAGAGAAGCCCTGCTCACATTCCCATGTACTGGGGAATACTGGCAACTGAGGAATAGCTTTTTGAGCCAGAGTAGGGTATGTAGAGGACATTGTTAGCCAGAAATTTATAGGACAGCATTCTTTATGCTTTATTTTAGCTGCCTCGTCAGACTGGATGTCAATGATTTCCTCTTCTTCTCCTGTTCCAACAGATAGAACGGATGGATCCACAAAGAACGGATTTGAAACATACGGACGATTTTCACAAAATTAACGATCTTGACGCTTTGCTGTAAGCATGAAAGTAGTTCAGGAGGTAACACCTTGGCACAAAGTGCAAATCTGTGAATGAAACAGTGAGTAAAAATGATCTCGGGTGAAACAGTTTTTACGTAAGACTGAAATCCGGATTTTCTCCCAAGCATAGCTGGAGCACCTTTGGTTGTGCAGCCAACCAATTTTGACCATTCTAAATCATTTTTTTTGAAGAATTCATCCATGATGTTAAAAATATCTTTGCCCTTTGTTGTACCAGACACCTCCTTACTCATAAGCAGTTCAGTTTTAACTACAATATATCATTTTCTGTGAACCTGACATAGACAAGCAATTAACAGCAGTTGGTGACATCGGTCGACTCATCGAGTTGCATGGCTAACCCATATTTTGAAGCTCTTACCGCGGTAGTCACTTGATCAGAAATGTCGTCGGACATATCATGGATCCGACGTTTCACCGCATCATTAGAAAGCGATACAGAATTCAACTTTTCAGCCTCCTTTTCTCCAATTAAGTTCCGAACAAGTATTTTTGCTGCTGGTAGGACAAGATTTTCGGCAATAGTGTGAGCTTTTGTATTTTTGGCAATTAGTAAAGATACTTCATAAGAAGCATGGAGAATCCCAGCACTCTTCTGGTAGCTCTGGCCCGTCTGGTCCAAACGCTGTTTCTTCAGGTTTTTACCTAATCTTTGAAAGTAACTTTTATCTCGATCTTTCTTGTCTGAGTGGTTTGACTCAAGGTGACGCATAAGAAGACTGGGTTTTATTGCTGAATTAGACAGAATTTTTATGCAAATCACACACTGAGGAAGGCATTCTCGTCTGTGTTGTGCAGAAACGAAACCATATTTTCTGTATTCCGTATCATACTTTCTCTTCGACATGTTTACACAGCTAAAATTTATAAAAATTTATAAAAAATGCTTTTTGGAAAATAGTAAAATCCATTTTAAAAATTACAACTTAGGTAGAAAAGTAACTTTTTTTATCTATATTATAATTAAGCTTAGCAGCACAACTGCATTCATTTAGAAAAAATTTTTTTATAAACAAAAAAATCATTAAAGTGAACGTTTTCGGCTAACATAAGCTCTACATAACAAAATGCATGACAAGCAATAACTAACTTTTTAATATTACAGGGCTAAGTTAGGCAGGCTAACAAATTTTTCAAAATTACAAGAATATGCCCTGATTATGACGTAATAAGTCAATGGGAATAATTACACTCTGATTTTAAAATTAAATTTTTAAATATACCAATTTTAAAATTAAGTTTTTGTTAAATGAATGCAGTTGTGCAGCTGAGCTTAATTATAATTTTTAAAAATTAACAGTTGGACAAATGTGTCGCGTACCACCAAAAATAGCTTCACGTACCACTAGCGGTACGCGTACCACAGGTTGAGAACCACTGCCTTATAAAATGAAATCGCTTTTCTTAATTAACCTGCAGTAATCAAAATCGGCAAAAAAAGTTTTTGGCGCTAATTGCTCTATTGTTTTGAAGTAATACATGAATTTATTAAATTAAGAGAATGCATAAAAGTCTTTTTGTGTAAAAAAAACATTTTTTAAATTTTAATATTTTGTTTAATCCAACAAATTTGTCGATTTTTGGAAACAATAGCGCATATAAAAAAAAAACTTTACCTTTTTTATAAAAATTTATTGAAAAAAATTTGTTTCCGTCTATTTTTTGTGCCATCTTTTAATTGCTTTGTTAGAATGTTTTTTGTGTATGGTTTTCTTTTTTTTTTTGGTAAAACAAACGGCCAAACGTAATATATTTTTGATAAAATAATTTTTTAGGTCGGAGTTAAATTAATTGTACCGCTCTGAATCAATTGTCATTGATCACTTTTCTGATGCGCACCCAGCAGAAAAATTTTGTAGAAAAATGTGTATATGATATTTATACCTTTAGTAATTGTAATTCACAAAGTTATAAAGATTGTTTGTAGTCTATTGGATGAATGTGGCGTGATGGTTTGTGACGCCATGGATTTCGTGCGCTTAAATTAAGAAAATTCAAAGTGGACGCCTTTGCAGTACTGTACATTATTTCATTTTTTCATGGAAAATCAAAAAAACACGCGATGTTAAACGACCATTGTTTAATAGGGTGGAGTGAAAAAAAATTTGAAAAAAGTGTAGTTCTTAAATCCTGCCAAATAGGCTAAAACTTCAAAAAAATTGGTTTTGGCGAGTTGCTACCTTTGGGGGGCTAGCAACCCCCCAAAATGTGTTTTTTGGGGGTAAAATTGACAAAAAATGTCGTAACTCGGTAACCGCTTATCGTAGAGGCATGATTTATGGCTCAACATTTGCAGAATTATCATGTTTCTATATGCGCTAAGAGAAAGTTTTTGTCTATTTCCACAAGAAAAAAAGTTATAATCGATAAACCGTTTTTTATGCTCAATACTCGAAAATTGCGCTGTATGGAAATAACTTTGATCTAACATTTGAAATGATATATGTCTAACTGATAAGGACTAATTATGACAATCACAATATTAACAAGATGATTTGGGATAACTTTGGTCACCAGACAAAGTACCTAAATAGGCCTACTCATAAGGTACAGAACATGCTAGCTTTACTGCCCATAAAATGTTTAGTATTTCAGTAATTTAAAGAAAATCTGTTACATCTCATTATTTTCGAACTGTTGATGCTGATATTGGGTTGTTTTTCCTAAGGAGTGAGAGAAAAATAAGAAAGCAAGTTAGAGTACACCAAATACCCTACGCAAAATAAAGCGCATCAGAATTGCACTTTAGTGTCCAATTTTTTCAAAAGTTTTCGAGATTTAATCTTCTGGCGAATCAACCCATCTCTTCGCTCAAATCCTTCAACTTGTGCTGCGGCCTCTGTTACCATTTTGACATGGCGCTCTACACATTGGTTGTGACATGGGTGGTCGAGCTGCAGTGGTCTTATCCGGCATTGTTTAATATCTAAATCAGTTAAATGTTCAATTACCGGAGGCTGCTGATGGCAAGATGTTAAATTCACCATCTTGTAGTACGAGTTCACTGTTAGATCCAGTGTGGGCGGTTCAAACAGCCGTACAGTTGAGGCGGTATCATAATATTTTGCTCCTTCCAAAGAATATTCTTCACTGCGACTGTCAACCAAGTCATGATTATCAAATAAAACCGTTGATGGCAAGTTTCCACGAATCGAAAGCACTTTGTTCACTCCTCGCATTCGTATCTCCTCATCGTTGTCACCCAACATGGCGATCAAGACATTTTCCTGGTGTGCGAAAAATGCATTTCGTTGCACAACTTTCAGAGCAGTTTTCCGAACAGCTTCGTCAGGCGCCTGAAGAATTCGTTGGACCAAGTTGAAAAAATTTCTAGATCCGCAAGTTAGTTGAGTATTTAACTTAATTTCAAACCAACTTGGAAAGTAAACTTGAAGACAAAACTTCGTCAGAGTTTTCAAGTTTGAGAAGGGTTCATCCAACGAAACATAATATCTGAGGATTCGATAGCCCAGAGTTAGCCAGCGTGAATGCACAATGGGACCTACTTTTAAATATTGCAAGTCGCTGTCGACAACTCCCATGATTATTGCTGAACATATCTTGTAAGCATAGTGTTGATCAGTACTCAGATCATTAACAACTGATTCTGGCAACTGTACAAACTGAGGGTTTGAAATTGACTTAAAATTAGCAGCAACCGGCCAACTTGAAACATCTCCAGTTAAACACTTCCCAATTGGTCCTGCAAATGTGTCAGGACTATTGGTGGTTCCATCAAGCATAGTAAAGACATGACGCAAAGGTAGTTCATTGGTATGTAGTAGGCAAATTACCCATTGTAGTGGCTTGTTCAATAGTTCTTCCAACTTACGAATGCAACCATTGAACTTGCCTGTCATTGCTGCAGTTCCATCAGTGCCAACTACTGTAAGCTTGTCATGTAATTCGGTGTTGGCAATGGTGTTGAAGATCTTTTGTGCTATGGTTCTTCCTTTGCCATCCTCTGTGGAAAAATGAGAAAGATAGTATTCACCAGGCTGCCCAACCATTGTATAGTGATCTTCAAGTTGCACAGACCTGTAAAACTTGTCATTTGGCCCTTGCATGGTGACCTGTGTTGCATCTTTGCGCCCATCAAAGTATATGGCATTCACTAACTTGAAATTTTCTTGCTCCTTTTTCCTAATTTCAACACGGCATCGTTCTCGCTCTCTTCGAAGCTTGCTACGATCAATAACGTATGTCTTTTGTCTTGTCATCATCAGTAATTAGACCCAAATCTTGCATCACACTATTAGCGATTGCAGCAGCAGCTCTGTCGGATATCTGAAAACGCTCACTCATCCTTGCAAGGTTTGACCAAATCATTCGATTCTGATTTTCATATGGCATTGATTGAGAAACAAATTCAGAAGCAGCAGAAGATTGGTTTGGTCTGTGTTGGTTGAACTAGAATCTGACAGATAATCCAAAGCTGACTCAGGAACTGATGTAACTGATGTAACGGAAGAACATGTTGGTGGTTCTGGATGAGGTTGTAAGGGTCGAGAGCGCCTCAAAAACTGTATGTCAGCTGACGTTGAAGGAACCACAGCATCCACACATTTTCCAACTCGCTTACTAGTTTGATCTTTATAAAAAGCATAATCATCATCTGTCATTTTCAAACCATGTTGTTTCTCCAAAATTCTGCGCTGCTTATCGTCAGCACAAAAAACATCAAATATTTCATCAATAGTTGACATAAACTCTTTTTCCTTTTGTAAAAATGCTTCTCCTCGTTTTTTCTTTGACCAGCGATCAAGTGCACTGAAACAATTCACAAAACTTTGAACTTTTTTCGAAATGGTGTACAGATGAATAGGATATACGTTGCACCATACCCATCTGTCATAAATTTCTCTGGCAATGTCATTTGCAGCATTGAAGGTTCGAAAGTTTTTCAAATGAAGAATGCGTTCTATTACATGTCGCTTGGTAGGCAATACTCCTGGTGGAAAACTATCACGGGTAGAGTAAGTGTGTCCACTATGTAAAATCTTCTTTACAGAAGTTGAACTCCATCTTTTCATGTTTTACTACTTCGCAGTTTGGCCAAAGATTTGATTTACACAATTACTTAACAATATACCTTCAAAAAATAATAATAACTTTTCAGATAAGTATTAGTTAAGTACAAACAAACAAACTTATTAAACAGTTTTTCTATCATAACTTTTTTTCTAGTGGAAATAGACAAAAACTTTCTCTTAGCACATATAGAAACATGATGATTTTGCAAATTTTGAGCCATAAATCATGCCTCTACGATAAGCGGTTACTGAGTTACGACATTTTTAGGAAATTTTACCCCTCAAAACACATTTTGGGGGGTTGCTAGCCCCCCAAAGGTAGCAACTCGCCAAAACCAATTTTTTCGTAGATTTTACCTGTTTGGCAGGTTTTTAGAACTACACTTTTTTCAATTTCAAAAAAAAAATTATTTTCACTCCCCCCTATTGGCTACTGCTTTAACTTTGCCACAATGAAATTACTTTTCGTCCCGAATAAATAGTGAGTTCTGCTTGAAAATTGACGGCGTATTAGTCAGCGACTTTTCGGCATGGTATTAAAAAAAGCGTTTTACGCTTTCGCTTTTAACTAAATCTCCTACTTTTTTTGCTATTTATTTTAGTTTAGTGAAAGAACATAAGCTTTTTGCTTTTGTTTTAAAATAAGATATTTTTTATCTTCAGTATTGATTATCCGGGCCTATATCCAAGTCTGGCCCTATCCTTGTTTTCTGTTTAATTAGTGCAGGGCGTGTTGAAAAACGACTGAAGATGTACTGAAAATGACTAATAAAATTATGTGGGTCGATATCGTGACGCGGCGTGCTGCTTTCATCAATGTTTGTTCTTTCCTATCCAGAAGTGGGAAGCCTTTTAGTTATTGTAGGCCATATTTTAAAATTATGATTATGTTAAATTACTTAAAAAAATTGCATAATAACTTTGAATCCGTCTTGGTTTTTTTGATTTTTTTTTCCAAAAAAAAGTAATCTGAAGAAAAATCTTTACGTTAAATCTGATTAAGAATGGTTGATTTCCTTCCCTTAATTGAATTCAGTAATCTTTAAAAAAAGATCTTTACTTTAAATTTATCCGGATTTAGTGTTCTTCAAAAAAAAGTTTTCTTTAATTAGCAGTAGTCATTCTCGCATAATTCTATTGTCATGGAGACCGCACAAAAAACTCAGGGCGGACCCAGGTTCTAAACTTCTATTATATTTTTGATCAAATTTTTTAATAACACTTGCAGTTTAGCTGTGGCGGTCGGTACTTTTTGAATAATCCAATTTAATAATAATAAAAAAACTATTTTTATTTTTATTTTTGAATTACACTATTTTTGAATGTCAATTGAAATTCAATGTATGACAGAGAAGTTAATAGTTATAACTATTAAATTGGATTATTCGAAAGTACCGAATAAAAGTACCGTACCCACCACTGCATGTTGATTACAATCCCAGCGCTCTCAAACACTCCACCACGCTGCCGATAAATAAGTGACTGTGTTGCTAAAACATAATATTGCAAAGATAGGCAATGCTTAAAACTTTTCATTCCATTCGTTTTGGCCAAAAGCGAGCCAACTTTGGACACATAACTATGGCACTAAAAAAAAGTGCTACGATAAGCGAGATTTTTGGTTAAGTAAAAAACAAAACACTTTACTTAAAAACTGTTTTTAATTTATCAAGAACTAATAAAAAATTAACAAAAAACTTCACAAACATAAAAGCATTTACAAACAATTAAAAGATCTAAAAATAAAACGTGATGTACCAAACTTAGTAACAACATTTTTACGAAAACTCAGTTTGAAAAAAATATATGCATTAAAATACATCGCTAAATCACTAAAAATGCTTCGCTTTTAAGTCGACCAAAACAATGCAATTTATACATCTTCTGGTTTCTCTCTTGTTTTTCGCTTTTTCAATATTTTTTGAGCCGCAAAATACGATTTCATTACATGACAGTTTATGACGTCCGCATTTTTTCTTTTTCGCCCATTTTGCTTTTGTTACAAGTGGTTTTGGTTGTTAAGGTGTCTTAGTTTTTCACTGAAAAAATCAAAATAAGTATTTTTCAGCATTAATATGACAAGAACTTTGTTTAAAAAAGATTTGTCTGATTAATCTATTTTACCAAAAGTTAAATTTATAGAAAATTGCTTCTATTAGGCCCTCTCTTTTGTAAGGTCTTCACTGAGCACAGCTAAATAGAAACTTACAGGATAATTTTTAAACAAGATAAAAAGTGAATAAAATATGCAAAAGAACCATAAAAACAACACATATGCACTGTTTAGAGATGAACGGAGTTTTGGATGCTGGTTTACTATAGCAAGATAAATGTTTAATTAGTATAGTATAGTATAAATAGTAGCATAATAGTATAAAGTTGCACCTGCTTACGAATACTTGGGCTTACGACCGAGTTTCGGAGAAGTATTTGTTTCGAGATACGACTAAAAGTTTACTATTTTAATTAAAAACATCTACTCAGTTTGATTTGCAGCTGTTTTTCATAACAGATCTAACAATCCAAATCAAAATTTTCAAGTATTACATTTAACTCAAGCCTAAAACGGTTAAAATGAGTTTCTTCTCACATGCTTAAATAAACAGTACAAAAGTAATAATTTTAAAGCTTTCTTTTACAAAATGACTTCACTATCACTTTATTCAGTATAGGAACAGGCTGTCAATTAACAAGCATTTTATTGAATCAGAGTGACATTTAAAAATGTTTCAGCAAATGGGGATTATTCTGACATTCTTGTATTGGCTTTCAGTGGGAATCCCACTTAATATTTTCAATTTTTTCCTGAATGAGATTTATAAAGTGGTTTAGAGTTTAGACTGGCTCAAATTTCCTTTATCAAACTGCTCAAATCTATGATAGCTAACATTGTAACTAAATGGCCTGACAAACTTTTCAAAAATTATTAGATACCTTTGAAAAGCCTGTACAATTAAACTATTAGAGGTCACAATATTTGTAGTTGCTTTGGCGAGTGCTTTAAACCAGATAGAGTCTCCTATTATCTACCTGTTCTTACTTACTTTACACGTGGTCAGATATAATAAAAGAATCTCTATTAAAGTTTTAAACTTTTCACGTCAGCGCCTTCGATAACAACTACGATACCAAATAAATGAATAAAAACAACAAAGGACGGACAACGTGGTAACAAAAATAAGAAAAAGGCGATTCACATGACTAACCAACACGAACGCGGAGTCATGTGACCACCGAAAGCGCAAGCACATCGGAATCCGTAACACACCGCCCTTTAAAAGAGCAATTCTTTTACCACAACAAAGGATTTCGAGACGAACACAATTACAAATACACCCAAACTACTTACTAAAACGCATGTTTCCTAAAAGGTTGCGCTAATAACTACAAATAAAAAAAAAAAAACAAATTACACAAGCAAACAAAAAATTGTAAACATACACAATCTGGCTGTATATTGACATCTACCGAAAGTGACACAAATTTTATTAGCTTACAAATGACCTTCAAGCAGGCATATTTTGCGAATGTCCCGCAGCAGCACACCGTCTGCTGTTCGTACGCGCACTCTGCGAACTAGTCCCTCTGCATCCGGATAGCATTCATCGACTATCGCCTTAGGCCAACAACCTCTTTTCACCAAATCGTCTTTAACTAGAACTAGGTCGCCAACATTGATGTTAGGTGATACGCCGAACCACTTTTGCCGTGGCTGTAACATTGGCAAGTATTCACTGAGCCAACGGCTCCAAAATCGGTCAGCCAAGATTTGACCCTTTCGCCAGGAACGCCAATATAAATCACTCTTTGAGCACACATCTGCAGGCAAAGAAGTTTCTACGACTCCGCTCAACAACATGCTAGGCGTCAATGCAGTAAGGTCTTTAGGGTCTGTTGACACATCTGTTATTGGTCTATCATTCAAGATACGTTCGATCTCCGTAGATAACGTTGGAAGTTCAAAATCATCTAGTTTTGTTTCATCCGCAATGAGAAGAAAGTGTTTTCGTACGCTTTTGATTAACCGCTCCCAGATTCCTCCAGCATGTGAACAAGAAGGTGGGTTAAACCTCCAATCAATCTCTTTTTGACGTATATTAGCTTGGAAGTTTTGGCTGTTCCAGGCCTCAATGCCTTGGTTAAGTTCACGCTCGGCACCTCGGAAATTGGTCCCATTCTTTTTCTCAGAAGATAGCCTTTTCATCGCTTCTGGGAAGGCGTCCCATTGGACAAGTTTAACCATCTGTTTTGTCGCTTCTTTGTTATCTTTGGCTGAGAGGCTGCCGATAGGGGGAGAGTTGGAACCACCATATTTCCAACACATAAATGTCTTGAACCATAATAGCCATACCATAGCATCTATTATCTTTTGGTAATTGGAAAATCGTTGCAGCAGCCTATCCAGAATTGTCGAATCTTGGAGGACATTACAGACGCTTTCTTTCTTCACTTCTTCATCGTCAGACGAAAGTAGCTCGTTGAATTCGGGTTGTTCAGGCCAGGGCTCATAGTCATTAAGTAAAAAACTGGGTCCTCTGAACCATAAGTCGGCAGTGTCAACTTTATTTGGCATTAAACCTCGAGAGGCTACGTCGGCTGGATTGCGCTTTGTTGGTACATACCGCCATTGCTTAGTATTGGTCAGTAACTGAATTAAACGTAAACGATTTGCGACGAATGTATGAAATCGCGAAGCCGTGTTGTGTATGTAACGTAAAACAATCATTGCATCAGTCCAATAATACACATAATCAAATTCAAATTCTAACTAGTTACATACAAACGTACTTAACTTTACGGCAATAGTGGCGGCAGTTAACTCAAGACGTGGTACGCTAACAGGCTTCAAGGGAGACACTCGAGACTTTCCCATGCAGAAAGTGCAATTTGTGGTCTGGTCTGTGCCAATTGTACGGATATAACAAACGGCTCCATAACCAACGGTACTTGCGTCACAAAATACATGCAATTCTTTACGTGCGCAAACCAGACCTGGCAGCTTAAAGCTGCGGGGAACCGAAACATTGCTTAATTCTTTTAAACCACATACCCACGTTTCAAATTGTCGGAAAATTTTATCCGGAAGCGGATCATCCCATTCCGTTTGATCGCGACATGCCTCTTGGAGGAGTTTACGACCTGGTAGAATAAATGGTTCAACTAAACCTAATACATCATGTACCTGGCTGATCATTGAGAGGAGTCCTCTTCGAGTAAATGATCTTTTCTCCACATTTACTTTTACCGTTAACCGATCAGTACTTGTGTTCCGATAAACTCTTAGGGCCTTTTGTACATGATCTCCTTGGATACAGACGTCCTGTTCTTTGAGTGCACAATCACGATCCGGCACCGACGTTAGAATATCCTGCTTACTCGCAACAAACTTTGTCAGATGAAAACCACCACTTTCAAGCAGTGGATTCAACTGGCTAATTAAATTTTTAGCTTCTTCAACATTAGCACAAGATTTCAACAAATCATCAACGTAAAAGTTGTTCATTACCGTTTGTTGAACATCTTCCCTTGCTCTCGTAATGTTGTCTCGGGCTGTTTGCTGAAGCGCAAACGCAGCGCAACTCGGAGAACACGTGGATCCGAAGAGTAGCACATTCATTCGGTAGTCTACAGGTGGCTTGTTCCAATCATCATCTTGCCACCGAGAAAACGTAGAGTATCGCGATCGCACTCATCAACCAAAACCTGGTGAAACATTGAACGTATATCCGCGGCAAAGGCCACAGATTCTTGCCTGAAACGCAGGAGGACTCCAGTCAAATTATTATTTAAGTCTGGTCCCTGAAGAAGTTTGTCATTGATAGAAAAATCTTTTAAACCTAGTAGCACAATCAAATAAAACTCGGAACTTATTTCCCGTGCTGTGATGCGGCAAGTACCATGTTTTATTCGGTGTAATCTCTTTCGGCGCTAAGCTGGCATGACCGCTCTTAATATACTCATTAATTTTATTAACATACTTGCTTCTCAGCTCATCATTAACACGCAGTTTAGCTCTTAGAGATTTAAGCCGCTTTTCCGCCATCACCCGGTTGTTTGGTAGAACTGCTTTGTCGTCTTTCCAAGGTAACTTCATTACGTAGTGGTAACTCACTTTTCTTGTCGTTTTCTCCATTATAGAAAGGGCTTTCAAGTCTTCAAGAGACATTTCTGGATGTTGTTCTTCATCTAGATCCTTAAAATCCTGTTCAAAAAGGTTTAACACTCTTTGTCTTAAATCCTCAGAAGAACATTTCGTGAGAGATAGTAACACTTTGTCATTTGCTCCCGCATCAACGTTTAAAGTCTCATGAAACTCTGTGCCAAATATTGTCCAACCAAGTGTAGTATGCCAAGCAAATGGTTCACCTATTTCTCCACACCGTTGCTCTTTAATTTGAAATACTTCGTGAGCATTCATTCCTGTCAACAACTCTACCTTTGATGAATCAATCTTACTAAGTCTTAAGTAGCTAAGGTGTTTATACTGTTGTATCACATTCTCTAGTGCCACGTTTTCTCTCATGCCTGGTAGATTATTTATCACACCTACTGACCTGAGTTGGCATACCTCGTGCTCCTCCAAACCTTTCACGCTTAAAGAGCCAATTCGGCCGGAACAGCGATTTATAGAATTGACACCTTACAACTCCGCAGACTTTCTATTGATAGAAATGTTTAGCTTATTTACAAGACTAGTGGTACACAAACTAGTTGTTGAGCCAGTATCTAAGAGCGCATACGTACTTACCCTGGCGGAATTATTTTCACTCCATACCTGCACAGATAAAATACTTAGTAAGACCTTTGAGCGTTCTACGTTTTCCTTATCATTTTTTGTTAATGCCACGACCGACTTTTGGTCTGACGAATGATCTTCATTATTAACAAGAAAAAATGTACTTTCGTGAAGAAGCGTGTTGTGTTTTTTACCACAGCTCTCACATGTCCTTTTGAGTTTGCAACTTACCGCCCTGTGACCCGGTTTAAGACAATTGAAGCACAGAAGGTTCTGCACAGAAAAACGCTTACGTACAGACACAGATTGGTCAGCAAATTCTCCGCATTGCCAAAGTCGATGCTCACCTTGACAGAAAAGGCAACTCGTAACTGCAACGCTCTCACACCTTTAAGGTGAATTTTGAGCTACAGCAAAGGTCTTCGCCGTGGGCTTACGGGTTTCTGGCTTTCTGTACTTTCCCATTGGTCTAGCCACTTCTCCTTGCGCTCGAAACAACTGCTGTGCCCATTCGGTTTCCGAAAACCTTGCGGCACGAGACACAAGATCGATTAAATCTAGGAATGTTGCAGATTCGCCCGTTATCTCCCTTTTAAAAGAAATTTCCGCAAACCTTTCCTACATATGGATAGACAAGCGATTGAGCAATGCTCGTAGAATTTCGGGAGCGTTTAATTCGGACAACTTACCGTTCGCTTCAAATAAACACTTGCAACCATAGGCGTACGCAAGGGGGGGGTTTCAGGGGTCAAACCCCCCCCCCTTGAAGAATGGTGTTCAGTTATATATACAGTACATGGTAATAAATAGGCTTTAATAATAGGATTTTGGTTTCTATTGTTTACCGCACTTTTTAAACTTAATTACTGCTTGCGCATCAATTTTTGCTATCGTTTAAATTGCTTCAAAGTTTAAAACTGTACATTGCCACTGTGAAGAAGACTTTCAAACTTGTAAAATATTGAAAGTTAAGCATGGGAATAGAAATAAACTGCATGGGAACAATAGCTTTAGTTCACAATTTTTTAATGCTCCAAAACTTCAAAACATTTTGCGCAAGTCCATTAACACGATTTCGTCAACAACAAAAGCTTAAAAACTTGTTCAAATTTGTGCTATCAGATGGGTCAATCGACACGAGAGTGTTAGTACTTTTTCAAATTTACAATTTACCGTTGTAGAAGCTTTGGCAGAAATTTCAGCATGGCCAGACAGAGAAATCTTATCACGAGCTCTGCAGTTGCTATCGACAATTACGCAAAGTGAATTTTGCATTGCTCTCTTAGTTTTAAAATACGTTTTTGGATACAGTGTTGTTTTGTGTAAAGTTAAGCAAAAAAAGTCGATAAACCTTCTTGAGGCCGTCAATATTGCACAGGATATTGCAAATGAGTTGAAGTGTCTTGGAGAAAAAACCGAATATGAATTTCCCCAGCTCTATATTTTTGCGCAAGAAACGGCCAAAGCCGAAAATTTTATTTCGAAAATACCATGCCCTCTTGAAGACAGACCAATCGATGCAATATTGCTGCTGTAACAGATGAAGAACATTTTAGACTAGGGATTTTTATTCTATTTCTTGATAACTTTATTGTCACTCTCAAAGCAAGATTTACAGCCCACAAATCGATTATTGGTGAATTTCAGTGTTTAATTTCTGCTGATCAAACTAGTGCACCAACTCCTGAACAAATTAAAAGTATTCAAGTTTTGGGAAAATTTTACGAAAATGATTTAACGAAATCCTGGGGAGAGTTAGTGCCTGAACTGATATTACAGTATGTTACAGGAAACTTTTTCGGTTGAACGCAGCACAAAGACCAACTGATGCGTTGAGCAGCTCAAGGAATGCACTTCCGATGCTGTTCCAAACATATTTACATTGATGACCATTTTGTTAACTCTTCCAGTGATAACATGCACTAGTGAACAATTGTAAAGCTTTCCACATTACGCAGACTAAAAACGTGCTTACGAAACACAAGTGGTACCACTCGAATGAATGGATCTGCATTACTAAACATTTATAGGAGCCACACGCGTGCCTTGCCCTGATGATGTAATAAACAGATTAAGTGAAAAAAACAGGCGTTTGAATATAAGCCTTTAAAAAAATTTTAAATATTTGTTAAGTAAGGTTATTTTTTTGTTCGTTTGATTTTCCATCTATTGTTCTCATCATTTATACGAGTTGCTTTTAATTTGAAAAGTTTCTTGTCATGATTGAATTACTCGCACATACCTTTTCAATAGTTAGTTTTACGGTTTGGTAAAAAGAAATTCATACTACTGCAAGATGTTCTTAAAACCAAAACACTTTATTTTTGAATGTAGGCCTAATTTTGGAAGTTTTTGCCCATTACCAGGACTACTGAGAGCAATCACATTTTCGGCTCCAAAACCCCCCCTTTACAAATTTCTGCGTACGCCACTGCTTGCAACTGTTCATCTTTGTTGCTAAATAGTTCAATTGGATAGTGTCAGAGTTCTTAATTGGAGGGCCCGAAACTAGCTCCTCTCTAACTTTATTTCGCAATCTAAAACTGTTGCCATAGCGGTCATTCAAAAGTTCCCACGCCCGAGAGTAACCTTCAGATTTATTCGGATACGCAGAAAAACTTTGAATTAAACTTGCCGGTTCGCCGACAAGGTGCATTTGCAAATAAAGAAGCCGTCTATAATCATCAAAGTACTGCGACTCTACAAATTCCTTAAATTCTTGCACAAAGATAGGAAAACGTTCAATATCGCCATTAAATTTTTGCAATTGCAGTTGTGGCAAATGCACTATCGGATACGGATTTATGAATCCTGGGGGTGCTCTCATTTCTCTAGATGGAAAGGGATCGTGAAACTGAAAAGATGGAAGTTGGTAATTAAATTTCCCATTTTGGCTCGGTGTAAAACTATTTCTTAATTTACCATCGGGACAACGCTTATTGGGCAAGTCATCACTGCTCGTGGACGGTGGTCGTGCTGGTAAACTATTACTAGCCGAAGCAGTTGTCGGAGATGTCTCATCGACGATTAGCCAATCAGTGCTTCGTTTCGGGTCAGCACGAGCCACGTGCTCTTTGCTTTCTATAGTACTACTCCCTTCAGTCTTAGTTTTAAGAAGAGACATTAACGCTTCTTCCCTAACCCTAGAACGTGCTAATTCTTCTTCTAATCTTTTAATTAAATCGATTTCTTTCGGTTTTGATCCCGCTGCATCAAAGCTAGCGGATGCAGTTTGACTATTTGCAGTTTTACTGTCCGTATTCATATCGAAAAACATAAGAGCAATTAATATAAAATAAAAAACAATTCTTACCTTGTCTTCTTAGATTCAAACAAATCAAGTTTAAAACTTTAATCGTGTAGTTGCTTTGGCGAGTGCTTTAAACCAGATAGAGTCTCCTATTATCTACCTGTTCTTACTTACTTTACACGTGGTCAGATATAATAAAAGAATCTCTATTAAAATTTTAAACTTTTCACGTCAGCGCCTTCGATAACAACTACGATACCAAATGAATGAATAAAAACAACAAAGGACGGACAACGTGGTAACAAAAATAAGAAAAAGGCGATTCACATGACTAACCAACACGAACGCGGAGTCATGTGACCACCGAAAGCGCAAGCACATCGGAATCCGTAACAATATTATTTGCAAAATATTAGCACAATAAGAGAATATTTTATTTTATTCAAAGTGACTACATTTAAGTTTTTAAAATTTACTTTTAGAGATGAAAACTATATTTTGTTATGCAGATTAAAATCAATATTCAGCTGCTTTCTTAAAATTAACAGAAAATGTGAGCCATGAGTTCATATGTCTTCTGGCAATGTTGACCTTAATTATTTTCTATTGTTTAAAGTTTTTGTTAAAACCTGAGTGGTTCAAACCTGCTGACAGCTCAAATCACCTTGTTTTCTCTGCTAAATAATATTATTTTAAACTAAAATTATGGCAATGCTAACAGTAAAAGTAGCAGTTATCAAGTAGCATTATTGAAGGGTACTGTGAAATGGGGATACTTTGCCTAAGTTTCACACATTTTGTCATTTTTGATTTCTTTAATGTTGTTTTTGAATAAACTCTGCTCATAGATGAAGATAGGTCATAAAATCATGATGCTAAGAAAAAAAAACTTAAGTTGATGCTAAAGACATTTTTTTTATCTAAAAAGTAGGCAAAGTAATCTGTATTCTGTAAGATTTGCCCACTACTAAAAATCGAGAGCAGTTGATGCCATATTATTTATCAGGCAAGGTTAATTCATCTGACAGTTACTTTGCCTAATTTCTGACTTTTAAAAAAATAATTTACATGCAAAAATTTTATTTAGATATCAAACTTTTAAAGGTTTGACACAAAAAGAATGTCACAAATAATAGTTCATGCAATTCTAGCAGTCTGCTTAGATAAGCACAAACAAATTTAGAGCATCAAAGAGGATAAAATCATAATTTCTTCAAATGTGTAAATACTGCGTCTATCAATTATTGGTTCTTTTAAGAGACAAATTATTTTGACTGTGTTTGATATCAGCAACATCTTCACGCTCAGGGAAAATAAACTTGTTGGGTGCTTCTTTAAGTTGAAGAAATTTAACTTTGAATTCATGTTTTTCATATGCCTTCAAAACCTGTTCAACAAAGTATTTTGCTGTTATTTTACAATGTTGAACAATTTAGTATCTGACCATAACCCAGTTTCCCTTTTGCGTCATCCCAAGTGGTAGTGGATTTACAGCATTACTTAATGAACTACAATCGTTTGTGTCACATTCGATATATCTTTCACCTCTCTTGTGTTCATCATCATCTTTTGCACCATGCTTACCATCATCTAATGCTTCTTCCTCAGTTTCAAACTCTTCTTGGCTTTCATCTTCACTTTTGCTTTCTTCAAAGTCATCATCTATTTCTACTTCCTCTTCATTTTCACTAGAATCTGCATTGCTGGCTTTAGACTCTTCTTCGCTACAGATTTTTCTCTTTGATTTCATACCTGACTTTTTATGCTTAGTGATGGTTTCCAAATTTTGTTCTACAAAGAAATGTTCCTCAGAAATTGAGGCACCAGGGACAACAGTCACTTTTTTACAACATTTGCTAGGGGCTTTTTCTTGTGGCGTTCGACTTTTCTCCAGAAAATCAAGAACACTGGCATTAGCATTTTCTGCAATAGCTTCTGGCTGATTATTACGTTTAGGCATTTTCTGCAATACTTTTTGTGGATTAAAAGGGACAGTACCAGCTGCTTCAAATCCAGCTTAAACGTTTTTTTCACCCTTCAGATCAGATGTTTTCATGACCTTATTTAGAACAATTGAAAATCGTCTTTGCTCAAACCAGCATTGTAAGGGTGAGCAATTTTATAGTCAGCCAGTATTTTTCTCCATCTACCTTTAAGTCCATGAAAATAAGCAACATCTAGCGGTTGTGTCAAGTGAGTTGTGTTTGCTGGGAGAAAAGCCATGACGATGTTATTCTTTGAGCATAGTTTCACAATATCAAGGTTGAGGTGAGATGATAAATTGTCACCAATCACCAACTTTCTTCTTTCTAGCCTTCGGGCCCAAGGTACAACCACTGTTCGGAACCAGTCATCAAATGTTGAAGCATCAAACCCGCCACTTTTTGTTCGGTTAAAGCACGTTCCTTTTGGACCACCACGACACCAAAAATCCTACAAATTTGTGCTCTTGTAGACAATGTAGGGGAGCAAAATCTGGCCTTCTGCAGTCCCAGCAAAAATGACAGATATAGCCCCTTTGGAATAGTTCATTGTACGTTCTGGATATTTCACTTTTCTGCAGAACAAACACCTCTGGCTACCTGGATTGTCAGAAAAATTTGTTTTGTCGAAGTTAAGAATTTTTTTTGGAGAAATACCTTAAATAGATTTTTCAATCAATCAATCTTTGTTTATTCATTGTAGATTGCCATTTAAATACAAAACAAAAACAAAAAAACACAAAATAATAGAAATATTGAGCAATACTACAACAGGGTTGCAGCGAAAGACCATCAAAGGTCACCTAGTCAGCCACAACCCAAATTTTATATTTAAACTAATGAATAAACAATTACAGAAAAGAAAAAAGAATAACAAAAAAAAACATAGGCCTAAGCAAATAATAATAATAATAATAATAAATAAATAAAAAAAAAAAGCAATCCAAATTCTATATTTCACAATCTATATCAACACATAAAAAAGTATAAAAAAAAAAAATTTTTTTTTATGGGTTAACAAATAAGTAAACATTTATTAATCTCATCATATATCATAAGACTTCATTAATAGTTTTTTGAATTCTTTTTTAAATGAAACATAAGTCCAAGATTTAATTTCTTGAGGAAATTCACACCATATTTGTATTCCAACATACTGAAGTGTTTTTTTACCATAGTTTGTGCGAAATCTTGGAAAAAAAATTTACTTTTTACTTTATATCGTGTATTGTATGGATGAATAGATTTTAAATTGGTAAAATAATTGTTAAAGGAGATAGGTAATAAACCATTTTCAAATTTGTACATAAATGTAGCATATTCTAATTTATACAAATCTGTAAGTTTTAGCACATGAAATTTGGCAAAAAGATTTCCAATTGCATTTCTTTTATGGTAAAACAAACTAATTCTAATAATTTTTTTTTGTAATTTTTCTAAAGGACTAATCGTACTTTTATTGGCACGTCCCCAGTTAATTAAAGAATATTGCAAATAAGACTGTACTAGTGAAAAATACACAATTCTTAAGGTACATAAAGGAACATAATATCTTAATTTATAAAAAACACCACATACCTTTGAAATTTTATTGCGTAAGCTAGATACATGAGATCTCCAACTCAGTTTATTATCAAGTAAGATTCCAAGGTATCTTACATATTCTACACATTTAATTTCAGTATTATTGATATTGATTTTAAAAGCAGAAGATTTTAGACATTTTTTGGAGATTATCATATACAGGGTGTTTCACAATTATTGAAACAAAGCAGCAGCTTATAAAACCTTTACCAATGACCTTATTCTTTTTCTGTTTTTAGATTGTCATAGCAAAATTGTTAACATTTTTATACGTTAAACAAAAAATAGCCTAATTATGCCTTGGTCGATGGAGCAGAAGATCTTTTGTGTAAAGACATATTACGAAACGAAGTCTTTCCGGATTGTTCAAGCAAGGTTCAGAAGGAAGTTCAGCTTCAACCAATTTCCAAACAGGAGTCAGATTTTCAAGTTGGTCAAGAAGTTTGAAGCTCATGGCACTTGTGGAGATCGTAGGGTAGCGGGCTCATCGCCCTCAGGGCCTCCAATAACAATCTGCACCCCCGACAATGTCAGCAGGGTTCAACAGTCAGTCGGTCGGAGTCCGAGCAAATCTCTTCGTCGAAGGAGCCAAGAACTTGGCATTTCTGTCTCTTCTGTAAGGCGCATGCTGGTTAAGGATCTACAACTTTATCCATACCGGATCCACATAAAGCATGAACTAACCGAGACTGATAAGGAAAAGAGGGTAGCAATGTGCCAGTGGTTTTCGGAAATGATAGACAATAACGAGGAATTCTTGAATGATGTCTGGTTTTCAGATGAAGCCCACTTCCTTTTGAATGGTCACGTTAACTCTAAAAACTGGGTGTTTTGGGGAAGTGAGAACCCTCACAGAGTCGTTGGACGCCCTTTGCATTTAAAAAAATGCACAGCATGGGTTGCCATTTCCAAGCATGGTATCATCGGACCATTTTTCTTTGAAGATGATCACAGTATTGCAGTAACCGTGACAAAAGAGCGCTACGTTCCAGTGCTTGAGCAGTTTTGGGGAGAGCTCAATAAGCGTGAGGACCTTGATGAGAAAGAACAGTGGTTCCAGCAAGATGGTGCCCCTCCTCACACTGCTAATGTCACCATGGCTTGGCTCCGTGAAAAGTTTGGAAAGCGTCTCATCAGCCGCAAAGCTGAAGTGGAATGGGCACCTCACTCGCCTGACCTGAATCCTCCAGATTTCTTCTTGTGGGGGTTCCTCAAGGACAACATTTACCAAGATAACCCACTAACTATTGCAGCTTTGAAAGCAGCCATTACCGAGAAAATTCAGACCATTACACAGGAGGAATGTGATCGTGTTATCAACAACTTTGCACGCCGCATTCAAGAATGCCTTCGACAAAACGGTGGACATCGGGAGCATGTAGTCTAGGAATCTTCTTGACATATTATTTCTGATTTGAAGATAAACAGTTTCAGATTATAAAATGTTATCCTTTCACCTTTCAATAAATGTAATCATCATCGTGTTATCATTTAAAATCCTGAATTTGTGCCCAATCGCTTTGTTTCAATAATTGTGAAACAGTATGATGTTTTGGAATAATTTATGGATAGTTTATTGCATTTCATCCAATTATCTATTTTTTTAAGTTCTTTATTTGCTTCGTTTTCAAGAATAGTTAGATTTTTATTTGAAATATGAAGGTTAGTGTCATTAGCAAATAATGTAGTTTGACATTTAGTGGCATTTGGTAAATCATTAAGATAAATTAAAAATAACAATGGACCAAGACATGACCCTTGTGGAATACCACATTGTACAATTGTAAATCTTGAAATTGCTTGTCCAATTTTTGTGCATTGTCTTCTGTTTGATAAATAGGATTGTAACATTTTCCATATTTTGCCACGAAATCCATATCGATAAAGCTTTCCAAGTAATATTTCATGATTCACAGTATCAAATGCCTTACTTAAATCCAAAAAAATTGAGCACGTGAATTTATTTTCGTTCAAATTATTCAGTAATTGGTCATATATTGATGTAATTGCAGATTCAGTTGAATGGTTTGTTAAAAAGCCGTATTGACATGGACTTAAAATTTTGTATTTTGTTAAATAGTTTACCATACGGTTATATAAAATTTTTTCAAAAATTTTGGAGATTGTAGGTAACAATGAAATAGGTCTAAAGTTTGTAAGAGCAGTTGGAGAATTTATTTTTGGTACTGGTATGATTTGTGATTGTTTCAGTGTATCAGGAAAATTTTCTTCTTGGAGGCATTTGTTAAATAATTTTGCAAGCACAGGACTAACAACTGTATTAGATATCTTAAAGTATTTGGCACTTATGCCATGTAGTCCAGGACTTGCTTTAGTTTTTAAAGAATGTATGCTATTTATTATTTGTACATCATCAATGTCATCAATTACAAAACTAGATAATGTATTTTGTTGCAATGTATCTGTATAAATAACATTTGAAGGAGGTATTTTAGCAGCCATTTTATTTCCTATGTTTGTAAAATAATCATTTATTACATTAGCAAATTCATTACTATTAGTTTTAAATAACTGTTCATTGATTGAAATTTGATCAGGAATAATTTTATGAGCAGATTTTGCTTTTTTGGTTATTAGTGTGTTAATTAATTTCCATGTTTCTGAATTATTGTTATTGCATTCATTAAATAGTTTGTTATAATATTGAATTTTGGAAGTTCTCTTTAAATGTGTTAATTTATTGCAGTAAGTTTTGTAAAAGGCTATTTTATTGAAATCCCCATGTTTGTAACATATTCTAAATAATCTATTTTTTGTTTTAATGGAATTATATATTCCTTTGGTTATCCAAGGCTTCAAAGAAAGTTTTTTTTCTCTTCGTGAGAGTTGTTTTAATGGTGCATGCTTATTCAATACTTCTAAGAATGAGGATATAAAGCTTTCAAAATTATTATTTAGATGTCGGCAGCGTGGTCGAGTGGTTAACGCACCGGACTGATGATCAACATGGTCTCGGTTCAAAACCCACTTGCGCCATTCTGTTGTGTTCTTGGGAAAAACACTTTACGGCACTTTCCCCTGCTTGGTGGTCTTGACAAGCAGTTCTAAATTACAGTAATATCTCTACTAAATTACAAGCGGACAGCAATATCTTGGCATCTCCGGAAGTAGGTCGGGGTAATTGCCTACCCTATGTATAGCGCCTCCGTCGCTTTCCTGCGAGTCAGGAGGATAAATATAGAGATTAAAATAAATAAAATAAAAAAAAAGATCATTTTGTAATAGATTATGTTCTTCAGTTTCAAATATAGTTTGAAGGTCTTCCAAAAACATTTCTGAGTTAAAATTTCTCATGCATCTAGCATATGCTATAGAATTGTTGGAATATGCATAATTACATTTTTTCATAATTGCAACACAGGTAAGTGATCAGATACATGATACAAACATATGCCACAAATTTTATCACATGTTACATTATTGGTATAAATGTGATCTAGTAGAGATGGTTTGCTATTTAAAGAAAATCTTGTTGGGCTATTAATAAGAATTTCACATCCAATAGACTGTAACATTTCAGAATAGGTAGCAATATTTTTGTTGGAATTAATAAGTTGTAAATTTATATTAATATCTCCACAAATGATATATTTATATTTTGCATTTTCAAGCTTTGATATAATGTCTGAAAAACACTTTTGAAATTCCGGAAAATTTTGTTTGGGATGCCTATATACTACCCCAACAGCAATTTTTTTGTTTTAGCAGATTTTTGTTCAATTTCAATCCATAAGTCTTCACATCCATTTATATTAAAATTTAAATCATTTCGCACAGAAACACTAATTTGTTTTTTTATATATATAGCAACACTACCTGCATTTGTGGTAGAGTCATTATGTATAAAAGCATAATCAGTAAGAGACAGGTTTGTTAAAGTAATTCTCAATTTTTCAAGTTCGTTAAAGTAACTCTCAATTTTCTCAATTGAAATTTCGGCTTTTGCACATAGAACATTTTGAGCAACTCGTTCCGTTATTCTGTCAGAGTGTCTAGATTTGAAGCTCATATACCAATCTTTCCAGGTAGGTTGTTTTTAAATGTTGTCTTCTGGTTCAATGAATTTAGGTAATGTTGTATAATGAGTCTTATTTCTAGTTCAATTAGGGGGTAGCCAAAGTCAGCACATAGAGTGAAGAGTTTAATAAATTTCACTTCTTCAAATATCAATACTGTTGGCTTACCAAAAGGCTTAGAATGCCAACCTTTCATTTTGTTGATTATTGTTCTCCTGGGGATGCCATATTTTTCTTCTGCTTTATAGGAAGACATTTTTCCTAATTTAACAGCATGAACAGCAGCTTGCAAAGTTTTATCTGAATAATCACACTACCTTCGGGCTCCCAGTTTGCATTTATGCTGTCTTGGCATTACAAGTTGTAGTGTGCATACATATAAATTCTTATACTAAAGTATATGAATGCTTAAATACATGTAATACTTAAATATCCTTAAAAACAAAAAATATGAGTAATTTGGTAAAATTGAAACTGAAAGTTATAGGCAAAGTAACCCCATCCCCAATCAGGACTTAGTGGGATTAGTTTGCCTATGGGATTCATGCCTAACCACAGAGGTTTTTATACAAAAATAAGTTTTCATACACCATACCACCAATTGTACTTTGATATATATATATAAATATCTATCGTGCAGCACACACAGATGTAGGAGAGCCTTACAAAAGTTTTAAAAGCATGACTGTCTCATTATTTTTGGTACCATTAAGGAAATGACCATATAAAAAAAATGAAATGACGCAATTGCAAATGTCTGACTTATTTTTAAAGTTGTACACACAGATGATGAGAATACAAAAAGTTATCACAAAAATGCATACATTCAGTGTTATAGTATGTGACGTCTAGCGCACGGCTCCGCTACCTTCTTCTCTCTGGTTTGATAAGTGTGGTTAACCGCGTGATAAATTATTAGTATAACTTACAGATTCAGTCGTATAACTATCGTCATGGACTCCTAAATAATAGAACCTGGACTGGAAACGGAATTGAAAATCGCAGAGCGCGTGTACAAAGGTAGGCCAGTTGTAAAAAGCTAAAAAATTAGTTCGATTTTTTAGAAACTATTCACTGTTAAGTTATTAAACTTAGAAGTATGGCTTGCAAAATATAATGAACAATAGATTTATGATAAATGTGAAAAGAATGCTGGAAAAAAATCAGTGTAGGTTTATTAGAAAAAGATTAATGACTAAGGAAAATATGTAAGAATCACAAATATTGCACACATTAATTTACAAATACTAGCAAAATTTATATTCTACTTCTGGTATTCAGGTAAAATTTTTTATCAGTTAATAATGTAGGCAACTTACGAATGAACAGCTATTTTCTATTTGTTGTGTATTTTTTCACAGAATCAAGCTTGATCATTGCATAGTTTAACAATGGCATTATAATTTATTCACTATTATTTTTGTGACATTAGTAAAAACAATAAAAGAAGTAATACATTTTTTTATTTTTTAATTTATATGCAACAACATTTATGTCTTATCTATCTGCTACTTCAATTGAATGTTACTACTGAATAAATTATTGAATTTAATACAATTAGTACATTTATTATTGAAGCACATAATTGCATTTTAAAGTTTAGTGTTTTTCTACTTTATTTTTTGATTATCTTATTTTAAAAGTGTATTTAAAGGTTATTATTTTTTGTTTATCTTATTTAAATTTAAGAAAAAGGCATTTTTTTAACCTTTTAATTACCTTTTTTTGCATAGAAAAATATTTATTTAAAAAATGGTTTATAAATGTGCTGCCATTGATTGCAAATCTGGATACTCTTCAGAAGAAAAAAAGTAAAATGTTACATATCATTCATTTCCTTTAAAAAATGAAGAACTTTTATGTAATTGGTTAAAAAACATAGCTAGGAAAAATTTTAAACCCTCAAAATACTCAAAGTTGTGCTCACTCCATTTTAAAGCAGATGATTTTATTAAAGTTTCTCATGATTCAAACCAAAGACGCAAAAGAAAAAGAGATAGTGAGCACTTATGTTATAGAAGACTAAAACCTGGTGCTGTTCCTTCAATTTTCAAAAATATTCCTTTGTATTATACAAATAAAGATATACCTTTAAGAAGCGGTAATGCTCTTTCAAAAACTAGGCATGATAATGAATCAGCAATACTGCAAAAACAGTGTGAAAATTTTTTGCAGTCTGACAATTTAAAAAATTTTGATGATTTGTTAGAAAAACTTTCATGCACAGTTTTGTCTCCACAGTTTGTTTTATATAAATCAGAAACAGGAATTTCTTTAATATATTTGTCTATTGAACAACCATTCTCAATTTTGTTTTCCATAAACATTGATAAAGATCTGCATGTGCAAATCTATCATGAAAAAAAACTTATTCCTCCTTCTTGTTACCATCACATTTTGTCTTCTGAGAAAGTAACACTATTTTTTGAAGTAGAAAATTTAATAGCCTTTGCAAAAAATTTAGACCAAAACATCACAACATTAATGGAAACAATTAAAGCAAAATTATTAAATCTAATAGAAAAATACATTGATTTGTGCCAGGATGACTATAAAAAAAACCATTGAATTTTATATTGGAGCAATTGAAATTACTTTTTATTACTAAAAAACAACGTCGCTATTCAGTAGAAATGTTGGTCATGTCTTACATAATGCATGCAACCAGTTCTAAGGCATATGAAAGGCTATGTCAAGAGCAAATTATTATATTACCTTCAGTGAAAACGTTGAGAAAAATAACAATGAATCTAGACCAAAGAACTGGACTTGATGATTCTGATTATCTTAATATAAGATTTTCAAAGTTAAACTTTTTTGACAGAAATGTTCTCTTGATGATTGATGAAATATATCTTTCAAAACATGTCGAATCAAGTGGAGGACAGGTTTTTGGCTAGACTGAAAGTTGTGCTGTAGCTGCCACAGCTTTGTGTTTCATGATTAAGTCTTTATCTAGTGGCTATCAAGATATGGTAGGAATTTACCCAATTAAAAATTTAAAAGCTAAAACACAAAAAGCTTGTTTTGATAAAGTTATGCTACTTGTTCATGAAATTGGATTTAATGTTATTGGAATCTGTGTTGACAATGCTTTTGCAAATAGAAAGTTTTTCAAAGATTTTCTTTGTAATGGTGCATGGAAAGCATCTATTCCAAACAAGTATACAGATGGAAAAATCTTTTTAATATTTGACCCTACTCACATAATTAAGAATATATATAATAACTTAGTGAACAGAAGAGTGTTTGAAATGCCTTGTATGACTCCCATACTTGATACTCCACTTACAGCCAGTTTTGCAGATATAGAGAAAGTTTACAATCTTGAATGCCAAAAACCTTTAAGGATTGCCCATCGTCTAACAGAAACAGTTTTAAAACCCAATAGTATAGAAAAAGTTAATGTTAAATTTGCTCTGGCTGTGTTTCATGAGTCAACTGTGATTGGATTAAAGGAATATGGATTTCATGAAACTGCTTCTGCTATTGATTTGTTTTTGAAGCTGTGGAATATTTTAAATGTTTCAACATCAGAAATTGGAAAGCATAAACGGGATATTTCTCGTGACCCAGTTCGATCCACTGCTGATTGGAAGTTGAAATTTTTGACGGACTTTGGCCATTATGTTAGTTTTTGGAAAAATTCAAATGTAAGTATGTTTTGCAAACTTTTTTTGTTTAAAAATATAAAACAGATTTCATACCTATATCTGATATGTTAATTTTCAAGAGTAGTGTCATAACGTAAGTTTTTAATTGAAACAAAATTATTAGATCAGCTGCTTGCAATTTATTGTATTCACATCCGACTGGCTGTTTGCAAAATCTTTGTATTACTTAATGATCTTTCTGTGATTTTCTTTGTTACAATGTTTTCATTGTTATGTTTATATGGGTATTTTCTTAATATCTTTTTTTTTTTCTATTCAGCAACCTTGATTAACTGAACACATTTCCCGTGCTTTGCATCAAACATGTGAAGCAATAACGCAGATGTCAAAATACTTGTTGGAAAACTGTGGCTTCAATTATGTGCTGTTGGGAAAAATTCAATCAGATATGATTGAACGAAGATTCAGCCGAATTCGTCAACTCAGTGGAGCAAATTATTATATTTCTATGAGACAACTTCAAGAAAGTGACAGGAAAATCCGCTCAATCTCGTTGTTGAAATATTCGCAAATATCTATCGCTGAGATTGATATCATAGTCAAAACAAAATGCACTAGTACAATAAATTAATGGCCACAGCAGAAGCCTTGCAAGCTGAGCTACTATTTAATATATTGCCGACAGAAAATGATGCAGCTGTTATATTTTATGTTACCGGATACTGTTGCAAATCACTGGTTAAATCAACAAGATGCGTTGAATGCAAAACAGCTACTGTTGCAACCATAGTTGAATATGTTCCTCCTTTAACAACAACTATGCATGAGTATGCAAACAAATTTTTTGATGGCATAAATCGTGGGGGTCTTTGGAAACCAACAACCGAGTTATATGAAATTGGTTGTCTTTGTTGGAAGGTTTTTGCTGAACTTTGCAATAGTGACTTGAAAAAGTCATTTTTAAGTGCCGAAAATCAGCAGGAAATTTTTAAAGAAATTGTAAACATATCTTATTTTAATGATGATGTTGCTTTTCGATCGCTTCCAGTATTGTGTAGCAACGGGCACAATATTGTAGAAGGAGTGTCAATACGTTTCTACAATTGCATGTGCAAAAATTTAATTCGCCAATTAACGGAAAAGGGGCGTAGAGGTACTAGTGCCAAAATTAAAAAACTTAATAGTAATTAAACTGTAAATACTCCCAGTTAAAATTATTGATTTTTGCAAATATTATTACTAGTTTTTTTTAGATAACGTCTAGCTATGCGTAAAAATAATAATTCGTTTGTTGTTGTCCGGATTTAAACATTTAGTAATGTTACTGTTTTTTATAAACCATTTAAACTCGTCAAGCTTCTAAAATTTGCCGAAATTCATTAATGTTTTGCTTTTTTTAAGTTTAGGTTTGTGTTACTTTGTATCACATTCTGAAGTATATTTTTGTTAAAGCTACTGTTACATAAACCACCTTAAAACGTTGCAAATGAACTGTAAATTGCAGTCCAGTTACTTATAAAATATTGTTACGTAGTTTTTTCATTCTTCTGTTTTGGTCTTTCATTTTGTAGTACTTGTGTACATATCAAACGTACTTTATGATTGATCTTAGTTACCTACAAGCTTTCTACAAGCTTCTCCCAAAACCAAGCTTGTCACAACGTTTATGCGTTCGATAATAGTTTTTACTTTACTCATGTATGCATTTTATTTTTTCATATATATTTTTATCTAATTGTTTATTACATTTTTTGTTATTCTATTTTAGAAGTTGATGTTATTCTACTGTTTGTTTTTCAATATAGCCTTTTAGTTTGATTGTAGCTTTTTAAATCATGCTTATACCAAATCAGAGAAATAGTCGCTAGACTAAGATGATGTTTATCATAGAATCTCATTCGTACTAAATTCAAGTCAACTAAAAAAGAACATTTTTGATTCAACTAGGCTGTGGGCCGACCCAAACGTTTCCGCTGCAAATATCAATCAAGTAAAGCTTTAATTTAACCAATTTATGCTTTTAAAAAAAGCATCAATATTTTTTTTCTAAAAAGACAATTTTACTGCAATGGCCTACTTTTGTACACTCGTAATTTCTCGTTTCCAGTCCAGGTTCTATTATTTAGGAGTCCATGCTATCGTGTAACTCCGTGTAAATAAAAGAGCTAATTGCAGATACTAGTGGAACTCATAACATGGCGTCGTCGACAGTCAGCTTATAAATTTGTTTGAACAAAATAAGCTTACGAACCATTATAAAAGTATACTGCAAGTTTGAGATCGGAGATTTGTAAAAGATTGAAGATAAAAGAAAAATGGCAAAAAATAATCAAGAGCTGCAAGCAGAATTAGAAGCAGCAAACAAACGTATAGCCGAATTATCTCAATCTAATCAAAACGCGAATAGTAATATTAATAATGATGAACCTCCTTCTTGGTTAAAAACTTTTTTAGAAGCACAGTTGTCAATGCAAAGACAAACACAAGAACAGAATGTCGAAAATCAGAGACAAATGCAGCTTGAAAGTCAGCGACAAATGCAACAAATAATAATCGAACGATTTTCGCAACAGCAGCTGCCTCAAAGCGCGAATAGCGAAAGAAGCGAATCACGTGAGCAAACCATTGACGTCAACAATT
This sequence comes from Diplosoma virens, assembly GCA_963680785.1. NCBI lineage: Eukaryota > Metazoa > Chordata > Ascidiacea > Aplousobranchia > Didemnidae > Diplosoma > Diplosoma virens. The sequence continues at coordinate 40,923,617 of OY796896.1, read as the reverse complement.
CTAACAACGAGGCAAGGCGAACCAAAGCGGACGCACAAAAGCCTTCCACACTGCAGGTGGGAATTTCGTTAGCTGAATTTGCGAAATGGCGTAAATCGTACAACGATTATGCTACGGTCTCGCTTGCAACAGAGCTGCCATTGAGCAGTCAGTTGGCATTGCTTCGCGGTTTTTTTTCGATGGAAATGCGAGAAGCCGTAGAACACGTACTTCTTATCCCGGATGATACGACACTTAAACCAGACGAAGTGTTAGACAAAATTAAAAATTACATCCGGAGTTAAGGAAATATAGCGTTAGATTGCGTCGCATTTGAAGAGAGAAAGCAAGCGGCTGGCGAAAACTTCGATTCGTTTTTAATCGCGATTAAAACTTTGGCGAGAGACGCAGACTTGTGCAATGAATGTTTAAATCGTCGTTTAGTCACAAAAATCATGTCGGGAATATATGACAAAGAGACTCGAACAAAGCTCCTAGCCATGTCCCCATTACCTGATCTTCAGACCGTCACTGATTTATGCAGATCGGAAGAGTCAGCAAAACTAGAGGACGCGCGAATAAGCCGACAGCTGAAAGAGAGAAGAGCGTACCAAAGCAAATTTCGCCGAAATTTCTCTAAATCTAAAGAGCGCAATAAAAAGCCCTGTACAAAATGCGGTAAAAAGACCTGCCCACCGAAAGGTCAAACCCACTGTCCCGCAAAGGATACAGAGTGCTTAATATGTCGCAAAAAAGGTCACTTTACATCAGTGTGCTTTCACAACAAACCCAGGTTTAACAGACGCGAAGAAACGAAGAAAAAGTTAACGGGACAAATAAAGCGTAGATGCAATGCTAATGCAAATTTTGCTAACTCCGCGGCGCCCAAAATAACTGTTAATCTTTTTTCTCTTAACCCTTTCAGGACCTATGTAACACATATGTTACATAAGTGTTTTTGTTATTTTCAACCTCGTGCTTAAAATACTTCAAACTTTTTTTTTATAATAAACAAGTTTAGAGACTGTTAGTCAAAAAATAACTTTCCTTGGCAACATAGCTGAAAAAGAAAAAAAATTGGGAGCATGTAAAAGTGCAAAATATCTGTTGAATTTCGTGGTCAGCATTAATCCTCAATAATTTATAAGTAAAGCATTTATTTTGTTCATGAGGGCTGTTTATTTATTTTTTACAGTCATAACTAAAATTGTAAATAAAAATCATTATTTATTTTTCATGTTTATATTGTAAAATTTTTGATTAATTTTGATGTAACATATGTGTTACATTGGTCCTTTGTGGTAAATTTATGAGTCATGTTCATGCAAATGAAAAAAAGATAAAAATATAATAAAATATATTTAATCAATATAATTGTCAGCTATTTTATGTAATAAGAGCATTTTTACTTATTTGTTTTCTTGCAATTGCAAATTTTATATTATCCAACATACTGATATTATAAGATCTGCTATAATGATCATAAAATCAAAGTATGATTCTGAGGTGATAGTAAAATATGCTGCAGCAGATAAGATTTTAACTTAGGCTTTTTTTAGATACAATTTTTGAATTTTCTTGTAATAGAAAATTTAGTTTGCTACATTTTTGCGTTTACCTTTTCACCAAGTGCATGATGATATAATGTTTTAGGTGAGTGAGTGTAAGCTTACCTAGTTGTTCATGTGAGTAAGGAAAAATTTATTTGGTGCAGAAAAAAATTGGTAAGTTTTCACTCACTTACTTGAAACATTGAATGCAGCAAATGATTACTAAATGATAAGAAGTAATCTTTATAGTCAGCTAATAAATAGTATTCTATAATTTTTGGAAAGTTTACTTTTATTACATTGTTTATGTACAGTAGGCTATATAATAAACAGTGTACTATTTTTCTATATTTTAAAGTTTTTCATGGCATCCAGATCAAGACAAAAGTTGTTTCAAGTTGATGGTGATAAAATTCAAAATCTGCTGTTTTGTGATAACAGTGATACTGAAGATACATTACAGTTAGATGAAGAAAACTTGGGCTTTTTAGAAAATGATGTAGATCATATTGCACACAATGTGCATGCTGCTGACTTGGAACCTTTAGAAGTTGTCATTGAACCACCAATTCAATACTCAACTTCTAGTTCTAGTGCTGCCTCTGATTTGTAGATAAATGAGCAAAACTTGTATGTTAATACAAAATTAAGTAAAGAAATTAAGTACAGGTGGAAGAAGAGAGATCCTGTCTCTGAGGTTTCTAGTACTATCTTGAATAATAATATTGAGTTTGAATATGGTCAAATTTTGTTGCCATTTGAAAAAACAGCAATTCCATTTACAATTTTTAAAAAAGTAAGCAAATTTGATCAATTTTTAATGGAAATAGTGATTCCTCAAACAATTTTGTATAGTCAGCAACAAGGTTTGAAATTGAATTGGATAAAATGAAAGTTTTTTTGTCTAACTGTTTATCGGCATATCCCTTGCAAACCATAAAGAGACGAAAAAAAGGATCAAAGGAAAGTGATACAGTTGTTTGCCCATTAATAGTCAAAAGCTGCAATGAATACATGGGTGGTGTGGATATTATGGATCAGAAAAAGGTCACCAAAGAGATCAAAGAGAAGATTTTTAGACGTGGTAAAAAAAGATATGAAGGAAGTTGGTGTGAAGGAGATGGACATTGAAGACAGAAAGATGTGGAGAATGATGGTACGCTGTGGCCACCCCTGACTAATGGGAAAGGAGAAGAAGAAGAAGAAAAAGGCCACCTATCAGTTTAGCCGCAAATCTCACCACAAGTACTATCTTCGAATCGTATATGATTTAATTAACATTTTTATAAACAACGCATACGTCGTTTATGAAAAACTTAATGAAGGGAACAAAGAAAAGCTTGACTTAAAATCATATAAAATGCAATTAATTGATCGTTCGTTGATTGGGATTTTTACTAATAGAAAGCGATCGTTTTCCGCAGCCTCAATTGAGACTGCAAAAAGACTGAAAGCAATTCAAAGTCATAGTCAAGTTGTTCACCACACTATAGTTAAAGCAACCAAACAACAGAGATGCAAGCTGTGCACCAAAAACAAAACTAGCAACTTGACTTTGAACAAGTGTATTGAGTGCAATATTCATCTTTGTTTTGTAAACATTCGAAACTGCTTTCAAACATATCATGATTCGTTGTAAATGCTTATTTATTCTTTATTATTCAATAAATGTGTTGCTTAGTGCTTTGTTTTAATTTATAACATAAAGGCATTAGTTGAAAAACAAAAAAACGAGCTTCTTAGGAATTTTCAAATTCAAGTAAATTTTTTACCCTTAAAGGACCAATGTAACATATATGTTACATGTTATATTATAAAAAGTAAACAAAAAAATCACACAAACTAAATTTTTTAGTACTTGAAAACAAAGTATAAGACTCGTTATTGGTGTTTTACTCAAAAAAATTTATTAGATTTCTTGTGGTCCTGAAAGGGTTAAACATCGTAACCCGTTAGGTTCCACAGAAGCTACACAAGACACAGGTGCCGAAGCAAGTCTTGTTGGGGTAAACATCATTCAACGGCTCGGAATAGACCTTGATAATTTAATGCCGCCAAGTCAAGACACTTTTAGTGCAGTAAATCGGCAGACCGTAACATGCGTGGGGACCTTCCCATGCATTATCGAATACTGCGGCCGATTCGTGGAAGAAACCATTTATGTCTGTCCTGAGGTAGAAGATTTTTTGCTTGCTTGGTACGTATGTCAACAGGTTAACATTCTACCTGACACGTATCCTCAACCGATAAATTCATCAAAAACACCTCGAAAATTAGCAAGCATATTAAAAGCAGAGAACACAAGATTCATTATATCAGAGAACCCAACTGAAGCAGAAATTAGTAAAATTGAGAACAAGTTGATAAAATCGTACAGCGATGTGTTTTCTGAAGACACAACATTACGCGAAATGAACAGTAAACCCATGAAAATTTCCTTGAAAAATGATGCTGTTCCATTTGCTTTACCTGTTCCACGCCAAATACCTTTAGCTTTCAGAAGGATGGTGAAGACAGAGCTTGACCAACTTGTACAAGCCGGAGTCATTGCACCAGTTACAGAAGCAACTGACTGGGTGCACCTTATGGTCGTTGTACAAAAACCCAATGATGGAATTCGTCTCTGTATTGATTTGCAGAAATTGAACAAATACGTACGCCGTCCATATCATCCATTTAAATCACCTGCCGAAGCTATTTCGAATATTTCTTCTTCGTCTAAATTTTTCTCAACATTAGACGCCACTAAAGGATACTGGCAAGTACCTTTAGAAAAAGAAACAAGACTTTACCACATTCATTACGCCGTTCGGAAGATTTAAATTCCTTCGAGCTCCAATGGGACTAGCTTCTTCTCAAGACGAATATTGCGCAAGAGGCGATGAAGCTCTGCAAGGCATTGAAAAAGTCGTAAAAGTGGTAGATGACATTCTTATTCAAGGCGAAACCGCACAGGAGCACTTGAATACCGTAGTGGCTGTACTAAACAGATGTCGAGAACACGGTATTACTCTTAATCCGATGAAAGTGCAGTTACTACAAAGTGCTGTGAGATATGTCGGATATATAGTGAGCAGCGACGGTATTAAAGCAGACCCCACAAAAATTGAAGCAATCTCTGAATTCCCTGCTCCAACAAATATAGCTGAATTACGATCTTTTATGGGCATGGCAAACCAGCTGGGCGGATTTACTCACCTACTCAGTGAAGCAGCAGGCCCACTTCGGGACTTGCTCAAACCAAAAAATGCTTTTCTCTGGTCACCCCAACATGAAGAAGCATTTACAACGACAAAAGAAATTCTATGTAGCCCCCATATTTTGGTTGCATTCGACCCCAATCTGGAAACGATGCTGCAAACAGATGCATCTAGGTTGAAAGGTCTAGGTTTTGCACTTTTGCAAAAACATCAAGAAACGTGGAAATTGGTTCAAGCAGGATCACGTTTTATAACTGAGACTGAGACAACTACGCTATGGTTGAACTGGAATTGCTCGCTGTTGTTTGGGCTATGCGTAAATGCCGCATATATCTGCAAGGCTTACCCAATTTCGAGCTGATAGTAGATCACAAGCCATTAGAGTCAATCCTGAATACCCAGACACTCGATATGGTGGATAATCCCAGGATTCAGAGACTTAAAGAAAAACTCAGCGCTTTTATATTTCACACCACCTGGAGAAAAGGCAAAGACCATGTGATCCCCAACGCGTTATCACGAGCACCGTGCCGCGACCCAGAACCAGAAGGTATCATGAACGTAGACACAACCAGAATGATCTGCAAAAACGTTTCTACAATTCTGAGAGGAAAAGACTTAGAAGTCACAAAAGAAACATTTATCGATCCAATGCTGGAAGACTTAAAAGAAAGTACTCAGCAGGACGAAGCAGCACAACAATTAATCACTGCTATTAAAAGCAACTTTTCAAAAGGAAACGAATATCCATTAGCTCAACCTTTCAAAAAGCTGAAAGATCAGCTTACTTTCGAAGATGGATTAATCGCATTGTGGTGCCGGTACAGAAAAGAAAAGAAATACTGACAAAGCTACATGCCTCACATCAAGGCATCGAAAGAACAAAACAAAGAGCGCGTCAAATAGTGTACTGGCCAGGAATCAATAGCGACATCAAAAATACCGTTGAAGCCTGCACGAAATGCCAAGAGCACCAACCAAGCTTGCAACAGGAACCATTACAACGCGATCCCCTCCCATCAAGACCCTTTGAAGACGTATCTGCAGATTTATTTTATTATGCCGGTAAGATTACCTGGTTTATGTAGACCGTCTGTCGGGATGGATTAAGCTCAGCGAGTTCTCTCATGACCCTAGTTCACATCAGATAATCAGCACAATAAGAAAATTTTTCGTGGACACAGGGGTACCAGTACGAATCAGAACTGATGGAGGACCGCAATTCACATCAAGCAAGTTTCAACAGTTTCTCAAGAAATGGGGAGTAACTTCCACCATAAGTACTCCACATTACCCACAGTCAAACGGACACGCAGAAGCAGCAGTGAAAGTCATGAAGCACCTTGTTGCCAAAACTGCTGAGCATGGTAGTCTCAACTGCGATGAATTTAGCAGCGGCCTAATCGAATGGATTAACACACCCAAGGCCCATGGGTTATCACCAGCCGAAATTTTATACGGCGCCCCGCTACGTTCAATCGTCCCAGCTAAACTGAAATATTTCAAGGAAGATTGGCAAAACAAATTCGACAAGAGGGATGCAGCTTTATCAAATCTACAAGTGGCTGCAGAAACCGAATACAATAAACGAGCAAAACACCTCAGCCCATTAAAACTTGGACAACATGTTCGAATTCAAGACCATATTACAAAAAAATGGTTGCGATCGGGACTCATCATCGGCGTCGGGAGAAACCGCGACTATCACATAAAACTACCGAGCGGTCGAGTCTGTTGGCGCAATAGACGTTTTATTCGCCCTCTCCCCACCGAAGGGGGAGACCCCAAAGAGGAAATGATGACATCAGACTAACATCACGTCCATTTTGAAGATGAAGTCTTTCCATCATCTCCAACCTCGCGGCGAAGCGTGAGACAAAAACGCTTTCGTAATCATTTAAGAGATTTTGTATGAAGTAGCGTAAAACTCATAACGCTTGTGCCGTATTGTATATAGTTTGTGCATGTTTATTAATCGGGCTCGTACAATGTACTATATTTTTCTTAGACAAACTTTTCGCTAAAAAGCTTTTTAAAAGGGGGTTGTTATAGTATGTGACGTCATAGCGCACGGCTCCGCTACCTTCTTCTCTCTGGTTTGATAAGTGTGGTTAACCGCGTGATAAATTATTAGTATAACTTACAGATTCAATCGTATAACTATCGTGTAACTCCGTATAAATAAAAGAGCTAATTGCAGATACTAGTGGAACTCATAACATTCAGATAATAACGAAAAAAGAAAACTCTTTTTAAGCATTTTTGGCAAAGTTACCCCTCCAGGCAAAGTATCCCCATCTCACAGAAACAGTTAAATTGAATTTAAAGAACAATTTTTGGACATGATAGTTTTTTTTATTTTTATTTTTATTTCTATATTTATCCTCCTGACTGGCAGGAAAGCGACGGAGGCGCTATACATAGGGTAAGCAATTACCCCGACCTGCTTCCGGAGATGCCAAGATATTGCTGTCCACTAGTAATTTAGTAGAGATATTACTGTAATTTAGAATTGCTTGTCAAGACCACCAAGCAGGGGAAAGTGCCGTAAAGTGTTTTTCCCAAGAACACAACAGAATGGCGCAAGTGGGTTTTGAACCGAGACCATGTTGATTATCAGTCCGGTGCTTGTTGATAGAATTGTTAATATATTTTTTTTTTGTTAATAGAAAGGTGTACTAAAGTCTATAAACATTTATTAGAATGATACATATTGTAATCAATTAATAAAGTAAGCTTTTGAGCAAGATGAATACTTAATTTTTTCAAGTTTATTTCAGCAAAACAATTAAAAAGACTTTTAAATTAATGTCAAGGTTGCAATTTGCTGTTTATTCAAAGCACTCTACTATCAGCAAATGTTGCACTATGTCACATGAATAAGCTGTTTCATTCTTTTTCACAATTCAAAATAGATTTTTGAGCTTTTTTATTTCAGAAATTGCTACAAAACAGCTTATAATCCATGGCAGTAAAATATTCATAATAATAAAATATATAAAAGTGATCAATATGTTATATGTGATCAATAAGTGTTAGGATTAGGTGTTTGGTTGTTTTAAACTAACCCTAACATAGTATAACCAAACTTATATCAAATAACCTTTATTGAATTTACTATAGCACTATCACGTTATGCATTAGTTTGTCGCCTGTCTACTGAGTCTACTGAGTTTACAGAGTTGCAGAGCCACGTAACAATTGATATATATAGTGAGCATGACTGAATGAACAAATCACCGACCGTGGAATACAGAAACGCTTTTACACAAAAGTTCACACGATGAATATTATGAGAAGCGGGGCACGACCGATAAAACAAAGCATAAGCCGAATATAAGGCAAGCACGCTGCAGCCACGCATTTGGCATACACGAATCACGACAGTAAGTCTTGACATGGTAAAACTACATTTATAACATACTAAGTAACTGAAAGTTTATTACAATTTTCATTGTAAACAAATCTTTTTCCTTAACTAAAAATTAAATTGCATATCTGGAGCTCTTGTTAAATCAAATAATACAACTTTTTAGATGTGTATTTTTTAGCCAAGCAATATTGTGCAATAAAAAATATTATCTTTTTAAATAAATGACTTGAACAAATAAAAAAGTATTGATTGGTTAATAAGATGTTGTTGAAGATGTTGTAGAACCATGTGTTTAATTTTACTGCCTAATGTTAAAGACCATGTGTTTAATTTTACTGCCTCAACTCCTAACAATAAAACAACAGCAAAGAACAGTTAAAGTGTTTAAAAATTATGAATTATGTAACTTTAAACAGCTAAATTAAGTGTCATATCAAAAAATTAAAATAAAGATCATGCTAAGAAAATAAAAGTTATAAAATTAAAAGATTAATTTATAAATCCTATATTTTGTTCACATCTAGAGCATTTGTTTTTATAATTTTTTCATTTCACCTCTAAGACAAATATGTAAAAACTATTATTTCTAAACGTCAGCATAATTTTATTTACTTATTACTATCTTATAAAAACTGAGTTAAATCACTTTCAACAATGTCAAAAATAAAAAAAATATTTAAACCCACTCTATTAAAATAACCCTATTTTTTTAAACCAGTTTGTAGCTCAAAAATATTTTAAAAACTGCTTTATTAAGCAGTTAATCTATATACAATTAAACGCAACTAAGAAGTTTTACAAATAAGTTTTTTTAAAAACTTTCTACTTGTAACTACTCACTTACTTTAAAAACACCTAATTCGCTTGCTTTGAGGCTGTTTTTAATGACTGATCTAACTATTCCTATTTGAAATTTTTTAATAATGCATTTATGTAAACCCTAAATTGTTCAAACCAAATTTTTCTTTTTATGCTTATGCAAACAGAACAAAGTAAACTAATTTTTAAATTTTTTTTGGACAAAATCGTCTCGTTATCGCTTATTTTCATTGGGAATAGATTGTCCGAGCGCACGCATTTCCTCAAATCAGAGCAACATTTGAAAATCTTTGAGCAAGTGGGGATTCCCATGTCGCTGTCGTATCGGTTTTCAGTGGAAATCCCGCTTAAGAGATTGCAACGAAATGAACAAATCGAAGAGCCAGCACTGTTCACCTCAATGTCGGCAGCGTGGTCGAGTGGTTAAAGCACCGGACTGATGATCAGCATGGTCTCGGTTCAAAACCCACTTGCGCCATTCTGTTGTGTTCTTGGGAAAGACACTTTACGGCACTTTCCCCTGCTTGGTGGTCTTGACAAGCAGTTCTAAATTGCAGTCATATCTCTATTAAATTACTAGCGGACAGCAATATCTTGGCATCTCCGGAAGCAGGTCGGGGTAAATTACTTACCCTATGTATAGCGCCTCCGTCGCTTTCCTGCGAGTCAGGAGGATAAATATAGAGATAAAAATAAAAATAAAAAAAAAAAACTGACAGTCCCGGGGTTACTGGGGAATTCATCAAGGTGACTATGAAAGAAATGCAGTTTGATACTCATTTTACACTCAGGATTGCAATAAGCTAACAGCATTGTAATGACCAGAACGTGGTAATTGGTAGAAACGGAATTTCATTTTGTATAATGGCAACATTTATCACTTGATCCATGTGCATCTAACTGTGTTGAATTTTTCTTTCTGGTTTTTTAGTTTTTGGTTTGAGTTTGCAATGCACGTGGTCGGTAGCGTAGTCATTGAATATTTTTAAAATTGGTTTTATTTAGCTGTGCTTGTTCTAAATTGCCTTCACTTAGACCTTGCCAATAAAATTTTCTCATATGCTTAAAGATTAAGTACGATATAGGTTTACGTAAGGTAAGTTAATAACGACAGCCATAGACTGATAAAAGAAATAGACCGCGGCTGCTGACGATACACGTAGCAAACTTAACAGTAATTACCTACCTTCTTGTTAACAAGAAAGTTTCATGTAACTGCTATAAAAGATAGCCATGCCGCTTTCTCCCTGTCATTCATCTTTTAGACAAATTCCTTATCTCATTTACTCAACAGTCACAGTGAAATCGAGCAGACGTGTTTTTTTTCTCCTGTGCAACATAAAGTATGACGCGTTCAAAACAAAGTAGCAAGTAAACTAGAGCTAGTAGTGACGATTATGAAAAAGTTTTAATGAAGATGATAGAAAACGATTATATGAAATTAATGATGTGGTAAAAACACTGGTAGAAGAAATCAAAATGCTAAAGACACAATTGGAAAGAAGCAACTCTGTTGATTGGAAAAAAAGCCTCGAAATTGAAAATGCTCAACTAAAGCAAACAGCTAATTTAACATTGTATAAATTAGATTATATAGAACAATATGGCCGCCCTTATGGAGCGAAGGAATGTAGACATATTGTGCCTACAGAAAATAAAGTGGAAAGATAGTAAAGCAAGGAACATTGGAGGTGGATGCAAACTATACCATTTACAAGTCTATTTGGCAAAAATGAAAATCAATTTGGCAGAAATGAAATTCAATTTGGCACAAATGAAATTCAATTTGGCACATGTGAAAATTAATTTGGCACAAATGAAATTCAATTTGGCACAAATGAAAATCAATGTGGCACAAATGAAATTCAATTTGCCAGAAATGAAATTCAAATTGACATTAATAAAACTTATATTCTGTTTCTTACTTGCTATTTTCATATTTTGGCATAATTTTAAAAAATTTTCTTTTTTAAATTCTTATAATATGCATGTATATAGTTTTATTATATAGTAACAAATAATATAAATATGTACATATATAGCGACCCCATCGGAGACCATATATTTAGACCCAATATTATGAAGACTTAAAATATATTATGGAGACCTAATATCTATATATAGATTATTGCGACTATATATATATTATATTATGGAGACCTAATCATGGAGACCTAAATCAGTATCAGTATTAGTATCTTTTATTTCTGCTCCGCCACAACAAAAACAGAAAGAAATAAACAAACATATAGGACTATAGCAGAAGAAGAAAAAGGAAGAAACAACAAAACGTTAAACGTTATAGCATGCAGACAGTAATATTATTATGGAGACTATATATACATTATGGAGACCTAATTTGGAGACCTAATATTGTGGAGATCTAATATATGTAGAAACCCTATATTATCTATATATGACTATATACATACTGTAATATTGTTATACATATGATTTTTTTGCATAAAAGCATATAAATATATACAAATCAATAATATTAGGTCTCTAAATTAGGTCTCCGAAATATATACATATACATAGTCTCCAAAATTAAGTTTCTATAATATATGTATGTTCTATAATATATGTATATATTCTCCATAATTTTAGGTCTCCATTATTAGGTCTCCATAATATATATTAGATCTCCATAATACATTTAAGTCTCCATAATTGTTCCGTTCTTAAAAATCGCCCCCATTATGTATATTTACAATCTCCTGAAAAATCTCTTTGATTTCGCTTTGGTCCGGCTCAAATAGCCGAAGAAATAACGGTTTTATAAGCAATTTAAATATTTTACATTTATTTACAAGAAAATGGCAACACTGCTTAATTTCATGATGGTTAGAGAAAGATCCAGAACTATCCACTTGACCTGTTTTGACTATGACGTAATAGTGATTGTTTGTGATTAACTTGATTTGAGTAACTTTCAGAACGTTCGAGATACTCACGACCGAGTGATATAAATAAAGCTCGCTCGGAAGCATTATTATGATTTGTTGTGGTAACTTAGTATTGGAAAATTGTTAGCTGTGTAAATTCATAGTTTTTGAACGCAAGTCCTTGGTTGTCTACGTGTTTGTGAAGAATTACGCAAGTCTCTGCTTGTCTACGTGATTGCTGAAGAATTAAGCTACTGAAGCTGTATTTGCTGTTGATTTATACTATTGTGGGCTCCTAAGTGGATTGGAGCATATTTTTTAATAAAGAAGTTATTTTGGTAGTCTGAGCTGTGGTTTAGCTAGACTATATTTTTGCTGTTACTGGTTCCTAGGGCAGGTCCAGTAAGAAGATTTAAGAATTTTGTCTTTTGGTAGGCGGCCAAGTTTGCGTTGTCGGTGAGGCCTTCTTAACAGGCACCGAAAGGTTATAAGATTAAAAAACGTACTAAGTTACTGAATTAAGTTCTACAAAAATTTAAAGAACTTTTTATCAGCGGAACATAAATTTCAAAAACTTCTACAAAATTTCAAAAACTAATTCTGTGGAAGTACCAATAATATTGGGTCTAAATATAAGGTCTCCGATGGGGTCGCTATATATGTACATATTTATATTATTTGTTACTATATAATAAAACTATATACATGCATATTATAAGAATTAAAAAAAAAAAATTTTTAAATTATACCAAAATATGAAAATAGCAAGTAAGAAACAAGATATAGTTTCATTAATGTCAATTTGAATTTCATTTCTGCCAAATAGATTTGTAAATGGTATATTTTACAAGGGAGCTGATGGAAGAAAAAATGGGATAGAAATAGTGGTGAGGGAGGAGCTGGTTGAAAGTGTTTTGGAGGTGAGGAGGGTGTCAAACAGACTAATGGGCATGAAGCTAGAGGTAAAAGGGTCCATCCTAAATATAGTACGCGCATATGCTCCACAGGTTAACAACAGCATGAAGGAGAAAAATGATTTTTGGGAAGAGCTGGATGGTTTGATAGAAAGTGTATCAAAAAAAGAGAGGATAGTTCTTGGTGCAGACCTTAATGAACATGTGGGCGAAGGAAACATAGGGGATGAGGAAATAATGGGGAGGTGCAATGCTGGAACAAGAAATAAGGAAAGATCGATGGTTGTGGATTTTGGGAAAAGGATGGATTTGGCGATTGTCAACACACGTTTCAAGAAGAAAGATGAACATAGGGTGACGTATAAAAGTGGAGGAAAAAGTATCCAAGTAGATTATGTGATTTGCAGAAGGAGGAACTTGAAAGAAACGTGCGATTGTAAGGTAATATTGAATGAGTGTGTAACAAAGCAGCACCGTATGGTGGTATGCAAAATGGCTCTTATGGTGAAAAAGAAAAAAGCAGAAAAAGTAAAGCCAAAGATACGATGGTGGAAACTGAAGGAGACAAGCTGTCAGGAAGCGTTTAGACAAGAGGTGACCAGGATTCTGGGAGGCAAGGATGGGTTACCTGATGAGTGGGACAAAACGGCAGAAATGCTAAGAAAAACAGCTGAAACTGCACTGGGAGTGACATTTGGGAAACGAAAAGGAGACAGGGAGACATGGTGGTGGAATGAGGAAGTTCAGGAGAGCATAAAAAAGAAGAAAGAGGCAAAGAAAGCATGGGACAAAATAAGAAATGAAAATACTAAAAAGGTATACAAAGAAAAGAAAAGTAAGGCAAAGAAGGCAGTTGCAATGGCAAAGGGACGTGCGTATGAAGATTTGTATGCTAGATTGGAAAAAAAAGAAGGTGAAAAGAAGTTGTACAGATTGGCTAGGCAGAGAGACAGAACAGGAAAAGATGTACAGCAAGTGAGGGTTATAAAGGATGAAAACGGTAATGTTATGGTAAATTCGGAGGCAGTGTTAAATAGATGGAAAGAGTACTTTAAAAAACTGATGAAGGAGGAAAATAATAGAGTGCCTAGGCAGAGGTGGGCAGAGCGCAACTTAAAGCGCAAAGCGCAACTTCCGCAACTTGCGCAATTGCGGAAGTTGCGTTGCGCTTTCATACTTTTTTAAAAGCGTTGCGCTTTAGTGCGCTGCGCTAATCATAAAAAATTTTAAGTTGCGCTTTATTGCGCTGCGCATTAAGGAGTAAACAATTCAATTGCGCTGCGCATTAAGAATTAAACAAATCGATTGCGCTTTATTGCGCTGCGCTCTTATTTGGGAAAAGCGCAATGTTTTTTGATTGTTTTTAATGCAGACGACCCGTGGCGAACTTTATTGCAGGCATTTCATTTTGCATGTCAGCGAACTGACAAAAAAATGCTATTCCACGCGTTTTTTTTCTCATAAAGGAAATTAATTTAAATTTAACAATTGCGTAATTCAGATCATTGACTTCGTTTTTGTTTGAATTACAGTACTTATTTCTTCAAAATGCTATTGGCTCTCTAAATTGGTAAAACGAAATGCGATTGGTTTTCTAACTCGGTATACGCCCTTGTCTCAAGACCCGACGATGGTCATGAAATTGCACGAGTCATAAGTGACTTAAACCTCATGTGACATCATAAGACCTCATGTGACTTTTGATATACGGGCGAGGTTGAAATCGGCAACTCACTGAAGTCGTTGCCAGTGGACGACAAAGTCATTGTGATTAAGCAAGCTATTGAAGCTTGTATAAAGGGTACCTCTGTTTATTAAATGTGAAATAATTAATTAACATACGCTCGGCAAATGTATTAATTTTGTCATAACTTTTGGTTTATTTAGACAAAGCATCAAATCGAATTTAATGCCTTTTTAACGCCTATTGACAAGCTTTTAGCAGTTGCTACTATGAGCGCTTTATCTCTGAAGATGTCTGTTGATTTCTGACCGACAAAACGTCAGTTTAAATAAAAATACCTTGCTAAATTTTGGTATTATCACTGCTAAATCAGTTTTTCACCGGTTCAAATGATGAGTTTACATAAAAAATTAAAAGTAAAAATCTTAGCTTTTAGGCGAATTTTTTTATAAAACATTTCGAAATTGGCGAAATGTACTCGTAGATATTAACAATAAAATTTATAAAAGTTATGCATCATCAAAGCTAAATACATGTCTTTTCCCAATTAATTAAACCGCTGTAAAATAAAGCCTGGCGGACAGTTGTTGCACTAGGCCGTCAAATTACTTGTGAACAGAAAAATTTGTGCCATAAAAGATTGCAGAAAACGAGTAAAGTGAACCATGAGAGCTAAATTGGAAGTTGTGTTTACATTAATTTGCTTCTTAACAATAACATTATTTTAAAAGATGTAGGCCTACCCAATTTGGAACAATTGGTACATTGTAGACCACAGTTCCAACATTAGCGAGGTATAAACTTATATTTTATATTAATTTTTATTTGGTGTAAATCAGTAAAGTGTTTAGTAAAGTATAGTTTTTATATTCGGTTGTGTTATACTGTAAAATTAAATTGAAATCATGGCTGAAAAAATTGTCGATGATGTGGAAGCTCTTTCTACTTCAAGTGATGGTGATACAACAGGTAATTTTGTTATAAGCATTAGAACTCGTTTCCACAACGAGTGAGAAATAAAACATTCTTTCTTTCGTTTATTGATCTTTTCGCGTTTAACCCTATTCCGACTGGGCTTTTTGAAAACTTTATACGACTGGGGGTAGGAAAGTGCCCGTACTCTTTGCTTGCTTATATCTCAACTATTACTAGCGCTAGAATTGTCATTCAAGTTTGTATAGAAAGGAATTTCATACTCTTTTAATATAGATACTTAAATGTTGCGATTAAACATTATTTGGGATTAAAAAAGCAACCAGTATCAAAGGTAGTCAATTTTTGTAACTTGGCTGAAAACGAGAGAGCGGTTTGAAAAAATTAATGACTTCGGCTGTTTGTCAAATGTCATAATCCGTAAAATTAGAAGTAGAAATGATGACAGCTGAAATCCACTTGGCAAGATTATTACTGTTTACAGAAAAATAAAGTTTTCACCCGAAAATCTGCTAAAAGCTAGTTTATTAGTGTTTACAAAGCTTCGATCTCTGCGATTTATCAAATGATTTTTTAAATTCACTCATTTTTGTGAAGAATTTAGGCAAGAAACTTTATACATAAAAAGAACGGCAAATTATTACACAAAAATTATGAAAAGCACCCGACTCGAGTTTTTTTGCTCTTGTTAGAACTTGTCAGCAATGCTTATCTCACTGCGAATCGAACCAAAGACCTGCAGTCTTCCATCCAGGTTACTATACCACTAGACCACAGCACCCGGACGCCGGTGGACTCAAAGCAGCTATAAGTATTTCTCGGATTTGCAGCTCAAGGCGACCTCATGACCGAGAATAACCCGACAAGTGGTTAAGCAAATGCTTACTCTCTTAGAACTTGCCAAGCAAATGAAGAATTTCAATTTATTATATAGTTAATTTTATTATATCCTCGTATTTAACTATACAAAAAATTATGTTTGTAATTCCACATCGCAGAAAACTCACCTTAATTTTTTCACTGTAAAAAAAATATTTCGACTTGACTAATTTATTTAGAGTTGATTGCTTTTGATCACATCGATTTTAATTTTACAGAAATCTTTTTTAGTTTGAATGTTTTCTTCTTTTGGTGAATTACGCTAATTCATTTATAAAATATTTGCTTATTAAAATTTTGCTAGCGTTTTCTGATGTTCTTTAACGTTTAATTGTTGTACGAGTTTGTTTTGTTTTAGTGATGTGGACTGTTTGTTGGAAAAATTTTACTTTTGGGTCGAGAGTTTTTTTGGAAATTGTAAGAATTTTTGGGTGTTTTTTTGTTGATAGTGTTTGATTGTTTGATTTAAGTGAAAGTTGTGCCATATTCAACTGGGTCTGGTGTAAAAAGTGTGGTTGTATGTTTTGCCCTGTTAACAAGTTTTCAGCTTGCGTTTCAAATTACAGTACGTCACATTGGGGCTTATCGTACTTTACGTTCTCAAAAACTGCTCCAATGAATGTAAAAAAGGTCGACAGTTGGATTTTATGTAACTTTTCTTGTTTTACAGGACTTAAGTGGTAGAAACGCAATTTCATTTTGTATAATGGCAACATTTATCACATGATCCATGTGCATCTAACTGTGTTGAATTTTTCTTTCTGGTTTTTTAGTTTTTGGTTTGAGTTTGTAATGCACGTGGTCGGTAGCGTAGTCATTGAATATTTTTAAAATTGGTTTTATTTAGCTGTGCTTGTTCTAAATTGCCTTCACTTAGACCTTGCCAATAAAATTTTCTCATATGCTTAAAGATTAAGTACGATATAGGTTTACGTAAGGTAAGTTAATAACGACAGCCATAGACTGATAAAGAAAATAAACCGCGGCTGCTGACGATACACGTAGCAAACTTAACATAAGATTTTAAAAATATTCATTAAGGTTAGATTGTTTAAGAGATTATGGTTAAGAAAGGTACTAAACCTGAAATGAAAACAGCTGAGAAACCAGAGTTGGTTTCTGCAGAGTGCAGAGGTAGAGGAAAGTGCTGGTGAAGATATTCAGCAAGATTTTAAGTTTTGTGTAAAGACGCACAAAAGGAAAATTTTAAGGTTTCAAATGGAACTTGTAGCGGTTTCAAAGGAGTTTTGTGAAATTAAGAATAATGTTAAAGATGATAACCTTAAACTATTTGAAGGTAAGGTTCTTGCTCTAGAACAGTGGTTCCCAAACTGGGGTCCGCGGACCAGATGGGGTCCGTACAGTAGTTTCAGAGGGTCCGTAGTCCGCTATCTGAAACACATACGAATTGCGTTGTTGCCGTATAGCGGCTATACGGCTTTTTAAAATGACGCTTGTGACATCATAAAGCATCTATTATGCTGTACTACCTGACGCCACACTATCAACGAATGGTTCGCATTAGTCAGAGAGTTGTTAACATTAGAATTGTGACGCAACAACGCAATTCTTATGTGTTATCTATAACTTCACAGTTGAGTAATTTTACCTTTCTTTTCGGTTGTTATTACAAGCACATTACGCAATAAGTTGAGAAGTGCATGTGAGGACGGAAGAGCAATGAAAGCAGCAATCTTTAGTTGAGAGTAAGACAAGTCAATTTGTACGAAGTGTTGTGTAGATTATATAATAGTAATTATTTATTTTGTAAATTTTGCTGCAGAATGGTAGGGGTGAACAACTCCGTGGTAGGGTTGAACAAAAGCAAAAACGTTTAAGAAGCACTGTTGTCAGGTTGTAGCAGACTAAGTTAGTAGTATTTACTAATGTTTTTACTAATGTTTTTCAGTATATTACATTATCAGTATTGTAAGATTATTATTACAAATGCCTCCTAAAAAGAAATTTAGATATGATGATTCATTTATCCAATTTGGGTTTATCGTGATAAAATCTGGTGGAGAAGAAAAACCACAGTGCGTTTTGTGCAATAATGTTTTGGCAAGCTCTTTACTTAAGCCATGCAAGTTGAAGAGACACTTGGAAACTAACCATTCTAGTTTGCAACACAAAGGTGTAGATTTCTTCAAACGCCATGGTGAAAATTTAAAAAAATCCAGGTTGGATGACACAGGAATGTTTTTCAAGGAAATAGCAGCTGGTTTGAAAGCCTCTTATGAGGTTTCAAGAGAAATAGCCATTGCAAAAAAGCCACACAACATTGGAGAACAGTTAATTTTGCCTTGCTGTAAAATTATAATGTCAAACCTTCTGGGAAATTCTGAACTTGAAAAACTAAAACAAGTGTCCTTATCAGACAACAGTGTTAGTAGGCGAATAGCTGACATGTCAAATAACATTCTCTTACAAGTGGTCTCAAAGATGCGCAATTCAAATTTTAAATTTTTTGCGATTCAGCTTGACGAAACAACAGACGTTGCTAATCTAGCTCAACTTTGCGTATATGTGCGCTACGTACATGAAAAACATTCGGAAGACGAATTTTTGTTCTGCGAACCTCTTGACACAACTACAAAGGGAAAAGATATATTTAACAAAGTTGACAGTTTTTTTCGGACTCATGATCTACGATGGGAGCACGTGATTGGTGTTTGCACTGATGGTGCTCCAGCAATGCTGGGATGTCGCTCTGGTTTCCAGACTCTGGTCAAAGAAAAGTCCCCAAATGCAATTGGCACACACTGCATTCTCCATCGTCAAGCGTTAATGGTCAAAACGATGCCCGACAAGTTGTCATGCGTTCTTACCACTGTAATTAAAGCAGTGAATTTTATAAAAGCGAATGCACTTAATTTCCGTCTTTTTCAAGAATTGTGCAAAGAAAGTGATTCTGCATTTCAAAATCTTTTGCTTTATACACATGTCAGATGGCTGTCAAAGGGAAAAGTCCTGAAAAGAGTCTTCTTTCTAAGGAACGAAATACAAGAGTTTTTAAGAGAGCGAAAACCAGAACTACACAATAACTTTTCTGACAATAGTTTTTTGATACTTCTTGCATTTTTGGTTGACATTTTTGAATCTGTCAACCGCGTCAATCTGGGTCTGCAAGGAAAAGAAATAAACGCTCTTCACTCCCGTGAAAAGTTGACAGCTTTTAATACAAAAATAGGGCTGTGGGGTTCCAAATTGGAAAAGAAAAACTTTGCCCCTTTTCCAGAGCTTAATCAGTTTTTGGATGATAACGAACTTGAAGCAAGTGATGATATTATCGAAGTGATGAAACAACACGTATCCATTCTTGGTGAAGAGATCTCACATTATTTTCCCAATTTACAGGAAGTTGACAAATTGAACCTTTTCATTAACAAACCATTTACACTCAAGTTGGATGATTTACCTTCAGAATCGAATGAAATTCAAGAAGAATTTATTGATATGATTAACGATGGTGGTGCAAAACTTCTTCACCGAGAAATGTGCTGCACTGACATTTGGATAGAAATGGGACAGTCCTATCCAAATCTTTCCAAGATGGCTCTAAAATTCCTCATTCCTTTTGTAACTACTTATGAGTGTGAGGCAGCCTTTTCCACTCTACTCAATATGAAAAACAAATACAGAAACCGACTGGATGTAGTACACGACATGAGAGTTGCGCTGTCTAAAACCAAACCAAACATTGACGACATAATTGCAGCAAAACAAGTGTACCCATCCCATTAAACGCTTACTGTATTTAATAGTTTTTGCTTTTCTTTCATTGGTGTAGTTATGGCATTTTCCTATAGAATAGCGTTCTTTGATTTTTAAAGGGCCGCGAAATATCAAAATAACTGCAAAAGGTCCGCCAGGCTAAATTTTTTAAAAAGTTTGGGAACCGCTGCTCTAGAAGAACAAGTGTGTTCTATTTACTTAATTACTTTGGATAACGTTGAACAATGCGGAGATAAGCTTGAAGCGCGTGCTGAGCGTCTGTTGGATGATGCCCGAGCCTTATCAAGGTCATATAGTGCTTTGCTTAATAATTGCGATAAATCTCGATCAGAATCTTGTTCGATTGTTTCAAAGGGAGAGAATTTGGAATCATGTTCTTGGCCTCGTATACCTAACGCCGAAAATTTAACCAAATCCTTTGAGTCAGTAAAGAATAAAATTACCACTAATTTGTTCAAACAAAAATCAGATATTGATGAATTTAAACTAAGCAATTCTTATTTGCAACCTATGGCACCAACAACTAGTAAAGCGTTTGAAAATAAGATGCCTCCGCATAGTTCTCTAGTACCTGGCCCAAGATTAAAATTAGATACATTTAATGGCGATGTTTTAGAGTACCTCACGTTTAAGAGAAAATTTATAAGAATGATAGAAAATGAGTATCTGGACTTTGATATCAGATTTGCTTTTCTTGAGGAAGCGTGTGTCGGAAGGGCGCAGCAGGTGATAGCCGGTCTTTCGTGTTTAGAAGATCGAGAACAAGCGTATAATATGGCTTGGTCGCGGCTAGATAAAAGATTCGGAAACCAAACCAAATTAATGAGCTTAGTTAAGCAGGATTTGGAAGGCCCGCCAATAAAAGAGTGGGATGCGAAGGCGCTGATAGATTTGTGTGATAAAATGTATAAATGTGAAACAAGCTTTTTTGGTTGGCGCGAATCTCACTTATTAAATAATGATGATCTGCTTCAAAAGGTATTTCAACGGCTACCTTACAAATTGAAATCACAGTTTGTCTCGATTGTTGATAAAGGTTTGGGAACGTTTACACAGCTAAGAGAACTTGTCAAAAACGCTGCTTCAGAAGCCGATACCGCTTATGGTCAACTTTTGTCACAAGGTAATGTTAGAAGGTCTAATAATAATCAAGGTGTAATTAATAATGTGTGTAAGCGTACGTGTGTTGCTTAACAACACCTCGCCCCAATAAAGCCTGCAGTAGAATCTCCATTGCGTGTGTTGTGCAGCGAAAATCATGAGATTTGGAAATGTGCTGTCTTTGAAAGTAAATCTATTAAGGAGCGACTAAGTTTAGCACAAACTTTTAAGTTGTGTTTTAATTGCCTTCGAACTGGGCACAGAGTGTCTCAATGACGATGGAAAGTTCCGTGTAAAAAATGTGGAAGGCGGCACAATCTCTTATTGCACGCGGACATCGAAGACCAAACAAATCTTCCCGCATCGCAGGACAAAAAAGAAAACCTGGCCGCTTGTACTTCTTGCAACAATAGTGCATCTTCATTTTCTGGCCGAACAATCTTTAAGGTCGTCCCAGTTAAAGTGTGGTACGACGACCCATCAAAATATGTTTGCACCTATGCGTTTATTGACGAGGGATCAAATGTAAATATGTGTTCTGCAGAGCTGGCTGAGCGACTTGGAGTGCCTGTGAAATGGGGTAACGTCGAGCTAATAACTGCAAACGCAATCACTCACGAAAAGAAGAAGGTCGATTTCCTGGCTATACAAGGAATTGAAGAAGAAAGTGCTTTTATGGTCAAGGATGCTTTAGTGCAATATAGCATTGTTGACGTCAGCTCCAGTATTCCTACGCATGAGATGGTTAAGGGTTATTGACATCTACGGGACCTGAAGTTTCCAGAAATTGAAAATCAAAAGATAGAGTTATTGCTGGGCAGTGACCTGCATCAAGCATATCTTCCCCAAGACATAAGAGTTGGTGCACCTGGTAACCCAAAAGGTCTTCGAACTCACTTAGGATGGACAGTGTATGGCAAGGACGATGGTGATCAAGAAATAAATACACCTAAACTTATGGTAAACTTTTTAGATAAAGAGGAATCCTGCAAACAGATACTGGACTTATTAAATCAAGATTTTAAAGACTTAGAATTACCTCAAGTACCAGCCTTGTCAGTAGAAGATAAGCACGCTCTAGAAATAATGCACAAGACTGTAAAAAAGGTTGACGGACATTATTCGATCGGTTTATTATGGAAGGATGATGAACCAAAGTTGCCCAATAACCGCGAGATGGCGCTAAAGCGTTTGCTGAGCTTAAAACGAAGATTTCTAAATGACTCAAACTTATTCAAAAAATATTGTAAAAAAATGATGGAATATATTGATTGTAATTATACTGTCAGAATTTTAGATCAAGTTTCATCTTCCCCAGGAAAGATATCTTACATTCCTCATCATTGCACCTCTATTCTAACAAAATTTAGAGTGGTATTTGATTGCAGTGCAAGGTTTAACAATGTGTCATTGAATGATATGCTACTTTATGGACCTGACTTGACCAACAACTTGTTAGGCGTGCTGTTGAGGTTTAGACAGCATCCTATAGCAGTAGTATGTGACATTAAAGCCATGTTTTCACAGGTTTTCGTTGATGAGCTAGATCAAAACGCGTTTCGATTTCTCTGGTTTCCAGATAACGACCTCGATCAATCACCGGTAGACTATCTAATGCGCACTCATGTTTTTGGTGCGAAGTCGTCCCCATGCTGTGCTGCGTTCGCGTTACGTATGACTGCCACTGACAATCTTTCGGGAGCAGATGATGAAACAATTCAGACGGTAATGAGAAATGTCTATGTTGATGACATTTGCCGATCATGTGAGTCTGTTGAAAAAACTATTAATCTTGTGTCACAGTTGCGTGAGCTGCTAAAGGGTGGTGGTTTTCACGCTACCAAGTTTTTGTCTAATAATAAACATGTTTTGAGTTCTATTCCGCAGGAAGACCTTGCATCTGATATCGATCGTGATGAGTGCCGACTTCCTTCGCAGAAGGCCCTAGGTGTTTTCTGGGATGCAGCTACGGATCGAATGAGGGTGAACGTAAATCTCAAGGAAAGAACCTGTACGAGAAGGGTATTTTATCTACTATTTCTCAAACGTATGATCCCTTGGGCTTGATACAACCATTCTTGCTACCATCTAGGCAGATGCTGCAGAAAGCTTGTCAAGCTGAGCTTGAATGGGACGATGATCTTAAAAACAAACATGGCATAGGTTCTGAGTGAGACGCGTGGGTAAAGGCGTTGCCTCAACTTAAAGCAATTTCTATTGCTAGAAGTTTCACCATTATGGGCAGAACCGTTATTAAATTTGAATTGCATGTTTTTGCTGACGCCAGCATGTTAGGCTATGGTGCTGTAGCTTACGTAAAAACTGTTTATCGTGATAATTCTACGCAGTTTTGTCTTTGGCAAGTCGCAAATTGCGCCTCTAAAACCGGTCAGTGTACCCCGTTTGGAATTAACTGCTGCTGTTCTCGCCGCTAAAATTTCGCAATTTGTTATTCGAGAGTGTGATTTTAAATTTTCGCGTGTTTTTCTGTGGACTAATTCAACTGTTGTGTTAAGATATATTAACAATACCTCGGCAAGATTTAAAACCTTTGTAGCAAATCCTCTAGAGATAATTCATTCTTTGACTAACGTAAATGATTGGCATTTTGTTCCTACTGCGTCTAATCTTGCGGATCTTGCATCCAGAGGTGTTTGGCCTGATAAATGTCAATCTGCCGATATTTGTTTTCACGGTCCAGTGTTTTTACGTAATATTGTTGTTGACTGGCCAAGACAGCCAGATTTCTTGCAGGAACTCTCCGGAGACGACTCTGAAGTCAAGAAGATTGAAGTTTGCATGACTCAGCTAAAATTCCCTCAAGTTCAGACTGCTTACATCGGCTGTTCCGACGATATTCAAACTTTAAGGATTTGCAGCGAACAGTAATATGGTTGTTACGCTTTATCGAATTTTTGAAAATGAAGTCTAATCCACATTATGCGACACCAAATCAACAATCAATCACGGTGGCAGAAATGATTCGAGCAGAAAGAGCCATTGTCAGAGTCGCTCAGTCCCAAGTTTTTGGCGATATCATACCTGTGTTGCGTAATCACGAAGGATTTCACGATCCGATGAAATTAATTACTGAACAACAACTGCGCGATAATTCTAGTGTGAGAAAGTTGCAAACGCTTAATCCTTATCTTGTTGACGGAATTATACGAGTTGGCAGACGATTGCAACGCTCAACTCTCTCCTTGAAAGAAAAGCACCCTATATCATATTGCCTAATCAACATCCCGTCACAGAGCTTTTGGTGTTAATGTATCATGAGCGCTAAGGGCACATGGGTTGTTCTCAAGTATTGACCGCCATGTATAAACAGTACTGGATTCTCAACGGCAGATCTGTGGTTAATAACATTTTAAAGTCCTGTGTAAAGTGCCGTTTTTGGAAAACGTCTCCAAATCAGCAGCAAATGGGAAACTTGCCGGCAGATCGAGTGACTAAATCAACTCCATTTAAGACTGTGGAAACTGATTTGATAGGTCCGTTAACCGTTAGAATAGGCAGAAGCAGCATAAAAAGATACGTGTGCATTTTTAATTGCCTTGCTACAAGAGCAGTTCATTTTGAAGTTGTTCAAGCTCTTGACGTTGATGCATTTATTCAAGCATTTAGAAGATTTTGCAATCGCCGAAACGTTAGACCATCAGATGTTTACAGGGACAACGGCTGAAATTTTGTTGCTGCTGAACGTGAGCTAAAGAAAGGAGCCGAAAATTTAAGGTCTAAATCCGTATATAAAGCTTTTCTGCGAGAGAATGTCAACTGGCACTTCAATCCTCCTCGTAGTTCATACCAAGGAGGATTTTATGAAACATTCTTTCGACTTGTTCGTAAAATAATGCGTTCGCTGATCGGAGAAGCAACGCTCGATGAATTTGAATTGCTCACGCTTATTACCAAAATTGAGCGGATCCTAAATGACAGGCCGATAACACAATTGCCATCTAAACCAGATGATCTATCGACAATTACACCAAGTATGATCCTCTCCGGCTCAGTCGAAAGTGACGCACCGTTTGATGTGTTTATAAAGGCTGATGGCTATCGGCGCTCGTGGAGAAAAACTCAATATTTGGCTGACCTTTTTTGGGAGCGATGGATAAATCAGTACTTGCCACTTTTGCAGCCACGTCATAAATGGTTTGGAACGGTACCCAGTTTAAAACCTGGCGATATCGTTTTAATTGTTGATGAATCGACTAAGAGAGGTCATTGGCCAAAGCCAATGTAAAGGAAGTGATGCCAGATAGCAACCATCTGGTCCGCCGAGTTCTAGTTCGGACAGCCGATGGAAGTGAGTTTGTCCGAGACATTCGTAAACTCTGTTTGTTGGAGGGTCATGTAAACCCATAACAAGACTTTTTCTCATGCCTTATAATAAAGTGTTTCTTTGTTTGTTTGTTTGGATAGCTATGGTTGCAAATTTCGCGTGCTTTGTTATAGCTTTGTCATAGTATGTGGCTAGATCTAAAACTAATTGTTCAAAATAATTTTTTTTTTTTGGGAGGGGCATTAATTTACAGTATATTTAGTGTGATTTATTGTGCTAGGTAAAGTTTTTTAATTGCGTTTTTTGAATTCAAAAATCTTCAGTTTTAACTTCCGGTTTTGGGGCTGCGTATGGTAGAAACGCAATTTCATTTTGTATAATGGCAACATTTATCACTCGATCCATGTGCATCCAACTGTGTTGAATTTTTCTTTCTGGTTTGTTAGTTTTTGGTTTGAGTTTGTAATGCACGTGGTCGGTAGTGTAGTCACTGAATATTTTTAAAATTGGTTTTATTTATTGGTTTTATTTAGGTTTTATTGGTTTTATTTGTTCTAAATTGCCTTCACTTAGACCTTGCCAATAAAATTTTCTCATATGCTTAAAGATTAAGTACGATATAGGTTTACGTAAGGTAAGTTAATAACGACAGCCATAGACTGATAAAGAAATAGACCGAGGCTGCTGACGATACACGTAGCAAACTTAGCATTAAGAACAACACCAACGGAAAGTGGGCAAATATCTTCTTTGATCAATAAAACTATAGAAGATTGGATGGCAACAAAGCCAACATGAAAGACACAATTCCAGTTGGAATCTTTTCCTGTGTTCCACCGAAGAGCTTGGATTGCAGTTTTTTTAAAATACAACACTGGCATTCTAAGCTCTGCGGCAATAGAACGTGTCTTCTCTGTTGGATCCGACGTGATGAAACCAAAGAGAGCGACGTTATCGTCAGAAAACTTTAAACGATTGGTATTTATTCGAGAAAACAAAAACTGCGTGCTTTTATTAAAATAATTAATTAATTTATTTGTGTTGTTGAGTTTATTTATTCCGTTTTGTGTTGTGTGTTGTTGAGTTGTTGAATTTATTTATTATTTTGTGTAAATCGAATGAATAAAAAAGGAAAAGTTGTTTAACTATCGCAAACAATCAAAATTGAAAAAATGCTTTTTTATTGACTTTGCTTTGTAATCTATTAATTACTTCAAAAGTAGCGGTATAAAAATTTGATGCAATAGATAAAAACAGTAGCTCACGAATGTTTGAAATAAAAAGCAAATTCAACTGAAGTTTTTTTGGTTTTTTATTAAAATTTTATAAATACAAATGTGTAGTGATCCTATATAGATCACTACAAGTTCCTACAGAATAACTATAAATGGAAGGGCAACACTGGGGACGAGAAAAGCAAAAATAAGAAAATTATTAAATAACTGTAAATAAGTGTATTGTATTATTTTGGCTGTTGTTATACTTTCTTTTAAATTTTCCTTGAATAAGAAGAAACAATCAATGGAAGTGTTTGATTATTTGTAGAACAATCATCTACAAATGTCTTTTTGTTTCAAAAGACAAAGTTGAGTTGAAAGTTTAGTTGAAACTTATAAAAAAATTTTGTATGTGCCATAACTGAAATTTAGAGCTCTGGTTGAACTGCGCTTATGATTTTGCAGAATATTGCGTCTCATGTGTTTGAAAATCTTGGTGCACTGCACGGTCTCGGTTCAAAACCCTCTTGCGCCATTCTGTTGTGTCCTTGGGAAAGTTACTTTACGCACATTCCCTTCCTTGGTGGTCTTTACAAGCAGTTATAAATTTCAGTCATATCTCTATTAAATTACAAGCAGAGAGCAATACCTTGGCATCTCCAAAAGCAGGCCGGGGTGTCATTTTCAATTTTGTACCCAAGGAATTGTAATCTACATATTTTCAACCAATCAAAATTCAAAATTTTTTTCTATGTTCTGAAAAATTTTCCGAAAACTTTTCTATGTTAGTTGTCATGACAAAGCTTTTTTAGCAACTTTAGATGATAAATAAATGAGCCTGTTTCTTATATTGCGTTTGTAAATGTATCGAAAAATAAATACGATTAAACTGTTTATATCATACCATCCAACTGTTTTATCATAACTTAGTTTATATAATATACCATACAACTGTTTATAAATAGGTATATAAACAGTTTAAATAACTGTTTATAACAAAAACCTTTGAAACAAACTATTTACATCATACCATAAATTTTTAACAAAATTTTATAAATAAGCGTATAAAATGGTATTTCAATTAGAGTCTTCAAATGAGCTTCTTGTTTTGGGTTTAGCCTGCAAGAAACAATTTTTTTACCAAAACTGTTAAAATGGCACATTGATTCAAGAGTCTTGTAATGAAATACGACTAAATTAAAATGCTATTTGGTTTGAGTTTAGGCCTGTCTTAAAAAAAAAAAACATTTTTTTTACAGAAATATACTGTAAATAATTGGGATCTCATTCACTGTTTGCCGTTCCGACTTTATTATTTAATTCTGTTAAATTCTGTTAAGACGCAGGTACGGTGTTAATTCTGTTAAGACGCAGGTACGGTGACCATGCACAATTTTTTGTGCATGTTATAACGTATATCGTTTAGTTGCCGTTTCCCTATTTGCAACCTTTGCTCTATTTTGTCTTCAATTATTATCAATTGTTTCTTTTGGGTGCGAATAAAAACAAACTACTACTACTACTACTACTAAAAAATTTTGGGAATCTTCAAAGCCTGCAAGGTTAGTAACAGCAAACAGTGAACAAGACTCCATAATTGCATATTAGTTTCAAATTTGAAATAAACTCAGTAAATTATATTGCTGTTGGATTTGGTTTCAGCATGCAACAAAACTTTCTTAATTAAAAATTCTTGAATACTATTTACTGCAATGCAACGAACCATTGCTGAGCAGAAAAAAAACTTCCAATTTTAACATGCGACAAGCTGCTTTGTTCAATAAAATATAATTTTAATTTAATGATTTGTAATAAATATTTAAAATTGCATCTTAGTTAACACTAGAAACCCTAAGGAAATTATTTTAGACCCATTTCTAATTTTTAATTTATTTGATTCAATTACTAAAAAAATTTTCAAACAAATTTAAGTTATGCTTCTTAATTTGATATATATATAAATAGATATTAATATGGTATACACATTATTTTCAAAATTTAATAGCTTTTGGAAGAAGCTGAATTATACCAAGAAGTACCACATAGGTCAAAATTGAACCATATACTGTAGATAAATAATCTTAGTGCCATTCCAATAAATTTGTAATTGAAGCCTAGTTAATGGCAAGCAATTTTCTATACTCATTAGTAATTGTTTGGTGTATTATCATTGTCACTTCTGGGGTTTCTTGTGTTAAGGTAGTGAAATAAAATACTGACTAAATTAAACTGTTTTTCAATTTGGATTTTTGAGCCTGCAAACAATATTTTTATTTTAAAATTTCTGCCATTACTGCAACGAAAAAAAGCCATTGCTAAGCAGGTGAAAAACTGAGTGCTATAGCATGGGACGAGCACAGAAAAATAAAAAAGTATGAAGTTAATAATAGAATTAATAGAAAAGCAGTAGTTTCTTTATGTAAAACTTTCTGTAGATTGCTTAAGATGCTGTTTTTTCAGATCTTTTATTTGTCCAATTAAAGATAATACTTTTTCTAGTTATGTAAATTTGGGTTTGCTTATATTCATGAAAGAAGTATGTTTCATCCTCAATAAGTATAAGACCCAAATGGAAAATTTTATCAAGTTACTTTGAAGAATTTACGTTTCATCTAACTAACTTTATCTACTGTTGAATATTAGATATTTTTATTGAATCACAATTAGAACACATTACATAACTTTGATCATTTGAAAGAAGATTTAAAAAATGTTTTGTGATGGAAACATAAAAAGAGCAAAAATATATAGCCCATACACTGGCAAATACATTTTCTGACCATGATTATTGAATAACCTATGCAACATTGATTGTTTTTACACATGCAAGTGTAAAAAGGAAGCTATACAACTTGCTTTGTAACTCAACAAAGTGTTGAATTTGATCAATTTTTCATCATGCAGAAAGTAAGTGATTTAAAATTAGTTGTCTTTTTAATGTTAAGTTTATATTTAATTAAAACTGTATATATATTGAAAGTTTTTAAAATTTGTTAATTTTACATTTTCTCACAATCTTTTTTTTTATTCTTATAATTTGCAATAGTATTTTACATATATATATACAGGGTGATTCAGCGAAGTGTGCACAAATACTTTTCTTAGTTTTATGTACATGTATTTCGTCTTAACTTTCAATTATTAACATTTCAGTTTCTTATTATTTAAGAGTTAAAATTTAAAATCTGGTATTATTTGAAGTAAAAATAAACGATGAGTAAAACGATCAATGACGTGATAGAAAAGTATTGCAAGAAGAAGCTCCCACCAAGTGAAATTTTCCGGTTGATGAAGGAGGTTGTAAGCCGTAGAGGAGTTTATAAAGCCGTGAAAAGGTTCAAGGACACTGGGACTTGTGCTCCAAGAATCAGGAGTGACCCTGAAAGAACCGTAAGGACGAAGAAACTGATCAAAAAGGTCAGAGAGAAGTTTAGGAGAAATCCTGCAAGAAGTGCCAGACAACTTGCTAAAGACTACTCTGTGAGTGTGTCCAGCATGCAAAGGATTCTCAAGGATGATCTCCAGAGCTACCCATACAAGTTCACCAAAAGACATCTCTTGTCGGAGGCCACTAAGAAGAAAAGGCTCAATAGAGCAAAGGTTTTGGTCAAGAAACTTGTCGATGGCACGCAGCCTCAAGTTTTATGGACAGACGAAAAACTTTTCACTGTTCAAGCTGTCCATAACCATCAAAATGACAGGATTTGGCTTCCAGACATAAACATGGTCCCAGTTGAGCGTCGCAGCTCTTTCAGAAGACAAAAACCCACCTCCGTAATGGTATGGGCAGGCGCAACATCAAAAGGGCTGAAAACTCCTCTCATATTCATTGAAGAAGGGGTCAAGATAAACCAGACCGTCTATAGGTGAATGCTGGAGGAGAAAGTCCTTCCCTGGGTCCAAGAAGTAGTCGGAGAACAAGGAGTTACTCTTCAACAGGATGGTGCAACCTCCCACACGGCCAACTCAGTTCAAGCTTGGTGTCGATGCAATTTCAAAGGTTTTTGGGAGAAAGAGCTTTGGCCGCCGTCTTCACCAGACTTGAACCCTATGGATTTTGGGTTATGGTCTATTTTAGAGACAAAAGCCTGCCGTACTTCTCATCCAAATCTGGACTCTCTAAAGCGAAAATTGACATAGGCATGGGACGAAATTGACCCAGAAGTGGTGCGTGCCACATGTGCCCAGGTTCTGCCACGACTTCGGAAAGTAATCAAAAACAAAGGGGGTTATATTGAATAACTTGTATATTTTCTGAAAGCTTATTAAATTTACTATCTTCACAGCATATAACTTGTTTCATTTGACCTAATTATAAGTCCGAAAGATGAGTTTTTATTTGTGCACACTTCGCTGAATCACCCTGTATATTGATGTATGTTACACTGGATGTAAATCAAGAAAAGATTGTAGGCTTTGCTGTAGTGTTATATAGACATTTTTACTGTTTAAGATTGACCATAAAATTGAATGTTCAGCTTCTGAATAACAAGCCAAAAAAAACTATTTTTAATTTTTGAAATCAGGGTGGTCCAACTTCTGCACTCTTGTGGGCCACTTTTCATAATTAGTTGAGTTTGCGGGCCTCAAGCGGCTAAAAACACCTATTTTTGTCCCAAAATCAGGGTGTTCTCTAAAAAAAAAAAGTCTTCACTTGGAATCAGTTTCCAAAACTTCTATTTTGGTCTCAAAATCAGAGTGTTCTCTAAAAAAAAAAAATTGGAATTGGCCTCTGAAATTCCTATTTTTGTTGCAAAATCATAGCATTCTCCAAAAAAAAGGTTGCCGCTGCTTGTGATTGACAAGACTTGTGCAAAATTGTTCCACGGGCCTGTAGTTGGACCATGCTGTTTTAAATAGCAAGGACATTTGCTGTCATTATAAAAAGATTATTTTTATGCATTAACTATTTTACCCAAGGTAAATGATCTATTTCATCCTGAATAAAAGTTATGTAGTTATTAAATTAAGGAGAAGCATGAAATTAGTGATGGAACTATACCAATTTTTTTTATTTTAATGCAAATTCCAACAAAAGCTTTCGATTTGAATACTTGTAAATAAAAATTTACTTTGTTTTTATCATAAGAGACTGTCAAAATTTTTCTTTTTTTTTTATTTAAAGCATCTTGTTTAATCAGTCGGATGATTGTTGTACAGTGCCTCTTAATTGTTTTAAGTTGTTTACCATTAGCCATTGTAAATTGAAGATTATATAGTCTTGCCACTTTTATTATTATATATATATTGGAAAAGTGAAACAGTCTTCCTGGCAGAGTGCTGAATGAGAGAATAAGAGTAATATTTTAACACAAAATTTGTTTAATCACTGTTTAAAATACTACAAACATCTGTTGCCTCTTTATTGAAATAAAATCTTGTTCCTTATTAAAGGATATGAATATATCATACAAAATTTATTTTTAAGTACTTTTAAAAAAAACAAAACAGTCTGTTTCATTATATAGAATTGTCAGGTGGTTACTGAAAAAATAAGGAATATAATCTTTAGTATTGAAAACATGATAGTATGTTAAATCAATTATATTTCGATAATAATGTAGTATTTAAGTAGTATTTTAAAATGTTTAAAAATCCACAACAGTCCATTTCATTCTATGGAATCGTCAGGTGGTTGCTTATTCGAAGAAAGCAACTAATTGATAATTTGATTTGAATAAGTAATCACCTGACGATTCCATGGGATGAAGCAGGTTGTTGTGATTTTTTAAACATTATTGAATTGCTCTGATCTTTTCATTGAGTTTTCTGCAAAGAAAATTGATTCACTCTTGCTATATATATCAATATATATATACATATACCAGTATAAGTATATACCAGATGGGAACATTTGCTGCCACCAATTTGCCACTGACAGTTAGTCACTGCTAATTAGAGTTAGGGTTAGTAATGATAGTGTTGTTAAGGCTTGTTTCAACTATAAGCATGAAATAGAGTATTCTTTGTTTGTTTTATTGATTTTTTTTCTTCATCTCGTGCTTAAGCACGGAAGAAAAGTAAAAAAGTCAATAAAACAAACAAAGAATGCTCCATTCTACATTGGTAGTGGAAATGAGCCTTTCAAGTTAGAGATGCTTGGTGACAATTTGCCATCAACAATTCGCCACCAACCTATGCTTATAACTATTATAAATATGTATATTATTCTAAAAAAGAAAATGTCTCTTTTCATGTAGGTGCATGCTCAATGATAGTGAGATACATAAAAAAAGCAAATACAAGAATAAATTAAGAAATTGTTTTCAATAATCGAAATTTTCATGAAAAATCTTTTGATTCCTAAAACTTCTTTGATTAACAGAGAATAAAATCTAACAGAGATCAACTTAATTGAAGCATCATACAACTCATTATCTAAGAATGCATAACTTTTATATCTATATATTATTATGTAATGCATGTATAGTAATATGTTCAATTAAATAACAATAGAAATGTATTGATAAATCATACAGTGTTTATAATTACTTTATTAAAAGTAATAAACACTTGGGCACAAAATAATTGTTATTTGCAGAAAGCTCATTTACATGTTTAAAACTGTTTAGAGAAATTGAAATAATTTTTTTTTTTTTGAAATAATTGTCTAATTGACTTTACTTATGAAAGCATAATAAAGCTGGTTTGAAGAAAAAGCAAAATATTACTGCTTCAACAAAAGAAATTTATGGCCTGTGAGATTGGAACAAAATTTTAAATCTATTTTTAGCATTGAATTGATTTCAATTTAATATCCAAATTAATCTTCTAGGATTTTTTTAACGTCTGACTCTCTGATACTTTATGTTAGAAAATATGCTGCAAGACAAAAAACAAAGTAACAAATATATATTGTATTTTACAGATTTCTCGAAGGATTTGTAAGCTGTCATATTCCAAATGATTTAAAGCCAAGGTCAATGAACAAGAGAAAGATGAAATATGACCAAAAAATACTCCCAAGAAAAAACTAATCAGTGGTCTGAACACTACAATTTGCAATCATTGATTTAGAAATTTTTCGTAATTGGCTCACTGTCGCTACATGAAATCCTTAGAAAAAGAAAATATATGACTTTAAAAGTTTTGCAGAAAAGCTGCACTGCCGTGACAATGCTTGATATATTGTTCGCTTAATTACACGGGTTCCGTTTATCAATCGTATCTGCTTAAAAAAATTTTGTACCGCAATCATTATAATGTTTTTTTATTGTGCGTTACAATATGATACCTATCCTATGATATTGATGCTTTTAAAAATACCAATTGTATCTAATTCTTAACATGGTATTAGTCTTTTGTTTTTCGTATTGCACCCGTAATTGTTTATAACTGACGTGCCATTTCGTTGCACCCAACAGATTTTCAAACGTTTTTTTGCTTACTTGTCTTTGAAAAAATGCATCATTGTTGCAACCGAATGAACGAGTTTTATACAAAAAAAAAAAAAAGAAAAAATCCAGAAAACGCAACAATGCAATGAAAAAATTTCTATTAAAAGTAACGTTTCTTCAGGTTATTTTAAAATTTTAATTCTTCACGAAATTCATCTTTCAATTGTATGTTTGCATCAATTTGTACTTTCTTTAAGAAATGGTCATCAAATGGTTGGTCGAGACCATTGTTGCAACCGAATGTACAAGGTAAAAAAAAATGCAGCAAACGGAATGTATGAAAAAAGAATAAGTAATCATGTAAAGTAACATATAAGTCATTTAAAAATTTTAATTCTTTAAGCAATGCAGTTTTAATTTTCATTTGCGTATGTGTGTCAATTTCTACTTCGTTTAAGCAGTGGTCGTCAAACTTTGAGTCGAGATCCCATTGGGGACACGTAAAAACTTCTCGGGTCGTCTGCTGCTTGAATTACTTTTTTTGACTTTTGGTTACTTTGCTCGTTTTTTATAAAACTTGCGTACTTGTGAGACCAAAGAAATTTTTTATAAACGGCATTTTTTAATCAATATTTTACCATTTTGCCCAGGGGTGGGCAAGCTTTTTATTTTGCTGACCAATTTTTTTCAAAGTTTCACCGAGGGGCCAATGCTAGGCTAGTCCAATGCACATTGGGTTTTGATTAATTTTTTGATGACCCATAGAAAAACAATGCTTTCAAATGATTTTATGTTAAGATAAACTGTTTGTTGGGCCGGATTTGGCCGGCGATCTTGTTATCTTAAGGTCACGACAAGTTTACAGGCTTTTACTTTTTCAAAAGTTGCGTTTGTTTTTAAAAAAAAAATTTGGTGATCACTGCTTTAAACCACAATGTTTTTTAATATGTGTAATGTGTATTTACAATGTTACGCATATTTGCAATGAAATAATTTTTTACGTTACCTTTTAATATGCAGAGGTGGGCATATTTTCTTACTTTAGGAAAGCGCAGCGCAACTTTCGAAATGCGTTTTTTAGATCAGAGCTTCTCAAACTGTAGGTCGCGACCCTATTTGGGGTCTAAAATCTAAAATAAAGTAAAAATTTTGGGGTCGCAAAACAAATTGGCTTTTTGTGCTTTTGGAATTGTTTTTTTTTACAACGATATTTATTGACAATCAAAAACTAGAAAAAGTAAAGTGTCACTACACCATTGTTGCGTGATAAAGTAGTAAAGTGGCGTGATCAGAAGGTGAGTCGTGCGGCGTAATCAAGAGAACGGCAAGAAACAAACGCAAAAAAAATTACTTATTGAGTCTAAAGCCAAGATTGATTTTTATAGATAAATCCGAAAAATTAAATTCTTTATTTGTCTTGATAAGGTAGCTGTGAAAGAGTATAGAGTAATTTTCCATCCTATTAAATGTGCTTGATAATGTTTATTAAATAAAGTCTGTTTTTGTAAGTTTATTTGCTTTAGGTTACTATTTACTCGTTGTTATTATTAATACATGATTTTTCATGCACACGCGTGGTTTTCCACAGGAAAAAACTTACGTAAAATTAACCTACACATATTGGGGTCGCACAAAAATTTATTTTTGAAAATGGGGTCGCAAAACAAAAAAGTTTGAGAAGCCCTGTTTTAGATCACTTAAAGCGCAGCGCAATAAACGTAATACGCTTTTGAAATTTATGTAAAGCGTAATTCGGACCATTTTTAAACTTAATATATCAAGTGTGGCGCAACGTGATTTTTATATCAATAGAAAGGTAATGTACTTTTTCATAAAATCATAACTCATAAGCGCGACTCAATCGTATTTTTAATCGCCTGCATTAAAAAGCAACCAAAGTAGATTGCGCTTTTGCAAAATAGGACTAGTCTTTATTTCTCGGTGCGCAACGCAATTAACCGCAACTTATAATTCTCTAACCGAGAGTGGAGCGCAAAGTGCGAAACGCTTTGAAAAAAGCATGAAAGCGCAGTGCAACTTTTGCAAATGCGCAATTTGCGGAAGTTGCGCTCTGCCCACCTCTGTAAATAACTGTAGTTACAATGCTGCACATACTTTCGGTGATATCCCAATAAAATAATTTTTTATTTTATTGTGCAAGAGTTACTATGTTAGTTGTCAAGAATAAAATTAAAATGAATAAATGAGCATACTTTTTGTAGTTTGTATTTTTCGCAAAATTAGAAATGTGCAAAACCTGCTTTTAAAGGGCCATCTCTTTTTATCCGCGGATAGGCTTGCAATAATGCAATAAGCTCTTTACCTACGATGCTTAACCTATGGAGTAGACTAGCTATTGCATTTCAATATGTTTTGTTACGCTAATTTTTACAATTTAGGGTCTATAAAAAACTTTCCTGTTAAGCAACATACATAAAGTCAAAGGTCTGCGATAGATGCGTCTTGCAATTGAAAATAGCTTTTCGTCGTGCCTGAGAGACGCTGGCTGTTTTAAAAATGAAAATAATCGTGGTTCAACTTCTGTCCTATCTAATGTACCGTGGCAAAAGCTTGAAGCAACGTCATGTCCTTTGCTTGTGTGCTTGACGGTGCTTGAAGCATTGAATTTCAGTCATATCACTCTTGAAAAAAAATAGATAAGGACAGTGTGGTCCAAGCTCTTCACTCCTCTAGGCCTCTTTTGAAATTGTTTGAACTTGCGCGCCGCAATTAGTCTTGTACAAATCAAAGCCAAAAAAGTTTGTTTTCACGTTGAACTGAAAATAAAGACTTAAAAAAGGTTTTGAAAGATTAAAGAAAATTCGTATTAAATAAAAACATTTTTCGCAATCTCGAACCATTTACTCGGGCTGTTTCTGTCATGTTTGCCTTAAGAATGTTGATGGAAAAGTACAGGGAAGAACAAAAAGAGCTACTTGTGTACTCGTAAACCTAGAGAAAGCTTACGACAGGGTTTTGCGGGAAGACCTGTGGTACTGTATGAGAAAATCAGTAATAGTGGAAAAGTATGTGCAACTAATACAGGATATGTATGAGGGAAGCAAAACAGCGGTGAGATGTGCAGTAGGAACTACAGAAAGTTTCAAGGTTAAGGTTGGACTGCACCATAAATCAGCGTTAAGTCTGTTCCTGTTTGCAGTGACAATAGACAGGCTTACAGATGAAGTAAGGAGAGAACCAACATGGACAATGCTGTTTGCTGATGAAATTGTGATTTGTGAAGAGACCAGGGAAAAAGTGAAGCGGAGACTAGAATCCTGAAGGTATGCATTGGAAGAAAGAGGGATGAAAGTAAGTAGATCAAAGACCGAATATCTATGCATAAATGGAGGAAATGACAATGAAACAGTGAAGATGGGGGACATGAAAGTCCCAAGAGTAAAGGAATTTAAGTATTTGGGATCAACGGTGCAAGAAAGTGGTAGTTGTGAGAGGGAGGTAAGAAAAGAGTGCAGGCAGAATGGAACGGATAGAAAAGAGTATCAGGAGTAATCTGCGACAGGAGGTTACTAGCTAGAGTAATAGGAAAAGTGTATAGTTCAGTGGTGAGATCAGCAATGGTCTATGGACTTGAGACGGTGGCAGTCACAAAGAAACAAGTGGAAGAGATGGAAGTCGCAGAGATGAAAATGTTGAGGTTTGCTATCGGAGTGACGAGAAGAGAAAAGACAAGATTAAAAACGAGTATAACAGGAATACCGTTAAGGTAGAACGGTTAGGAATGAATATGGGGAGGGCAGGATGAGGTGGTATGGACATGTCATGAGGAGAGACCAAGAGTATATAGGAAGAAAGATGATAGAAATGAAGTTACTGGGAAGGAGGAAAAGAGGGAGACCAAGGAAAATATTTTTAGAAGTAGTGAAAGAAGTGTCGTGAGTTTACAAAGAAAACCAAACAGGTGGTTTTTATTCACT
The DNA here is from genome assembly GCA_963680785.1 of Diplosoma virens. NCBI lineage: Eukaryota > Metazoa > Chordata > Ascidiacea > Aplousobranchia > Didemnidae > Diplosoma > Diplosoma virens. Next base: position 40,885,785 of record OY796896.1, on the reverse strand, counting down.
TAAAAATCTGAAACGAAAAACGAATATAAATAACACACAATTAAACAAGAAATCAGGTTAACTAAAACGCAACAAGCTTCTTCCAAGCAAGACTGATAATGAAGTGAAAATAAAACGACAAACAGAAGACTTGAATTAATTAACGCGCGCTGCAGGGCGCGCGGTTTTCACAACGATCAATTAAGAATTTCATCACAATCTTCCCACCTAAAATTTGAAATCGATCAAACAAGCAAAATATGATAAACACGACAATACGATAAAAACAATAAACGAAATTTTGTTAGGTGTCGTAAATATTATTTCCGAACCGGTCTGGTGCCTTTCTGATTCTTGAAGATCGTCTTAGCGAGACATCTTCAGAAACAGGCAAAATGGAAGGTGTAATTTTTGGCACAGATAATTCGGCAGATGGGTTTAGCGTGGTTTGCGCAGGAAGCGAAGGAGTTTTGGTTTTGGAGACGTCAGAAACGGGTAACTTTTCAATTGGAAATGATTCGGTTGGGTTGCTAATGTTTTCACTATCTTCTGATGTCTGAATTGAATTTGACGGACAAGGAGCCAGGTCTGAAACAGAAACTGTCACTTCATTTCCGCTTCTCAGTCGAACGTTTGCAAAACTCGGGTTAGCATCAAGAAGCTCAACTTCATCAACCAAAAGATCGTTTTTATTCCTGACAAAGCGCCGAAGCAACACCGGTCCTGGTTGTATTAACCAGTTTGGAAGGGTGCGACCAATCATGCTGCGTCTATCGAATCCCAGAAAACGTTCGTGCGGTGTAGCGTTTGTTGCCGTGCAAAGTAAGGATCGAACCGAGTGCAAAGCTTCAGGAAGTACTGCTTCCCATGTAGATTCCGGTTGTTTATAAGTTCGAAGTAACAAGCGTACTGTCTTCCATACAGTCTGATTTATTCTCTCGCATTGCGAGTTGCCGGTTGGGTGATAGGGGGTGCTTTTACTCGAAGCAATTCCTCTTTCAGTCAGAAATCTCTTGAATTCTTTAGATAAGAAGGAAGCACCTCTGTCACTGTGGACGTAGAGCGGTTGACCAAACAAACAAAACAAGGTGCTCAAGCACTTAATTACAGTTTCCGTTTTCATATCGTTACAGGGGAAAGCAAACGGAAATCGGCTAAACTCATCGACGACAAAAAGCACGTAAGGTCTCTTACTTTGCATAGGGCCTTTGAAATCTATGCTGATTCTTTCCCATGGACGCATTGACTTTATCAAATTCTCGGTTGGTTTGCCGAAAAATCGAGGTTTTAGTTCGGCGCAAACCCGACAGTTCGCACATATTCTCTTAACGTCTTCAACTGAGAAGGAAAGGTTCTTCGATCGGATAAAATGCGAAAGACGAGTGACACCGGGGTGCCCTAATCGATTGTGAATATCACGAAGATTAAAAGGATGGGGCGACATAGAGCACAGTCTTGAAAGAGCATCGGCTGCAAGGTTTTGAGCCCCAGGTCGATGCTTTATTTCGTAGTTAAAATTTCCTAGTTCAGAGCGCCAAAGCTGAATCTTATTGTTTTTTATTTTTCCTAGTTTGGTAGGGTTGAACATATAAGAGACCGCTTGTTGATCAGTCAATAGGGTAAAACGTTTCCCGTATAGAAAGTGGCTCCATTTCCTCACAGCATCAATTATAGCGACTGCTTCTTTTACTACTGTAGAGTACCGAAACTCTGTCTGTGTAAATGTTCGCGAATGGAAAGCTACAGGTTGTCCTCCTTGATTGAGCGTCGCGCTTAACGTATGGTTCGAGGCATCACATTCGACAACGAATGGTACTCCTTCTTTGATGCAAGTTAAACAAGCTGAGCAAAGTTCTTTTCGAAGCAAGTGAAACGCATTCAGAGATTTTTCGGACAGGGGAAAGCTAGACGAGAGATTAGCTTGGATTAAAGGTCGAATTTTATGTGAAAAATTGTGCACCCATTTGGCATAGTTCGAAAACATGCCGATTACTCTTCGTAATTCGTTTTTACTGTTAGGGCATTTCATTTCAAGCAAAGGCCGCAAACGTTCTGGGTCAGGTTGTATGACATTATGCGAGACTCTATAGCCCAACAAATCAATTTTAGTACGGCAACAAGTACACTTCGAATCGTTAAAAGTCAAACCTTCGGATTTCGCAGCATTAAGTAACGCGTTTAATTTAATATCATGATCATTCTTATTTACACCAGAAACAGTTATGTTGTCAAGATAGGCAAACGTACCGCTAAGTTTATATTTTTCGATAAGTTCGTCGACAAGTCGTTGAAAAAACGATACACCATTAGTTACGCCAAAAGGTAGTCTAGTATGTTGATACAACTTTCCGCAAGCTTCAAAAGCGGTGTACGGGCGATCTTCCGGAGGTAACGGTATTTGGTAGTACGCTGATTTTAAATCTAGGGTGCTGTAAACAGAACCCTTGGCTATTTGAGCGATTATTTCATCTATTTTTGGTAGAGGGTAGGCGTCGAGTAAAGTGTATCGGTTTATGGTCTGCGAGTAGTCCACAACCATTCTTCGCTTATGGCGCTCGTCTTTCGTAACTAAAACTTGAGCTCTCCAAGGTGAAAGTGAGGGTTCAATAATTCCTTCTTTTAGCAAGTGGCTTACCTCATTTTTGATGAAGGTTTTGTCGGAGTCGTTGAACTTTCTTGACTTTGTTGCGATTGGCTTGTAGTCGGGTTGAAGATTTTGAAATAATCGGCGCCCTCGAAAATTAGAAGCTGATACTCCGCAATAGGGTTTATTATCTATTACTAAGCGCTTTTGTGTTCCTTCAAGCTTGAGTAGTACTTCGGAATGTTTGTTTAAAAATGATTGTCCCAGGACTACATCAGCACACAGGTTAGAGATGATTCCAAACGAAAGGTTTTTATATGTTCGACCTTGAACGTCACGGTCACTTGTAACTCGACCAAGAACGGTCGCACTCAATTCACTTGAAGCCATGTTGACTTTGGAACTTTTCCCGTTCGGTATTAGCCCGACTGTATTCACAATTCCTTCGCTGATAAAATTTTCGGAGGCACCTGTGTCGAGAAGACCATCCACTGGGTGTCCTCTCAACATGCATGGAATGATGGAATGTTTTAGAGAATCAGGGGCACTAGCAATAATGGAAAACAATTGAGTGGTCGAGGAAGACGAGTATTCTTCTGGATGATCCCGAACTTCTTTAGTGTTCAAGTAGTCGTCGTCATGTGGGAGTAGAGCCGCCATTCTTTTAAGTGGTGAGCTTCGGCAGACACGCCTAAAATGACCAACTTTTCCGCATTTAAAACAAGTTTGGTCTTTCGCAGGGCAAAATCTTCTTCCTTTAGGGTGAGACTCTTCTCCGCAGAAATAACATTTTTGTCGAATAGACTTGAGACTTCGAGAAGTAGAAGCACAGAATACTTTAGTTTCCTCGTTGTCGACAGGGTTGCTGTCAAAGAAACTATGAGATTGTCGTTGAGCTCGGTCCAATACCTCGGCTTTGGTAAGAGCTTCTTGAAAATGTAGTTCTTCTTCTTCTTCCAATAATCTTTGTCTAATAGAAGGATTAGACAGCCCTCCTATAAAGGCGTCTCGCATCATTTTGTCACGGTGTTGTTCGGCTGTAACTGCTTCAAAATTGCAATTTTTTTGAACGTTCTTTAAGTGTTCTAGCAAATTCAGCGAGAGATTCATTGTTTTTTTGGTTAGTTATCATTAAGAGATGACGGGCAAATATTTCATTTTTCGGCTTAAGGTAAATTCGATCTAGCACTTGTTTTGCATCTTCGTAAGGGGTACTGTCTTCAATGTATAAGTAAATTCGATGTGAAACATAGTTAAATAACAGGGATAATTTATTAACCTGCGGCTTATTGTCACCATTCCTTCTCGTCGCTTCGGCTGAAGATAGAAAACATTGGAAAGTTTTGAGCCAGTGTTTGTATATTTGCTCAGCTTCAGGTTCATTCGGCTCGGTTTCTAGAATTCTTGGTTTAAGCAATTTATCCATTTTTAAGTGAATAAAATTGTCGTGAGTTTACAAAGAAAACCAAACAGGTGGTTTTTATTCACTTAAAAATCTGAAACGAAAAACGAATATAAATAACACACAATTAAACAAGAAATCAGGTTAACTAAAACGCAACAAGCTTCTTCCAAGCAAGACTGATAATGAACTGAAAATAAAACGACAAACAGAAGACTTGAATTAATTAACGCGCGCTGCAGGGCGCGCGGTTTTCACAACGATCAATTAAGAATTTCATCACAAAAAGATATGGGGAATGTTGGTGCAAAGGAGACGGATATTGAAGACAGAAAGGTTTGGAGAATGATGATACGCTGTGGCCACCTCTGACTGAAGGGAAAGGCCGAAAGGAGAAGAAGAACAATATGGCCCCCGTAAAAATTTAAGAATTCGTAATGTTCCAGAAAATAAGGAAACCATTGACGAAGGAGAAATAATTTTGAAAGTAGCTAAATGTCTCAATGTTAATTTGCAAAGTAGTGATATTCAGAGAGCACACGGACTGGGAAACAAAAGACTGAACTCGGAGAAACCAAGATCTATTATTGTGCGCTTTGAATCATACAAGAAAGAAATAAAATTTTGTTTGCAACATCAAAATTCAAAAACAGTCAAGAATTTTTAAATGCCTTCATTTTGGAAGATTTAACTTCTTTGAGATCTAAGCTTCTGCAATATGTAAAAAAATAATGCAACAATGAATTTGTTTTGTGTCACACTAATAATGGAATATAAGAATGAAGAAATCAGCTAAAAAAGAAGGTTTAATCGGTATTAATAAAAAAGATCTTGGAACTGGTCCATGGTTGGTTGTAACTACACCTGATGATTTATTTAACCACAATGTCGATATTAACTTTTTTAAATTAAACTGCTAACCGTTACTGTTCAATTCCGATGATTTAAATGATGCGTGCTCAAGCATAGATGTCAATCTAGCTTCTCACTGATTTTTTTTTTTTTTTGTATAAATTTTAATAATGCGTTCTTTTTTGATTATTTGTAATGGCTACTTCTCATAAACATTCCAAGGTTAATTTTTTATGCAATTTCTGTTGTGATCTTCATCAGCGTGCGAGTAACTACCTGATCTCCGCGACATGCCACAAGTGCTCAATGCTTTGCGATTGCAATGAAAGTTTGGTAATCAAGCTACCTTCGTTGAGCTCAGTGGTTGATGGTATCGAATCCCTATCTGACAGTACTAATAAAGTCTTTGATCAAAGTTTCTTATTTTTAAATTGCAATTACTATGACACAATTTCTCTCAATAGTCAAATCCTCAATCGCTCGAATACAAATATTTTTATACACTTTAATATCCGTAGCTTGCAAAAAATATCGATAAACTTACACATTACATTTCGCAATATCATAAATTACCAGATGTTATAGCTATAACTGAAACTAAATTACAAAATGACACAATATTTTTATAACAACATTGACATTGCAGGGTACAATTTTATTCATACAGATAGTCTTACAAAAGGAGGAGGGATTGGCTTTTACATAAAAAATTCGTTGTCGTATACAGTCAAATCGGAATATGACCTGAATTTGAACTTTGTCGAAAATATCTGGATACAAATTGACACTGACAAAAATTCTATATGAATTCGTGTTATTTATCGTCATCCTGTAAACATTGTTAATCAACTTGAACTTTTCAGTGGGACCATAGAAGAGAAACTTTGTAATTTAAGTAATAATAAATCTGAATTTTATATTCTTGGTGATTTTAATATTAACCTCTTACAAATGACTAATAATCGCGTAGTAAGAAACTATGCTGATAACGCTGTAGGATATTCAATTAAGTGTGCAATTAACAAACCAACGAGAATCTTTAATAACTTGAAAACACTTCTTGATCATATCTACACCAACTGTTGTTATTTGTCGGCTATTAGTGGCATCGCTTTAAGTGATATTTCTCATCATTTTCCTACCTTTATATATCTTCCAGATCGAGAAATTAAAAAAGAATTAACAGAAACATTTTATATTCGCGATACAAGTAATTTCTCTCTTAATAATGCGTTTTGAGAGGACTTGAAAGCGAACCTCAACAATTTACTTATTTCGGAAACTCGCTTAACGCATGCGCAATTTGAAGAGTTTATCCACTTGTTTACAGATATAGTGAATGCACACGCCCCTCACAGACGCGCTACAAGAAAGGAAAAGCAGTTAAAAAAAACCTTGGTTGACTTGCGGATTGTTGAAATCAATTAAGAAAAAACAACATGTACAAGCAAACCATTTTGCATTCAAATTGCGATACGATTAAAGGTTATAAAAAATATCGTACAACGCTTATTAGAACAATTGAAAGAACAAAACGTAATTACTACAACAGAATACAAACAAAAGAAAAACATTATACTGGAAACGTGTATAAAATAGTTAAGGAAATTACTAAACTCAAAAATACTACTCGTACTTTACCAACTAAACTTGTTGGTAGCAATGGATATGTTGCAACTGAACCTGCTGATATTGCACAAATTTTGAATGAACATTTTGATTGAACAGGTATTGGTCGTCTAATGTCACAATCTATAGCGGAACCGCCTATTCCTGTCAATCCAGTTTCACCACATACTTCTAACTGCTCTTCATTTTTTTTGCAACCGTTAGCAAGTGCGGAAGTATTATTAACCATTGATCAATTAAAAAATAAAAAAGCTGTAAAATACAATGATGTAGAAACAAAATTTATTAAATACAGTAAGCACGTTATTGCACCAATAATTAGTGATTTATTTAAGGTATGTGTAAGGAATGGTGTATTTCTAAATTGCCTTAAAGTTGCTGAAGTTATCCCTGTCAGGGATGGATATTCAAAATTAGGGGCCTGAGGCAAATCCAAATTAGGGGTCCCCAACAAGTGAAGTCACAAGAATTCGATCACCATTTTACCAATGCCATCTAGAAGGATAGGCTACGAAAAATTGGGAAAAATTGATTCCGATACGAAACTTGAAATAACTCAAATCAGTGGCATTACACCGTGTAACAAAAAAAAAAATTTTTTGTTTCTTGGAAATAACCTCCAGTTTCTGATTTACTATGTTTGAAAACACCGGAAAATAGCTATTATTGTCTTGAAACTTCGGGTTCGTAAAGAATACATCAGTTGTTGAGTTTCATATATTTATTCATTATTTCAACTGTTTTCGTTGCCTAGATTCGTTTAATACAGCTAATAAACTCATATTTTTAGAGTTTTAGAGTTGTTTTCATTTATTGTAACATAATCTTGAAAAACTGTGCAATGACTGCCCGTGGTTGCAAATATTCAGCCGATTCCTTCTGCTATGTATGTGGTGAATTTTTTGCCAAAAGAGCAAAAAAACACTGTTTGAGCAACTGCATTCGTGCAGCAGAAGCCTATCTTTATTATTTCGGAATGCCAGTCGATGATCAAGATAAACAATGGGCACCACATATCATCTGTGACTACTGTCGTCGCACTCTTGAAGGTTGGCTAAGAGGGAGAAAAAAGAGCTATGCGTTTCGCTATTCCCCATATCTGGCGTGAGCCTTCAAATCATTATACTGATTGTTACTTCTGCATGGTGAATCCAACAAAACGAAGAAAGGGAAAAAATGCACCTCCAATTGAGTATCCTAACATTCCATCATCTATTGTCCCTGTTCCTCATAGCACCACTGACTTGCCTGTGCCAAAGCCACCCACAAGAGATCAACCTTATCCTGCAGAGACAAGTTCTGAGGATTCCAAAAAGGAGGAAGGTGCACCATCATCATCATCATCTGTTGTTTGTCGTCGACGTCGAGTTGGGGATGAAAGGTGTCCTTATTACCCTAATCAAGAAGATATCAATGATCTTATTCGAGAGATGGCACTGACAATGTCTAATGCCGAGCTTTTAATATCCAGATTGAAGCAATGGGATTTATTTGATGAGGGCGTCCGAATTACTTCCCAGAGGAAGAAGCATCGTGGTTTTTCAACGTTTTTCTCTTTTAGGGAGGGCTTGTGCTATTGCCATGATATAAGAGGACTTTTCGAAGCTATAGGAATTTCCTGCAATACTTTAGATTGGCGACTCTTCATCGACAGCTCATAAAAAAGTCTCAAAGCTGTTTTACTGCACAACACAAACAAGTGCCCCTCCATTCTTTTGGCTCATTCAGTGCAGATAAAAAAGAATTATGAGAACGTCAAAATGCTGCTAAGCGCTCCAGTATGACCAATACAATTGGGAGGTCATTGGCGACTTCAAGATGATGGCCTTCTTAATGGGGCTTCAACAAGGTTTTACTTATTTCCCTTGCTATCTCTGTCTCTGGGATAGCAGAAATACAAACTTTCACTACAACAAGAGAAATTGGCCTCCCAGGTCTAGTTATGATATTGAAACTCACAACGTAAAGCATAAAGCATACAGCATACACGTAAAGTGCTTCCTGCCACCTCTCCACATCAAACTGGGCCTCAACAAGCAGTTTGTAAAGAAGTTGAACCCAGAAAGTGATGCATTTAAGCACATTCAAGAGTTGTTCTCGAAGTTATCTGAGGCAAAGGTCAAAGCTGGAATATTTGTGGGTCCTCAAGTAAAGCGACTTATGAAGTCCGACAGTTTTTCTGAGAAATTCTCTGCAGTTGAAAGGAGAGCTTGGAAAAGTTTTGTTTCTGTGGTTGAAGGTTTCCTCGGAAATCACAAGGCAGATAACTTGAGAAATATTGTGGAGGAACTTGTGGATTCATATGAGAAAATGGGTTGCAGAATGTCGCTAAAGCTTTATGTTCTGCACTCTCATATCGATGAATTCAAGGATAACATAGGTGATTACTCGGAAGAGCAAGGCGAAAAATTTTATCAAGATGTCAAATCGTTTGAGGAACGCTATAAAGGCCAGTATAATGAAAGTATGATGGGAGACTACATTTGGAACCTTGTGCGTGAAAGCGAGCTGACGTACAATCGGCAGTCACGAAAGAAAACTTCTTTTTAGTAAGGTTGTGATGTATGATGGTTAATTCCGTTTATATTGTTTAATCACCTCAGTTAGTTTTGTAATAGGTTGCAACATTCTCTCTTGGAATACCTTTAATCAACATTCAGCGTTGGTAGAATTGCCATAGGCTACCATGTTTAGCACTTTTAGCCGCCGCCGCGCCCCCTTCTTGCTTACTCGTTCCCAGTTTAATTAAGCTTTATTTTTATAGTCAACTCTGAAATGTTTTATATTGTTGCTGTAACACATTCACAAGTGACAATAACATTAATAATATGTTAAATGAAAATTATATCGTTTCAATGCAGGTACTGCGAAAAATTTTTTAAACTATAAATGCAAATTAGCAAAAAATCCAACAAAGTGATCTATTGAACTCAAAACCGAAGTTTGAACTTTGTGAATGCCCATTTCTATTTATTCATACCATAAGATAACAGAAAAATATGGTTTTAACATTGAAACAAATTTTGTGTTACACGGTGTTATCCATCCATCCATCCATCCATCTATCTATTTACCGTTTTGTCCAACCTCTTTTTACCTTGTGGTAAAACTGGACAGATCGCTCGCGTTTCGTCACCATCTAGTGGCAGTGACCAAAAAACTATAATAGCCTGCCACATTTCTGAGGCAACTTGCAACTCTTTATGGGTACTGGTGCCAAAAATACTGCGCACAGCTGCCCTGTCTTTGGTCCACTTAACAGCTAAGTACTACACACCTGTCTGGTATCGTAGCAACTAGAAGCGACACTGTCCTTGGCTAACGAAGCAACCCTGGACACTGACCATATGTTAAACTATTAAATTAGACCTAGAATCTCTAAAAATGTCTAAATCTCTTTCCACCTTTCCATTACATAGTATTACATTTACATTACATTTCCATTACATGTAGATCTAGACAATTTCCTTTTTTACCACAAGCAGCATCGCTGCTACTTCTGCAATCTTATTTCGAATCATTCAGCATTAGCTCAAAGTTACTATCTTTACTACCACCAAATTCATTAACAACTATCACTGTTATTGCACATAATGTTTGGAAATGACAAATTTAATATTAATCTAATTGAAAAATAATGTGAATACTGAAAATGATGCTTGGTTAAGCGTTTTTAAGATAAGCTTTGCCCAGAAAAGTTCTCGTTGATCAGTTCATTAGACGTCACACAACGTAGCAATCAACTAATGTATTCACTTTGCTTCTCTATAAGTTGATATGACAGCAGAGACATCGAATTCAATACAGTTATAAAAAGATAACTAAAAAATTTGAGCAAATAGCGGGCCGCATAAAAACAGTAAAAAGTCCACAGGTTGGACATCCCTGGTCTATACACATTTGTTTTTTGTGTTTTTCGTTAGAAGTGATAACAACCTGCGTTTGCCAATGAGATGTGCTAGACTCAATAATTTCATTAGCTAGAATATGTCTTATTTCAGTTGATATTTTTTATCTCTATATTTATCCTCCTGACTCTCAAAAAAGCGGCGGAGGCGCTAGTACATAGAACAAGCAATTACCCCGACCTGCTTCCGAATATAACAAGATATTGCTGTCCACTTGAAATTTTTTAGTTTGGTTTTTAGTTTTATAGAGACATGACTGAAATTTAAAATTGCTTGCCTAGACCACCAAACAGGGAAATATGCCGTAAAGTGCCTTTCCCAACGACAGAACAGAATGGCGCGAGTGGATTTTAAACCGAAACCGTGTCGATTAGAATCACGACGCTATAACCATGTTGACGACAAAACGCTAATCGGCAATTGAGATTTGTGCAATTTGCATTATAAAACGGCGATTAGCATTTGAGTGACGCCGTGGTTTTCTAGCAATAGGTTGACAATATTTTGTCAAATGCTGAAACAGCAGCGGCGAATTGGTTACTTTTAAAGCTTTTAACACTTTCAAATACGCCGGTGGTACAGTACTGCCAAAATGATATCTAACTGTTTTGTGTTGATTTATGAAATCTTGACCCAGTACAACGTCACTCAATAAGTTTTTTAGCACAGTAAATTTTTGCTTTTTTTTGCTTTTATATTTTTGCTGTTGCAATTCTACTGTAACTTTGCAAGCCCCTATAGTTTGGGAAGAGCATTCTTTAACAGCAAGATTGATGCACTTAAAAGTTTCAGTAATTGGAAGCTTCAATCGTTTGGCAATTTTTTTACTGACATAACTATTAATAGCACCAGTATCCAGTATGGCGTTGACAGATCGGCCATTAAATTGTACCACGAAATTGGTTTTGTTGCGCTATCTTGTTTCAATGAAAAGATATATAAATTTTCTCCTGAATTACACCTTGCCGTAGAATCCTGCGATGATAAAGCCAATTGAGAGCGACAAATTCTGGCAACCCTATTTTTTACATTTGAAACAAACAGAATTCAAAAACAGAAACAAGCATTATTTATAGGGATGTCTCTTCTTTTCGCAAAAATATTATTTTTCAACTTCGTTCCAATACAGAGTGCTCAATAGAGCATTAAGAGCTAAATATTTTTGAATCTAACTATCATGCAATTAAAATAAAACTTATACTCATTACTCTTTTTCACTGTAGCGTTCTACTAACTACAGTATAACTGCTTAAAACTATAAGCTTAAAACAACTGCCTTTTTATTAACATAACGAACAACGACTGAACTGTAGCAATACACGAGGCAAGGTTACAACATACGAGTATTGTGATGTCATAATACTCTACACACCCAAGTGCAATTATTATCTTATTCAAATAGAATTTAATATATACAAGGTGAATTATCTTTAAACGTTTGTAGCCAAGCTTTGTGATTGTAGCCATTATTAAAATTGGGTTTGGTTTGAGCCAAAATAGTTCATTTTTATCAGTGAGCAAAACTCGTGAAAAATTTTATTGATGTTTAATAATTGTGTTTAAGTTTAGACAAAAAAACTCATGCATCTGCAAGGTTCTTTAAAAAGCGTAATAGGCTTACTTTAATTAGGATCGTAAGTTTGGAAACGCTTGGCCCCGTGACTAGGATCACTTGTAATAATCGTGTTTTAGACTTGCAAATTCCCTCTATCACCTTGACAAATTTCTGCGTACGCCACTGATGGGAGTCGATAGATGGGTATTATACCAACAAAATGATTAAACAAATTATTAAAATTCTCGTTATTTAAGATAGATTGTCCACTGAAAAAAATCGTCCAATCTTCTTTGTAGATCGTAACAAAATTTTCAGAAAAAAACTTCAATTTATTTCGTTAAAACGATTTAGAGCAATTTATATTACTATATATTATTCAATTGCTTGTTGAGAACACAAAAATTTGGATGGTGATCAATAAGGTCATATCGGTATTCAATTACATAAGGTTGTAATTCATGCTTTATATCATTTGTAATGATTTGATTAATTATTGATGATGAGCTGCAAATTGATTTCTTCGGTTCAGTAATCAATGAAATATCACCGTGATTAAAATTGATTAATGTACAAGTTAGTACTACTTCAACAACTAATTTTTTTATATTGACTTTGAAATCACTTAGTGTAGCAAATTTTTTAAAATTTGCTAAAGTTTTTGAAATTTTGTTACTTCCACAAATTTTAGTTTTTGAAATTTTGGAGAGTTTTTGAAATTTATATTCCGCTGGTAAAAAGTTTTTTAAATTTTGTAGAAGTTAATTCGGTAACTTAGTACGTTATTTAATCGTCTAACCTTTCGGCGCCTGTAAGGAAGGCCTCGCCAATAACGCAATCTCGGTGTCTACTAAACGATAAAATTCTTAATCTTCTTGCTGGATTTGACCTTCGAACCAGCGACAGCAAAAATATAGTCTAGCTAAACCACAGCTCAGACTACCACAATAACTTCTTTATTAAAAAATATGCTCCAATCCACTTAGGAGCCCGAATAGTATAAATCAACAGCAAATACAGATTCAGTAGCTTAATTCTTCATAATCACGTAGACAACCAAAGACTTGCGTTCAAAAACTATGACTTCACACAGTTAACAAATTTCCAAAATTAAGTTACCACAACGAATCATCGAATCATAATACTGCTTTCCAGGGCGCCGTATTTATATCTGTCGGTCTCAAGCTACTAGAAATTTCTTGCTAACTCCAGCGAATCACAAACAAGCATTATTGCATCATCGTCAAAACAGGTCACGCGGAAAGTCTAGAATTTACTGGAATTTAAGCAGTGTTGCCATTTTCTTATAAATAAATGTAAAATATTTAAATTACTTATAAAACCGTTATTTCTTAGGCTATTTGAGCCGGACCAAAGTGAAATCAAAGAGATTTTTTATGAGATTGTGAATATACATAATGTGGGCAATTTTTAGGAACGGAACACTTAGTATGTAATATGTATTTTATTCATTACAAAACTTTGGCAAAAAATTGAAAAATTTTTAATAAAATTATTTATCGCTAATTGGTCAGGACGAGGGTAAACTGTACCCACTGTAAATTTGGTCAAAAATTGTTATCAGATATATCTCACCAAAAAGATACAGATTTTGACAGTTTATATTGTCGGCAGCATTTTTTAACTTGAAACTCCTTTGACACATAAATTGTCATTCCGTCGGCTGTAGATGTATCAACATGAAAAAAAGTATAATTAGGAAGAAAAATATTAGTTAATGGATGTAGTTTACTCCGAGTTTCTGTAATGCAAATTAAGTCCGATAAAAAGTTTAAATCGGACAATTACTCCTGAAGCTTATTAAGATTTTTATTTGAAGAACGAATATTTATATTCATTAGGACCAGGGAGAGATTTGAATCAATAAACAGACGTTTCAAACTTAGATTAAAATATTTACTATTGATGGTAAGAGTTCAAATTACTTCTCTGTGTGCCTTTTTTTGATTACTTGAAGTTTTATATTACTAGTAAAAAATCAAAAATATTGTCATTCACTATTTAAAAAAGTGATCACGAATTTGCTGGGTGGCTGCAGCATCCCAGTCAAGGAACATCTTCAATTCTTTGTTATCAGCCTTGAGATTGCTTTGTTTTTAACAGTTAAATTGCGATTGAAAATAAAGACATAGATATACGATTTATAAAACAGGTTGTTAGAATAATAGTACTTGACAATTTCAAAACAAACAAAAAAAAATATATAGATATGAATATATAAATATGTATACATAGCATATAAGGGTTGTCTGAATATTACAAAATAATTTAGTCATTATAAAAAATCAATTGATAAAGCAATTATGATGCATGCTATTTTATTAATTTTTATAGAAAAATAATTAATTTGGTTAAAATGTTAACATAAAAATTATTAACAGAGCAACAGAGATGAGGTTCAAATCTTTGTGTCATTTAAGCAATCAAATGTCATTAATTTGCCACAAATCAATTTATTGGTTTCAGGTCATTATTGTTGTTAACAAAAATAGAAAAAAATGAAACATTAATATTAAATGTATTTGAATCGTTTTGCAGACTCAGGAAAAGTTTTATAAAGTGGATGTTGGTCCGGGTGGATTACATGGGGGTTCTCAATTCTTCTCGCGATGCGTTTGTAGTGACGAAGACTGAAAATAGGACAAAATGACCGTAACAAATTAACGACAAAGAAGATAATGGATTGAAAAATTAAGAAAATTTGTTTATGTTCGCTGCTCAAAAACATTGGTGCAACAAAGCATATGATTACAAATTACATCATACAACTAAGCAGAGTAAATTACTTACGTTTGTTTCTTTTGTCTATTTTAGCGTAAACATCGTTGAAATTCCGTTCTTCAGCACCTCGTGGGGGAAGAGTTGGAAGTTCGTTTTGGGGATTACTTGGAGTCACCGGCCGAAATGTAGAAGTCGATGCTAAAAATGAATTTAGTTTAAAGAACAATTTCAAGCCGATTACTCAAAATAAAAATGAATTAATTATTTTTGTTGTTCAAAAACATTGTTTCAACAAAGCATATGATTGCAAGTTACATCATACAACTAAGCAGAGTAAATTACTTACCTTTATTTCTTTTGTCTATTTTAGCGTAAACATCGTTGAAATTCCGTTCCTCAGCACCTCGTGGGGGAAGAGTTGGAAATTCATTTTGGGGATTACTTGGAGTCACCGACCGAAACGTAGAAGTTGATGGTGAGAATGGTTCTAATTAAAATAGGCAATTCCAAACTTGCAATAGAAAGTGCAAACAAAAGATTTACTGTACGTTTAACAAATCAAAAAAAAGTGGTTGTTCTAAAAATTCTACTTTGGAATCATTTAGTGTGCTTGTATAGTTTTAAAAAGGCTTCTGTAAAAGAGTGATCTTAATCTTACTTTCAAAAACCAAATATTCAAAATGAAATAAACTTATATAATAATAAACTATTGAATTTTATTAACGCCAAGAGGAGCATAAAGTTTCGTTTTTATTATTTCAAAAAATACGTGCATTTTTGGTTATACAAATTAAAATCTTTGATGTAAAATTCGAAATTAAAATAAACATAAAAAACTTTGTAACATTTAAATAATGTTTTAGTTAAATAGAGACACCACATTGAACTAAACCTTAAAATCATACGTTTTAGTGCATTTGTAATAATCAAAGCGATTTTTACACTATTATAATGCGTATATTAGCTATAAAAGACTATAGCAGCCTTATTTCATAATTATTTTTTTAAGATCTGGTTCTTTAAACTCACAATTCAATTTTTTTTTTTTTTCCTTAAAACTTAGCCGAAAATCGATCAAAATTAAAATAAATTTAGATAAATATTTTTACAAACATAAAGTTTTCAGAAAATATTGAAATTGTGTTTGACACGGCGTACCTAAGATACGATACAAGATTTAAATACTCTTTCTAACCCGCAGAATTTAAAAAATCGCCGATATAATTAACTTTATGAAGAGAGGTACTTTTTAAAATCTACTTACAAATTATAGCAAGCAAAATCCAACATTTCATTTAGTTTGTAAAATTTTTTATTAAGAAGCTGAACGTTTTCGACTATTATCAGTCCTTATCAAACCATCTAAAATTATGTCTACTTAAACTGCTAACAGACAAATTTTACAAAGAAATGAATGAGACAACAAAAATTCACCAACAAAAATTACTTAAGCTTTGGATTTCGCAAAGAAATAAAAGTCCGAGTTTTATAGTAAATTTAAGTAAAAGAAAATTATCTATCACTGAATTAGAGTCGCTACGATACAGTCTACAACACCATATACTTCCTAAAAAAAGAAAATAATGTAAAAGCAAACTTAGAGCAATTAATCTACACATAAAGAAGCAAATATAAAACACAGATTAATCAAAAATTTAAAGATCAGATCAAATACTCATTTCAGAAATTTATGAACCGTTCCAAACAAGTAAGTGCAACACGGAATAATCAAGCTATTCATCGCTCTTTCCTAAATTTATCTAAAGATTCAGATATTAAAGTTTGTAAGTTAGATAAAGGTAGAGGAGTTGCAGTACCAAATTCGGTAGATTATTTTTCCAAATTAGATTTCATAATATATGGTTCTACTAAGTTCATTGAAATTAATGATAAAGAAGAAAGCAAATCACACCCATTGATAGCAAGGGAACAATCAATCCGATATCACATTCAGAAATATTTAAAGCCGTACGAAAATGAAATTATTCAGCGCCGTCTCCCAACGGGATCTACACCAGGCAAGTTATATGGACTAATAAAAGTACATAAAGAAGAAAATCCTGTACGCCCAGTTATCTCGATGGTGGGCTCTCCCGAATACAAACTAGCTAAATTCTTGGATACGATCATAAAGCCATATACGTATATCAGATAAACACATGCTGCACTCATCTTATGAATTCTTAGAAAAGCTACAAGAAGTAAATCTGAATTCAAATCAAGTAATGGTAAGCTTCGATGTCAAATCCTTATTTACAAATGTTCTCTTACAAGAAACAATCGACCTTATTTCAAATAAAATTTATGACAAGAACTCAAACGCTAATCACCTACCAATAAAAAAGAAAATCTTTAAACAATTATTAAATTTAACAACTAAAGGAATATTTTTATTCAAAGACAAATTATATCACTAAATTGCTGGAGTTTCGATGGGTTTACAACTACGTAGGTCCTACTATAGCTAACTTCTTTCTGGCTAAAATGGAAACGCGCCTTTTACAACAGCAACTCAATTCCGCCCCAAAAGTCTATTTTAAATATGTAGATGACATTTTTGCAATATTTAACAACGAAGCAGACAGTATGGAATTTTTAGATAGATTAAATTCACAACATAAAAACTTGCAATTTACAATGGAAAAGTTTACTAATACTCTTCCTTTTTAGACATGGAACTTAAAATACACAATAATAATTTACAATCGTGGATTTGGAGAAAACCGACTCATACTGGTGTTTTTCTGAATTTCAAAGCAATTTGCCCGTTAAAGTGGAAATCAAACTTAATTAGTTGTATGCTAAATCGTGCCAAAAATATTTGTTCCGATTGCCATCTATTCAAAAATGAAGTAGAAAAATTAAGATCAATGTTCTGTAATAATGGATTTCCCAAACTATTTTTTCGATGAAGTTTTTTACCAATTTATGAATAGTAAACAAACAAATTTAAATCAGATGCAACCTATCAATAAAAAAGAAAAAGAAACTATTACAGTTGAAATTCCATATGTGGAGAAACAGTCTCACATATTCGCAAAAGACATTTTGAAACTTATTTGGAAATTCTCTGCCGTGTATTTAACACCTATATATAAAACTTGCAAAATTGTAAACTATTTCAATTTAAAATCTAACACACCTGCGCTTTTGTTGTCAAATGTTGTTTATCTAATGTTGAAAAATCTTTTGTCAAATGTTGTCAAATCTTTTCGTGCCCGTGTGATGCGGGTCTGACTTACATCAGTAAGTCAACACGTCATATGGTAGCAAGAGCAAAGGAACACTTAAATTTAGGCTCTTCGGTCAAAAGCAAAATAAAAGATCATATTATTGAATGCAATTTGTGTAATAAAAAAGATATGAATGGCTTATTACATTGTTTTAGTGCTATAAAGAAATATTCATCAGATTACGACTGTAAAATTCACGAAGCGTTACTAATTAAAAAACATCAACCTAAATTAAATAAACAACTGTATGAAAATGGCTCGTCTTTCTTGCTACAACTATTCTAATTTGGTCATGTGATTTGCATTATTTTTTCTCTTTTTTCTCTTTTTTTCCTCTGTGAATTCTGACGTTGTTTTGTGTAATTGTCATTGCCTTTAAATTGAATCAGTAATAACAGTGACAGCATAAACTTGAGAAAATTGTTGTTTTTATATATTTTAATTGAATGTATTTGTCGTTTATAGTTAAAAAAAATTTTTTTAGATGATTTTAAACAATTTTTAGATGCTTTGATAAGGACTGATGATAGTCGAAAACGTTCAGCTTTTTAATAAAAAATTTTACAAACTAAATGAAATGTTGGATTTTGCTTGCTATAATTTGTAAATAATTAACTTTCATGTGGATAAAAGCCATGAATCTGTCAATTACAACAGTGGTCGTCTGTAGTAACCACTGCTGTAGTAACAAGCAGTGGTCGTCAACCTGGAAGGGGCGCGCTTTCTATGTTGAAAAATTTTAAAGAGCTGCATCAATTTTAAATTAAATATATTTGATTGCGCCTCATTTTATCCAATTTAAAAATTATTATTTCTCTTGAATTATTTTTAATTGAAAATTAATATTTTATAGAATTCCTTTCATCTTTTGATTTGAAGAGAAAACTTATTTAATTTTTATTTAATTTTCAAGACAAAATATCTACTTCTTCGCCTTAAAATTTAAGTAAAGAACTTTTTTGTCTTTGCTTGATTTTCGAGAATAAAACAATATTTTTTGTCAATGCTATAAAACCTAGAGCTGTACCTGTTTTGGGAATGCGATGTCCCACTGAATCACATTTAAAGAGGGAAGTGTAGCCAAAAAAAAGTCAAAGAGTCATAGTATAAAGTATGAAAAAAACATTTTTAAATAAACACATAAACAAATTAAGTCCATTTGTAAATAATAGAAAGCAAAATCCAACATTTCATTAGTTTGCAAAGTTTATTAAAAAAGCTGAACGTTTTCGACTATCACCAGTCCCTATCAAAGCATCTAAAATTTTTAGCAAAATTTAACAATTAACCATAAACGACAAATACATTCAATTAAAATATAAACAACAGTTTTCTCAAGTTTATGCTGACACTGTTATTATTAATTCAATTTAAAAGCAATGCAATTACACCAAAAACATCTTCAGAATTCAATGAGGAGAAAAGAGAACAAAAAGAAAAAAAAAATAATACGAATCCCATGACTATATTAAAATAGTTGTAGCAAGAAAGACGAGCCGTTTTCATACAGTTGTTGATTTAGTTGTGGTTGATGTATTTTTAATTAGTAACGATACATGAATTTTACGATTGTAATCTGATAAACATTTCTTTATAACAATAAAATGATGGATTAAATTATTCGCAACTTTTTTATTACAAAACTTACATTCAATGGTATGTTATTTTATTTTAGGTTCTTCGGTCAAATGTAAAATAAAAGAACACATAATTTTTACACACATAAGTTTATGGTTAATTGTTTAATTTTGCTAAAAATTTTAGATGCTTTGATAGGGACTGGTGATAGTCGAAAACGTTCAGCTTTTTTAATAAACTTTGCAAACTAATGAAATGTTGGATTTTGCTTTCTATTATTTACAAATGGATTTTAAAAATTATCTCTCTTTCAAAATTATAAAACAAATTAAGTTATAAAATCATTTCAAGCATACACATAGGCCTAGCTAATAGTTGTGTTAATTATTAATTATTAAAGGAAAATTCTTTATAGATTTGTTTCCTTAAAAAATGGAAGGAAAAAAAGATTTTTTCAACAAAATATACGGTGCCTAAATGTGCAAAAAGGTAATAAATCTCACTTGCAACATTTCCATCCAATTCATAAATAGTTGCAGAACGATCCAGAATTTCTATTAAAAACAAACAATAATTACTCATTATCATTATCATCATCACTGATGATTTTGATGATGATTATTATAATGATCAATTGCTAATTATAATAATAATAAATATTTTATTTTTTAGATTAATTAAGACTTACCAGGGTCAATATCGTCAAGGCTTTTTTTGTAGTAAGCTAAAAACCCTGGAAAATCAACTGAAACAAAACAAAAATTTGTACAGTATAATTATTTGAATTTAAAAAGATTAACTACGCGACATTGGAACGGACAAAAACGATGCTTAAAACTCAGAAACAAGAAACAATTAAGGGTGGCACCGCTTACTCAAGGTCCTTACGGAAACGCTTTCTTTCTTATCCGTAACGGACGTTTCGTAAAGCTTGGAACAATCTAATAAAAATGTAGTCTTGAGCTATAACAAGTTTTTTTCCTAAGCAGAGGTCAGCAAATAAATATTTTTTATTTGAGTTATTTGCATCTGGACTCGAGTCAAGTTGATTTATTATTGGACTCGAGGATTTGACACCCGTCCATGTATTCTGTAGTGGGGTCTTAAGTCAAGTCCAAATTCTTCTAAGATTTCTTTAAGTTGCGCTTGAATCCAAGTCCAGACTCGGGTCATTGTAATTATGCTTCATTCATAATTTTAGGAGTCTAATGTTAATAAACTGCATAGCTTTCCACCGAGAATGTGGGAACCAAATGTTTCTGTAAAAACGTGTTGCAAATTTTATGATCACGTTTTCAAATAATATTTGATAAATATCATTTAATCTAAAGCTATTAAGTGCATAATATATATGGTTTAGCCAAGGTATTGTAATGTAAGCCTATATTTTTATAAATTCCCAAATTATAAGCCTATTCAGTGGCGGCTGGCAAGTAAAAAACAAAAATTGTCGAAATCACGGACGCCAAAAAAATTTTATGGTTAAATGTGCAAAATTTAAAAAAAACACATTTTTAGTCCAAAAAGCACTCTTAACAAACGCTGATTTTAATGATTGGAGAAGATCTTTACCAAAATTAGTGAAAAACAAAAAACTAGATAAAGGTCTTAAGTTTTTGACTGTAGTGTTTTGTTTATTTGGTCCGCATATATTTTTGATTTACTCATAAAAGTAGAATGTCCCCACTGTGAATGAAGATCTTTTCTATTTATTTTATCGGCTTTTAATTGGCTCTAAAAAAATTTATACTTTTACACTTGAGTAAAGACCTTTTATGGTTTTCTAGAGAAAATTTTTCTTCAATTTGCTAAGTTTACTTCTGCTGAGAGTGCCTTTTTACAGAAAAAATTTTTTGAAAAAAGTTATGTGGCCCCTTGTCTAAATTGATACTAAACAAACTTTGTTGAATTGTTATTTGGTCAAGATTGTATAATTGTAGAGACAGATTTAATACAATGCTTGTGTCTTGCTCATTTCAAAAGGAATTGCTTATGCTGCCTCCCACTTTTGCCGCCCCTGAATTTTCAATCTGTAAAACACAATTTGTGCGAATTTGAAGGATATTAAAGTTTATTACTAACTAAGAATTTTAATTAAAAACTTTACGCTTTAGAAAGGGAGGAGCAGAATTAGTTACGACTATGATCAGATTGAGTGAGCTTCGTTCATTGCAAAGCAAATGTTTATTTAATCAATCAAATAAAACGTCAATGAAATGTGTCATTTTGTGTCACTGCGTGAAATTTTTAAGCTGAATTTAAAACAGTTTAAGAAGTTTCCAACTTAAAATTAAAAAATTTTTTAAACAATCAAAACTTAAATTTAATCAGAGAAAATTGAGAAAAAATAAAAATTATTACAAATATTAACTTACAATTATTACAAAATTATTACAAAATTGTTTACAAACCAAGTAGCTTTTAATATAAGCATAGTCTCAAAAACTAAATTCACTTACTAAAGTCAGGTAGAGCTTGAAAGTGAGCATCCAGATTCCCTTCAGATCTTTCGCGACCTTAAACAAAAAAATGTCATATACGAGGACGTAATTCGTAGTAAATGTTCCAATACCGGTAATAAATGATGCAATAAAATCTATTTTTATCTATACCTTGAAATGGATATGTATTTTTCTGTAGTGACCGCCATTATTATGAGCGTTTCAATTATGATAATTTTGTGTGTACTTATGCACTTGCTCGATTAATTAATTAGCATTGCAGCGCGTGGAGGCAGTAAACCGATACAATTTGCAAAGCAAAGGCTTGTAACCGAATCCGTTACAATAGATCTATTTCAGCTGGTAACGATGCTGTTAAATTTATGTGAGATCGCCTAATCGAAAGTTATTTAGGTAAAATAATGATTTAATCGCTTGAGAATTAATTATTCATTTACCGAAATCAAAGATAAATATTGTCCTTTATGAAGCAGCGTCAAAATCGTACAAACCCAAATATGTTCATACAATCTCAAAAAATTGACAATATGGTACACGTTTTTGCATTTTTTCAGTTCAACAATGCACAGAATTAAACAAACAGGACCTTGTTTTTCTACATTTGAACTACACTAAGAATGTTTACTGAATTGCGCATCCTCTTAAATATATAAAAACAAACCCAAATATCGGCACAATCAGTAAAAAGGTCGATCAGTTATCGGCATTTTTATGTTTGCTACATCCCGGCTGCCCTGTTGGTTGCCATCTTCGATTTTCAAATTTTACCAAAAGTAAACGCGATTTTCCCGCCCATTTGTGTTTATGGAGAATAACCTACCCCAAATAAAAGTGAGAAAAAATATCAATTACAGGTATGTCCACCTATATTTGTTAGCTGTTTCATTAACGCAATAAACTCTCACGTTTTGGTTTGAGTTGGATAAATAAGAAACCTGCCTTGACCCCGCTAATATTTTTTGGACTTTCCCCAAGCTAATTAAATGCAGCTCTTTATATAACCTGCTATTTTCTCGAATTCAATTTGCTTTTAAGCAAATTAATAAACATTGATTGTATCAAATGTTGTGGCTTGCGTTGTATGAATCTTCAGTTAGCGCAAATAAATTTTTAGGCTACTTTTTATTGTTGTAATCAATAATTACAAATAAAGATTATTTTATAATAAACATCGAATCTATGGTTGCAGTTAAATACTTTAACTTATTTTTTTATAAATAAAACATCAAAAAGCGCAAAATAATAAATTGAAAAAACAATGCAGTTGTGATTTTTTATATTTTTAACTGCATTTTCATTTCAAAGCTATCACAACAATTTTTTTTAAGTTTATGCTTAACTTTGTATTTGGTATAAAAATAAACATTTGCAGAATGAGTAGCTCTTTCAATAACCACATTGTGAAAATGATAAATTAGCTTACCACGGTCACCAGGAGCTCGAAAGTGAACAGGCAGATTCTTTTCAGATTCTTTACAACCTTAAACAAAAAATAAAACCGCTGTATTTGCTGCACACGCAAAATGATGCTTAATTCTAATAGATCTATCCCACAAAAAATCGTGTTTGTTTTTAAAATTAGAAATCACTTTTTATGGATTGTTAAGCCATTAAAAGAACAAGCAAGCCACAATGACTCCATTTTAACCCCATCAACGAGCAACTTGTTAATGTCAAAACTTGTCGGTTTTAGTTTCAGTCAAAACAAAAGCTAATAAGAATTAGAAACAAACCTTTGTTTGAAATTAATTTTAACACCTTTTTAATGATGTGTAAGTCAAAGTTTCATACTACCAACGTTATTTCGCGATTCATCGCACATTGGTCGCTCAACTTGGTTTAAAATCTTGAAAGCGAGATGAGATGAAAGAAGATGAGATAAAACAGAAGAAACAATGAAACAAAATCAATTCAAACTAAGAACTAAAAAAATAGAGTTATTCTGATTTGGCTTTTAGAATTCAATGACAAAAAACATTCTCCCTATTTTTCGGCAGCATGGTAGAGTGGTTAGCTTGCTTGGTTTTCTGGGAGTCAGGAGGATAAATATAGAGACAAAATAAATAAATAAAATAAACTTGATTAAGAGATAATTTATACCATATTTTCAAGATTAAGAAACAGGCGCTTGTTAAAAATGTTCAGGCCAAAAAAAGGTCATCAATATTTTGATCAACTAAACTCCAACAAAATACAAACATATCACAAACAAAGCAAGCAAAGACCAAAAAAATTCATCACTTCAAATCGAAAATCCTGGGTCAAAATAATTAAACAGGCGGGACGACTATTGCTATTATAAGAGTAATAGTAATAATAGTATTACGTCGCTGTAGCACGGCTGCTACAAACATACAAAGACAAAATGCAAAATTAAAATTTTCAACATTTTGACTAATCAGCTGGTATATCGGAACACAAATTGCAATCCCGAAGTTTCCCAACTAAATCGGGATGTATGGTAAGCCTCGTGATAATTGTTATAATTAGGGCCCGCTAAAGTTAATAAGGTCAAAATTTTTCAGGTCTTTTTTACGCTGTGAAACTTACACAACGTTAGTTTGTTTTGTTGCATTGTCACAAAATGCCTGTTTCTCAGTCCAACGGACCACCTACCCATACTTTTATAGGCATCCAGCCAGTTGAGTTTCGCCGACCAGGAGCAACATTCTTTTTAAATCATCGTGGCATTCTCAACCTTGAACATAGGTTGCATGATCTTTCAAGTAAGTTTTCATATGTCTGCCCAGAGAGACAAAGATCGAGACCCCTGTTTCTTCCAGCCACGCCTAAAACTATTAAACGATGCCGCCGAACCAAGTGTCCGCGCTGCCCAGTTGACCAATTATAGATGGATCACGAAGTACTGTTACAATACATTCAAGTTACGCGATTTATTCTCAAAATTGGTAAGCTTTCCAGGTTCCTTGGTATAGGCTTGCCCCGAACAACTTGAGTAAAGTTCAATGGCTTACAAACTGGTTTTGGGTGCTTCCATTGGTCCATGCATAAATGGAATTTCGCGAGTGCGTTGTCATTGAACAAACCGCAGACCATGTCCTAACATTATGCCTCATGCATCGAGCACCACATGGAGCCCTAACCCTAACCCTTACCTGACCTGGAGTAGAGACGACGACGAACGTTAAGTTTTAAAAAAATATTTTTCTATTATTAAATAAATCTTTAAATTACAAATCAATACTTGCTAAGGTTTCATAAACGTTTTGCTCGCTCAAAAACTTATAGAGAACAGGTCAATTAAAGTTCATTGCATTTTATATCTATTTAATATGGAATTTAAAAACATTAATCCAAATATTATCCGCAATTTCTTTATTTTTTGCATTGCATTCCAGCATGCATTGAAAATAATAAGAAAGAGATTTTTTCTTAATTTATAATTCTATTTATAATTTATAAACATATATGTAAATGAAATGAACCAATCAACTATTTTTTTTAATGTTAGATAGCAAAGGTTGCTGAAAAATAATGTTTTTATCTTAGTGCGCCATTGTTTCCTGCTTTTGAAATTGTCAGGCATTCAGTAACTAGTAATTGTTTGTATGAGTTGGATCCATCTATTCGAAAGGAAATTGCATATATTCAACAACATTTTTTCAATTGCGAATACGCAATACTATTTTTGGGAATAGATAATGTTTAGATTCATTTACAGCTCTGACTCTGACACCACATCACAATTTACAACAATGAAACTAAGAACGGGAACGGTTAAGCAGACAGAAAATGGATTTTACATCAAATATTTTTAGATGAGACATTATGTGTTGTTGTAGGTTTTGTTTTATTCAGTGATATCAACGTGGAATTTTGAGTTTGCGCACTTTAGCTTTTCTGATATAGCAGTTGCACAATGCAAGAGTCGCATTTATCGGAGCCATAAGCTTTTCGTGACGCTCTCCTCAGTGGCAATCGCGTCAAAGTGGGACGAATCAAAGTGTGGACGAGAAAATCAAGGTGTTTATAGTCTCAACAGTTGGGAGAAAGGTGCTGCAGTCTCGAAAAGGAGAAAGGCACAATTGCACAAAATCAAAGAAGTGTGGTGCAATACAGTGTAATCTCGGAAAGGAGAAATGCACTATGTGCAATTACCCAGGAGAAACACTGTGACTCGCAACTTAGGTTATTTGAAAAGTTTTAATGTGTAAACAAATTCCTTTTGTTTACATAAAACCGGATGTCTGGCTTTGATAAAAGTTGCCTCGAGTAGACACAGATGGAACGAGTTGCGTGCCACAGCAAGAATTTTAAAACGTTTGTCGTTATAGTTTGCAGCACATTGCTCGTTATCAAGCAAGTGTTGTCCTACGGCAGAGTCACAATATGGATTGTTACGTTTTAGCTTACAGGATCTGCCAGGTTGAGATCGTGTAGGGCGCTTCGCTTGCTGTTGTAGCCATTTAGGAACATGCTGCTTGATTCTATCTTGTAGTCGCTGTGATGTTCGTCCTACATACCTACTGTCACAGTAGCACCTTTCTCCCAACTGTTGAGACTATAAATAACTTGATTTTCTCCGGTTCGTCCCATTTTGACGCGATTGCCACTGATGAGAGCGTCACGAAAAGCTTATGGCTCCGATAAAATCGACTTTGTTTAAAGCGATATTAAAATTCTGTACACAAAGAAGCTCTTTACGTAGTCGCATTAATAGGATTTTTGCTTCAAAATTAATTTTGTGCTGTTGTGCTTATATGCTTTTTTTCTCTTTGAATAAAGTTTCGTGTGATATGTTTGTTAAACAAACGTAAAAAACAAAACTGTGTTACCTCAATGATCAAAATTAGTTTCAGTTACATGTAAGACAACAAACTTTACCTTTTCTGCATTTCTTTGCATAGAGAACCAAACTTGCGATTGTGACGACAACAGCGATCACAATTCCAATCACAATCATAATCACATTTTTAACTGGTACCTGGTTGAAACGATAAAATCATTTATTGATGCTTCAATTGTTTCTTTATTCAGTTCTTTCTTCAATTCAGCTTTAATTCAGACTATTAGTGGGTGAACGGATGCCAGAAAAGTGGAGAAGGAGTGTGTTTATCTATAAAAACAAAGGGGACGCACAGTGCTGTGGAAACTGCAGAGAAATAAAGCTAATGAGCCACACAATGAAGGTATGGGAAAGAATTATTGAAGCCAGGCTAAGGGATAGAGTAGAGATCAGCGAACAGCAATATGGATTTATGTTGGGAAAGGGAACCACCAATGCCATGTTTGCCTTAAGAATGTTGATGGAAAAGTACAGGGAAGGTAAAAGAGAGCTACATTGTGTACTCGTAAACCTAGAGAAAGCTTACGACAGGGTTTCGCGGGAAGAGCTGTAGTACTGTATGAGAAATTCAGTAATAGTGAAAAAGTATGTGCAACTTTACAGGGTATGTATGAGGGAAGCAAAACAGTGGTGAGGTATGCAGTAGGAACTACAGAAAGTTTCAAGGTCAAGGTTGGACTGCACCATGAATCAGCATTAAGTCCGTTCCTGTTTGCAATGCAATGGACAGGCTAATGAATAAAATAAGGAGAGAACCAACATGGACGATGCTGTTTGCTGATGATATTGTGATTTGCAAAGAGACCAGGGAAAAAGTGGAGCGAAGACTAGAATCCTGGAGGTATGCATTGGAAGGAAGAGGGATGAAAGTAAGTAGATCATATGCATAAATGGAAGAAATGACAATGAAACAGTGAAGATGGAGAACAAAAAAGTTCCAAGAGAAACGGAATTTAAGTATTTGGGATCAACGGTGCAAGAAAGTGGTGGTTGTGAGAGGGAGGTAAAGAAAAGAGTGCAGGCAGGATAGAACGGATGGAGAAAAGTATCGAGAGTAATCTGCGACAGGAGGTTACCAGCTAGAGTAAAAGGAAAAGTATATAGTTCAGTGGTGAGATCAGCAATGGTGTATGGACTTGAAACGGTGGCGATCACAAAAAAAACAAGTGGAAGAGATGGAAGTCGCAGAGATGAAAATGTTGAGGTTTGCTATGGGAGTGACGAGAAAATTGGGAGTAACGAGAAATTTTTTAGTGTACACCGGTTTATCTTTGCGACCAGCCGGCTAACCTTAACCCTACTTGTTGATTCAAACTTCTGATGTACTGTGCGAAAGCGTTTAATTTGCCAATTCTATATCAAGATCGCTAAAATATGCTCTATATCTTCCTTAATCTTTCTTATCACCACCTAATTACGCTTTTTTGATAGTGGTTTAAGCGCCTATAATGTTTCCATTTCGATGGGTCCGAGCAGTTAAATCCCGGTAAGCTTCCACTGAATATATTTGGTGACCAAAAAAGTCTTTGCCAATTTTTGTTGACTTATTTTAGGCCTTTTTCATTACTAGCAAGCATAGTTATACAGGAACCAACTTGTATTGAAAAGTAAATTGTTGAATGATTTCAGTTTTTATAATTTTTCATAATTAATGTTATTTATTTCTTATTTCAGAGCCTTAAAAATGACTGGTAGAAAATTTATATTTCGTGCTTGTCTGTTGTACGAGTTTAAACTTGGAACAAATGCTTCATCTGCTTCTCGTAAGCTATGTACAGCGTTGGGTGAAAGTGCAGTAAGTGAAAGAACTGCACAAAACTGGTTTCAAAAGTTTTGTTTGGCAATGAAACCCTTTAAGATGAACCTCGAGTTGGACAACCAATATCTCTAAATAATGGCGATTTAAAGGCAGCCATAGAGTCAGATTCATCTCTAACCTGTCACGAACTAGCTTCGAGGTTTAATGTAAGTGATAAAACCATATGACTTCATTTGCACCAGCTGGGAAAGAAATGGAAGATAATTTAACTATGAATCTTTAATTTCCTTCATAAAAATCGGCAAAGACGTTTTTGGGCACCTAATAATATGTCTAGTCTAACCCGATGAATAGTTTACATTCACAGTTGGCAAAAGTAAAAAAATTTTCAGTCTACCAAATAATCAAAGCGCTGTCTTGAGTATTCAGACAGTTGGGCAGCAAATCTATTTTCTAGTTTAATAAAAAGGTTTAATAACTCGACAAAAGTTTCAAAATCTGGTCTCAGACTAAATCATCGCCATTTTTCGTACAGCCATTTAGTGCATTTATCAAATTTATTTAATGATTTTAAAACTTACTTGGAAGTTATGTAATTCTAAACAATTTTTTTATGTATTTTCTTTGTTTATTTCGATCTGTTAACAAATGAAAATTAGTGGTATCCGTTTGTCAATTGTTCATTAATTTGCAACGTTGAATTTTGAATAAAATTCCTGTGCATGTGTAGATATTTGTAGATATTCAATGCAAGTAGAATTTCATGATGCAAAAATAAAATTACAAATGTCACCTCGTCGGTTTCCGAAGTAATCGTTACATCGGCAGATGACGTGGCAGAATGGAATTCTGAATAATATATGACATTAATTGTCGTTAGTGCAGGAAAAAGCTTAAGGAAAAAGTGTTTAAACAGCAAATAAAAGTTAACTGTAATAATATTAGCTACAATGCAAAAATCTTACTTATAGATTACGATAGTTACTGAAGGTTTAATTTAAAAATAACATTTATCAAGAAAAAAAGTTTTCTCTTCAGATCGTTTTAAACTTTTCGTTGTCGCTCAGGAAAAAAGGTTGCATGTGTATTATTGCGTGTCAAAATGACGTAAAACGCGTGAAGTGCCGCGATACCCAAGGCAATAAAATGACTCCGCTTCTGAACAGACAAACAAGATCTACTAACAAACAATGCTTCGTAATGTGAGATTGCTTCCTCTTCTTAATATTTCCCGCTGCACATTAAACACAGCTGTTTTATCGCCAACGTTTGCAACAACGTCTACTTTATTGCAGAATTAATTTGGACTATATATTGGTCAACAATTGTATGATGCTAGTCAGTGTTATTGCATAAACTTTAGATGCCATTCTCTTCCTTCAGGTGCAATCCAATAATTATTTTTCATACAGAAGTGTGTATAAAATCTTAAATAAAATTACATCTCACAATGGAAAAAAGAGCTGCAATCTTTCTTTGGTATTATACACGAAGTGTTTGGTTAAGCTCAACCGCCTGAGGACTGGTGTTGGGCGATTCCATTCGTCCATGCACAAATGGGGTCTCGCTCCTTCACCGAATTGCGAGTGCGGTGCCTCTGAGCAAACCGCAGACCATGTACTAACAGTGTGCCCTATACATCGGGCACCACATGTAGCACGAGGTCTGACGGTTTTGGATGACGAAACTCGATGCTGGCTTAATAACACCACTGCCAGCATCTGATTCAGGCAGTGCAGCAGTCTGGGGTAGTAAAAGGATAAACCCTCGGCCCCAGTCCTGTTTGTGTCTGACCTGGAGTGGATACCCTTCAAACGATGATGACGACGACGACGAAAGTGTTTTGGAAATAGAATAAATTTAATGGAACCGAATTGACGATACATACTCATTTTATACGTAAATATGCTTAGTTCGCGTTCCTCACCTCTGTAACTTTTCATAAAGCATAAGCGCTGACCACTCTAGCAGCGGCTTGTGATGATAAATTAGTTTTTTTACAAAACAGTTTGGTTGTGCCACATTACAGCACATTCAGAAGAGTTGCAACTGATGAACTAATCATTTTTGTTTTTTCAAAACTATTTTCAAAACTTTCATTAAGTAAAAATCAAAAACTATATTAAATTAAAATCCGCATGACCATGAAAATATGAAAAGATGTCTCGATACATTTTAAATCAAAATATAGTGAAAGCCAAGGGTGGCTCGTCTATAGAAGCTGTAAAGCTGCAGCAACCTTAAATATCTTTCCAAATATTCCAAATATTTTCCTTTAATATGTAATATCAAATGTACCACAACTGACTCTATTCGTTTGGAACTGAATTGAAATTGCTAAAATAGACCTATAGTGAGGATTAAACAGCAATAAATTAAGTGCTCTTATATCACATACTAATCTTTTTGTAATTAATTGTTTTATGTTGTACTTGCATGTAGTTATGATATTTGTATTTGAAAGTTTAGTTTAATTAATACTAAAGTCATAGAGTTCTTCTAAAGCTACAGATTGAAGTGTTTAATTTAAATAAGCATTCTATTAACTTCTTTTGATATAACCAAAGGTAAAGCAATATTTTTAAATTGGTTACATTAGCTTTGAAATGGTTTATTACTACAAATGTGCTGCCATCAAGTGCATATCTGACTACTGTAGAAAAACAATTTGAATGTTACATTTCATTCTTTCTTTTTTTAAATAAACAGCTTATCAGTACTCAAAGTTAACGGAATAGGCGGAAAAAATTTCACACCCTCCAAACACTTTTCACTTAATTCTAAACCATGCAATTGCGATGAGTAATTGTGCGTAGACGACTAAAATCTGGTGCTTTTATTTCAGTTTTTAAAAATTATTTATCATGTTATGTAAACCAGTGCTTTTTAATCTTTTCGCGCCTGTGGCACATTTTGAAACTTTTTCGAAATTCGCAGCCCAGTTGGATCAGCGTACAAATCTTGATTTCTGGATTTTTGTTGCTGAAATGCAGTGATCTCTAAAAAAAGGTTGCGTAGCAATTGAATAATGTTTTATAAAAAGTTTCGCGGCACCCTTGGATTTCTTTGGCAGCACATTACTGAGAAATGTAATGTAAACAAAGATCTATCAATACTTTCAAGAATTCTTTCGAAAATAAGGTTTGATTATGAATTAGCAATGCTGTATAATGTAAAAAGTTTTTAGAGTTAAACAATCTAACAAATTTTTATAATATTAGAAAAACGTCCAAAGCACAGTTTTGTTTCTATAATATTTTGCATAAAAAACACTTTCAAACTTCTTTGTAATCAACAAAGGGTCTTTTCTAATCTGCATTGAACTTACTTAGCTACAAGTTGCTTTTTTTAGATAAAGGTTTTAAATATGATCTTTACATGCAAATTTAACAATTTGACTAAGCATTATTTTGATGATGTAAATTTTATATTTTGGCATTCAATTGTGGTTTCGCCTTTTGATATAATAGGTTATATTCTGGTGTTAAACATTCTATCCTTTATTTTTATTTGCTATTTTTGTTCATGTTACAACCTGGTTTTCTTTTGTTAAAAGATCACTATAAGCAAAAACTAAATCATCTTATTGCTGTGCTAGTATTTTTCGACCTTCCATGATAATTGTTAGATTTTAGAGTTCACGTTAAATCTGTTTACTGTCATCTAGATTTTTAAAATTTGTATATTGCTTGATGCTTTGTATAAAATCACACACAAAAGTTCCATGCTTCCAGGCTCCGTGCTTTTGTGCCCGAGACCGGTGCCAGGCCTGTTGGGATGGGCTTACCCCGAGCAGCTTGGGTTAAGCTCAACCGCCTGAGGACTGGTGTTGGGCGATTCCATTCGTCCATGCACAAATGGGGTCTCGCTCCTTCACCGAATTGCGAGTGCGGTGCCTCTGAGCAAACCGCAGACCATGTACTAACAATGTGCCCTATACATCGGGCACCACATGGAGCACGAGGTCTGACGGTTTTGGATGACGAAACTCAATGCTGGCTTAATGACATCACTGCCAGCATCTGATCCAGGCAGTGCAGCAGTCTGGGGTAGTAAAAGGATAAACCCTCGGCCCCAGTCCTGTTTGTGTCTGACCTGGAGTGGATGCCCATCAAACGATGACGACACACAAAAGTCATATAATTGACAGTTTGACACTCAAAAATATAATCTTATTTCGGTATTACCTTATTTGGTTTTGCATTAATAATCACTTAAGTCATAGGAACTAAATGGATTTTATTTTCGCTTTTGAATTTTCATTTGTGCTATATTTTTTTCAGTTACAGTCACCTTGAACAGAGTAGCCACAAGAGTTGAATATGCATCGATTATTTGGATATTATAACCGGTACTACGACAATTGATCGAACGACACTTGATCAAAACAACAGTTGATCGAAACGACACTTGATCGAAGACACAGTTGATAAAAAAAATATTCATTTATATATGTATCTGCGATTAAACAATATCTTTGTTACTGCAAATTAGATTCATAAAAAGCATACATGTAGACTATCAGTAAGAAGAAAGTTTGTTTTTATTTTTTATAATCTTTTGCCAATGTCAAGGTCAAGGTTTCTGAACAAGTTCCCTGAGCAAAGCATTTTTAGGGAGTAACAAGTAGATATTTTGTCATGATTATGTTTTGTTAAATGCCATTTGTTTGCATTCTTTTTACATTGTAGTCAGTAGCGTATTTAAAGGGGGAATTTTTCATGGCCCCACCCTTGCAGAAATCAGGGACAGATTCAAAATGAAGACCGTGGT
Source organism: Diplosoma virens (assembly GCA_963680785.1). Classification (NCBI taxonomy): domain Eukaryota; kingdom Metazoa; phylum Chordata; class Ascidiacea; order Aplousobranchia; family Didemnidae; genus Diplosoma; species Diplosoma virens. The sequence continues at coordinate 40,852,522 of OY796896.1, read as the reverse complement.
TTAGAAATTACTATGTTTTTACAATTTAGGATGAGAGTATACTTTTTTCAATCATATTGCAATTGCATATGGCAATACACATATATTCATGCTAAAACAAAACAAAAATAAACCATAAACGTTTTCGGCTTACATTAGCCCTTTTCATATGAATCAAAATAAAATGTTTAGAAGTCGAACGACGACGACGACGACAATGTTTAGAAGTTTTGTCATGTAATTTAAAGATCGAGGTAAATGACCTGATTACGTATTTGTTTACTAAAGTTGTCGCTCGAGGTTTTCATAAAAGAAATTGTTGAAAATTGATTTCAAAATCCAAACGCAAACCAATACACCACGTAAAATCCAAATAACAAAAATAACTTGAATTTTACGCTATTTGGATTTTACGTAGTGTATTGGTTTTACAGTTGTTTTGCGTTTGCATTTTAAATCAATTTTCAACAATTCCTTTTATAAAAACCTCTTGCGACACATTTGGTAAACAACTATGTAATTAGGTCATTGACCTCGACCTTTAAATTACATGGAAAAACTTTTAACCGTTTTATTTTATTAATCTCAAAAAGGCTAACGTAAGCTGAAAACGTTTATGGTTTATTTTTGTTTTTTTTTAGCATGAATATATGTGTATTGCTGTATATAATTGTACTATGTTTTTGCGACAAAAAATTGTCCAAACCGGGCCAGATTTAAAGTTATAAATTTCAATTAAAAAATATCATTTCAATTAAGTGTCGTTTCGATCAATTATGATTCGACCAACTATTGGGTCACGACTTTAACCAATATTGTTTTTCACTCTCCTTTTTGGTCAGCTTGTATTGTTTTTTTGCTTTTATTTTTGTTGGCACGGTTAAAAAAATAAAAATTAACAATCAATCAGAACATTTAATGTTATACATTTTGTTTAGAAAGATATTTTTACTATTCTCTTCGAATTAGTTGACTATCTGACTGCTTGTTTGCAATCTAGTCTTTTGTAAGGATTTTTACTTATATTGTCCAAATACCTCATGTTTATAATTACATGATATTTGTCTTTGTTTGTCAAATTTTAAGAGTAAACGCGATGCTTAACGCTTGGTGGATAAGTTTTGGTCATGAGTTGCAATCTTGGTCTTACAACATTGTATACAGCTGGGAAAACTTCCGCAGTGGCTTAGTTTCTTATAGAGTCTAAATACCTCATGCTCATTATTATATCATATTTTCACTTTCAAATAAATACTGATAATTAAGCAAACACAAAATTTTGCTATTCATTTTATATTTATTTCATCTCTATATTTATTCTCCTCACCCGCAGGAAAGTGACGGAAACGCTAATACATACGAGTATGGTAAGCAATTACTTCGACCTGCTTCTGGAGATGCCAAAACATTGCTTTCCGCTTGAAATTAATAGAGATATAACTTTAATTTAAAACTGCTTGCCAAGACCACCAAGCAGGAGAAAGTGTCGTAAATTACCTTTCCCAAGGACACAACAGAATGGCGTGAGTAGGTTTTGAACCGAGACCATGTCGATCACAATCCCGGTGCTCTAACCATTCGACCACGCTGCCGATTAAGTTGCTCCAAAATATAAACAAAATCTTTAAAATCAAGTTTTACAAAGTTTTTGTAAAAAAAGTTGTCAAATCAATTTGCAGCTCTTGTCAATATTTATAAAACCTTGTTTTCTAACCTTTCAAACATTGTACTTGATCGAGTCCATCCCACACAGCCGCAGCTAAACACTTTGTTTGTTGCTTCGATGGCAATTTGGTTCCATTTAAGTTTGCAAGGAAACTACCATCTTTGCAAGCAAAACTACCGATGTCATTGTACATGGAAGATGTGGAATGCACAACCACCAATGAATCATTGGTACAATCTTAACGAAAAGAAAAAGTAAATTAACTCATGGAAATATAAAGCGAAGTGTTTACTTGATTCGAATGCTTTTATAGCCTGTCCAAAAATCACTTTTCAAATCACTTGATTGCTTTTTGTTAGTTTAAATGTTCTACATTTATGGATTAAACTAATTTCAGAAAAAAAATACCTTTGAGATTTGATTCGAGGAAATTTGTTTGGAAATTAAAGTTCTCGGCAGCGTGGTCGGGTGGTTAAAGCGCCGTGTTTATGATCAACATGGTCTCGGTTCAAAACCTATTCGCGCAATTCTGTTGTACCCTGCGAAAGACACTTTAAGGCACTTTCCCCTTCTTGGTGGCGTTGGCAAACAGTTCTATATTTCAGTCATATCTTTATTAAATTTCAAGCAGACAGCAATATCTTGGCATCTCCGGAAGCAGGTCGGGGTAATTGCTTACCTTATGTATTAGCGCCTCCGTCGCTTTCCTGCGGGTCAGGAAGATAAATATATAGATAAATTAAATAAATAAAATGAAATTTTAATTTAATTTAATTTAATTTCAACATAAAATTTTTAGAAAATGTAATTTGATTTAAACCATTGCTTTATTTATAACTGTTAATTTATGGTTAATACTAGTGTTGCTAAAAGCACAATTGTCCATTTTACCCACAGAGTTTAAAACATTTGTTTCATTAAAGAATTCCAAGACCTTTGCGACAATAATTTAAAGTGCCACCAGCAGCTAGAAGCTTGTTTTGTTTACTCCAAGCCGCGCCTAGATTTTGATCAAAATTGATTGCACATGTTTTTCTACGACACAAGTTCCTCCACAACACAAGTTTCTTCTCCATACAAGTTTTTCTACAACACAAGTTTCTCTACCATACAAATCATCCCTCACACACAAGACTAAAGAATGACGCAAGCAGGTTTTAAATTGCAAATATTTCGATTACTGTATTTCCCATCAATACGGCGCTCTTAACTATCGGGTAACGCTTCCGAAATTTTGGTTTGGCTTTGATTGCAGTAAAATGAAAAAGAAAAGCAACATAAACATTGTTCACTGGCTTGCTTAATCTAGTGACCATAACCGGTGTGCAGCAAGACGATTATTGGTGTGCCGCGGAAAAACGAGAATCTATTCTAAATGCACTTTTAGAAAAAAATGTTTCTCTGAAGTAGCAACTAAAAAGCTAAAAATTTTATGATTTTATAAATAACATGAGGTATTTTGGATAATACTAGAAACCAAACTGCTTAAAAATGAGAAGCACCAGACTCGAGTTTCGCTCTTATTAGAGCTCGTCAGTGATGCATATCTCACTGCGAATCGAACTCGCTATATGTGGTCTTCCACGCAGGAGACAACACCACTACACCACGCGAGCCCGACAACAACTCGATCACAAGCAGCTGGAAATGATTCCCGGCTTTGCCGCGCAAGGAATACACAGAATCCACTGTGTGGTAAGACCAAGGCCGCACCTCATGTAGCGAGTTCGATTCGCAGTGAGATATGCATCACTGACGAGCTCTAATAAGAGCGAAACTCGAGTCTGGTGCTTCTCATTTTTAAGCAGTTTGGTTTCTAATATCATCCAAAATACCTCATGTTATTTATAAAATCATAAAATTCTTTCTTCGCTCGCCAAGCTCTAGGAGTGTAAGCGCGATGCTTAACGCTTGTCGGGTAAGTCCCGGTCATGAGGTGCGGCCTTGGTCTTACCACACAGTGGATTCTGTGTATTCCTTGCGCGGCAAAGCCGGGAATCATTTCCAGCTGCTTGTGATCGAGTCGTTGTCGGGCTCGCGTGGTCTAGTGGTGTTGTCTCCTGCGTGGAAGACCACATGAAGCGAGTTCGATTCGCAGTAAGATATGCATCACTGACGAGCTCTAATAAGAGCGAAACTCGAGTTTGGTGCATCTCATTTTAAAGCAGTTTGGTTTCTAGTAAAAAGCTAAAAGTTTCGAACACTTTTACTTTAACTTTCGTTTAGATTAGAGGAAAAAAGCCAAAAAATTTCAATCTAAACCACAACAAATAAAGTGAAGAGATTTTTTTTTATACGTTGTTTCCCAGGTTCGATTTGCGCAGGTTACGCAGACGTTGTTAACTTCAAATGTAAACAAACCGCTCAAGCTCTAGTGAACATAAAAAAAACAAAAAAATCTTCGCTTTATTTTTGAATGGTTTGGATTAAAATTTTTTCGGCTTTTTCATCTACATAAAGCTTAAAGAAAAAAAAGCGTTAAAAACTTAGTAAAGATGACAAAAATTCTTTGTACAGCAAGTATATTTTTGTCCTAGTGCAAGTGTTTCTTCATCCTGGTATAAGTATGCCTTCATTCTGATACAAGCGTGTCTTTATCGTTGGCCAGGGCGTAAAAAACATTGTTAAACACTGGCTTCATTAACGATTTAATTGCTATAATTTCAAGCATAGTATTCGTTTATTTGTAATTTCCTGTGCTGTTAGTATAAATAGCTGCAAGTTAGGTCATTTTGATAACAATTTTACTTGTGAGCAGAAGGTTTCGAGTTTGATACTTAGTCTGCTTGAGTCGTTTATGCATTGCTCTTAGGAAAGGCACTTTATGGGGAATTCTTTAATGGGTTTAAACGGCTTACCTACAGCGGTGATTCCACTCAAAATAGAAAGCAGCAAACATATCATACGACCAATAAAAAAACTAATAAACTTTATAAAAATTACGTGTATAAGAGTTAAAAAGTAACTTTACAAAAAAACAGAGTTTATAAATGCAAAAGTTTCATTTATTTTATAACCAAACGTCCAATCTGCTATGTATTGATTTATGTATCAAAGTATTATTTAGCAATAGCAACATTATCCTACTTTTAGCATTAAGCTTCCATCTTCCAAAACCAACTTTTGATGCAACATTATTTCTACACACAATTGTTTCGTCGATATTTTCGTAGATAGGTTGATTAAAAACTATTCCGATTGTTAAACCGATGGAACTCTTGTTACAAAAACTAAACCCCGGAACTCTTTGCTTCCGTTCTACGTTTATGCACAAATTGTTTTTAAAAATGAATTCTACTGGACCAGAAAAATCCTCCCACGAACATTGGGAGGGAATAGAATTAAGCTTTATAAGCAATTGCAATCTATTCAATCCATAAGCAAAGGTGTGGTTGAGATTTGGAATAGTTTGACAGGATTGTGGTACAGCACCTTAAAAGAAAAAAACAATAAATTTTATAGCTTTACAAGTCAAGTGCCACTGTTGCTTTCAAAGGAAATTCAAAGCTTCAAATAATAATTATTTTGTCGTGATACCAAAAAAGCAAGTACTGTATTTAATAAATTAAAAGTCGCTGTGTTCAGAACCAAACATTTAACGAGTTGTTTGTGGAATCAAAGAGGATAATTTTTACTCTTTTACTCTTTTTAGTGCTTTTTCGCTCTTTCGGCTACTTTTTTACTATTCTCCAAAACTTAATCGTATTTAATTGGGAGAGTGTAAATAGACACAAATAATTTTAAAGTATCAACATAACCACTGACCATAAATTTACAAAGTTCTTGGCTTTATTTGAAATTTGTTAACGCGTCATTAAGTATATAAAATAAAGTCGAATTGTGTTTAATTTTTATACAAAAACGTGTATGTGATAGTTACTCTATATTTTTTGGCATTTTTAAAAGCTTTTGGTGTGAATAAATAAACTTTTGCCGTTTCAAATAGTTTTTTTTTATCACCTAGAAATTCTCTGAATGTATTATTAATCATCTGAATTGTAAATAAATTTTCAAAATGTTACAGAGCTAAGTTGTTTTTTAGCATTTTAAATTTTCACACAATTTAAGATACACTAAAAAAATACAACTTGTAAACTTGTGCATTTGTTGAAATCGAACTTTTTTGTTTGCATGTGATTTTTTTTTAAATTACGTTTAAAAATGCTTTTTTAACAAAGTCATAATACAATTTTTAACTCCGAAAACAACTTTACAAATAATTAAATCGATAACTCGAATTCTTCACGTAAACATCGGGTTCAAAATTTCTAGTAGGCCTACCAGAAATTTTTATATAAAAAATGTTTTGTTTTTTTATTAGTTACAGTATTGGGATATAAATAAGCTTTTACCTCCAGCAAAGACTATCACTGCAATCAAAGGAATGAAGTTCATATTCAAGTCGAAAAGTGTACTTGTGTTGTTAGAAACAATTTATGAAAAAAAATAAGAATTTACTGCAAATCTTTATTAAATTTCTAAATACAAAAATAGGTTATTGCTTGTTAACCTACGTATTTTATAAAATGTTATTTTAAATTTTGTATCATAATCTATCCTTGTATCATAATCTAAGAGTGGCAAATATGGTTCTCTGATTGTACTTTTTGAACTTGATCTCATGTTAAAACTTATTCTTTGGTCGTTGTTTTTCGTGGAACAAATAAAATCAAAATATCTAATTTAATTTTGAAATTATTTTGGTTAAATTTGACTAAATATTATTTATTCTGCAACAATTAAACCAGTTGGGAAGCATGGTGTAAACAAGGTAGTTTTGACTCTCTTAAATTACTGTTGTGATTCTAGCAAATAAGCGACGTTTTTACCAACGTGGTCAAGTAGAAGAAGCGCCGTATGTTGGCAACTGTGATCGAAATGAACACGGTTCAACTACTGCTCACGTTAAGCTTTTTTCTGTAATAAAATGCACTTTAAGAATAAGCTTTAAATTAGAGTCATACCACGGCATAAATAATAAAAAATAATAAATGACTGCAATAACTTGTTATTTCCCAAAACAGCTGGAAGAAATCGCTTGACTTATAAGACACAAAATTTTGAAAAGAATTTAAAGTATTTTTGCATTAAACTTCGAAACAAACTTTAAAATATTCAAAACTGAATCAAAAAGTCAAATTGAATTCAACATAAATTAACTCTCGAGTACATAAAATGAGAATCTGCAAAATGTTTTTGTGCCGTTTTGTCAAACTTCTTGATCAAAAAATCAAGTCAAACTTTTGTAACTTACTGCGGTCAACTTTGAACCAAGCACCCACAAAACTCAGAAGAAAACATTTTACTTCATATTCACTGACATTAAAAGGCTCTGTTTTCATGCCATTGACAAACATCCTCAAAACTCGGAACAAAAGATTTTACTTCGAAACTTTTTAACTTTATTGTTCTGCAGCATTTCAAGGCCCCAAACTATTTCCTAATTTTCTTAATTAAGATTGCATAAAATATTTTATTAGCTTTTTAAAATTTTGTTAATCTGCATTGATATCCACATATATATCCTTATATTCTTTTATATAATGTCGTTTATCTATCTTTAAAATAACAAAGTATTCTGAGAAACAAAAAATTTACTGGAATACTGCAAACGATTTTATCTGCATTTTAAATTACAAATACAAATTATAATAATAATGTAAAATGTTTGAGTAATATAGCGGTGTGAAATTAATCAATGAGATTATGTTATGAAAGAAAGATTGTCCTATACATCAGACGAATGAGGAAATTATAGCAAGCGCACAGATAAATTGTTTGATAAAAACGTTTCCTAAACTCAGTTTGATAGAAGAGTTTATTAATTGAGATCATTAAGGAAGGGTTAAAAAAGTTTTCTTCCTTTAACAGAGTGTGCAACGTTTATAAAAACAATATTCGTAAAAAAGAAAGCCTCAGACAATATAAAACGACATAGCAAATCCAAAGTAATAAAGTTTCAAAACAATTATACATTAAAAAGTTAAAATATGGTTTTTATATTATTTTGCGGGTATGCCTTTTTGTAAGAAATCCCAAACGAAACATTTTTTATTATAAATATTGACGTTGTCTCTTTGTGCTTGTCAACTTGTCATACAAATCTTTTTCAAATCAGTTGTTTCCGAGCAATTTGTTAATATTAAGAACAACCGTGCCAACAATATAATTTTGTATTCTCTTGATCAGAACCAGTGGCGTACGCAGAAATTTGTAAAGGGGGGTTTTGGAGCCGAAAATGTGATTGCTCTCAGTAGTCCTGGTAATGGGCAAAAACTTCCAAAATTAGGCCTACATTCAAAAATAAAGTGTTTTGGTTTTAAGAACATCTTGCAGTAGCATGAATTTCTTTTTACCAAACCGTAAAACTAACTATTGAAAAGGTATGTGCGAGTAATTCAATCATGACAAGAAACTTTTCAAATTAAAAGCAACTCGTGTAAATGATGAGAACAATAGATGGAAAATCAAACGAACAAAAAAATAACCTTACTTAACAAATATTTAAAATTTTTTTAAAAACTTCTATTCAAACGCCTGTTTTTTCACTTAATCTGTTAATTACATCATCAGGGCAAGGCACGCGTGTGGCTCCTATAAATGTTTAGTAATGCAGATCCATTCATTCGAGTGGTACCACTTGTGTTTCGTAAGCACGTTTTTAGTCTGCGTAATGTGGAAAGCTTTACAATTGTTCACTAGTGCATGTTATCACTGGAAGAGTTAACAAAATGGTCATCAATGTAAATATGTTTGGAACAGCATCGGAAGTGCATTCCTTGATGCTGCTCAACGCATCAGTTGGTCTTTCTGCTGCGTTCAACCGAAAAAGTTTCCTGTAACATAATATCAGTTCAGGCACTAATTCTCCCCAGGATTTCGTTAAATCATTTTCGTAAAATTTTTTCAAAACTTGAATACTTTTAATTTGTTCAGGAGTTGGTGCACTAGTTTGATCAGCAGAAATTAAACACTGAAATTCACCAATAATCGATTTGTGGGCTGAAAATCTTGCTTTGAGAGTGACAATAAAGTTATCAAGAAATAGAATTAAAATCTCTAGTCTAAAATGTTCTTCATCTGTTACAGCAGCAATATTGCATCGATTGGTCTGTCTTCAAGAGGGCATGGTATTTTCAAAATAAAATCTTCGGCTTTGGCCGTTTCTTACGCAAAAATATAGAGCTGGGGAAATTCATATTCGGTTTTTTCTCTAAGACACTTCAACTCATTTGCAATATCCTGTGCAATGTTGACGGCCTCAAGAAGGTTTATCGACTTTTTTTGCTTAACTTTACACAAAACAACACTGTATCCAAAAACGTATTTTAAAACTAAGAGAGCAATGCAAAATTCACTTTGCGTAATTGTCGATAGCAACTGCAGAGCTCGTGATGAGGTTTCTCTGTCTGGCCATGCTGAAATTTCTGCCAAAGCTTCTACAACGGTAAATTGTAAATTTGAAAAAGTACTAACACTCTCGTGTCGATCGACCCATCTGATAGCACAACTTTGAACAAGTTTTTAAGCTTTTGTTGTTGACGAAATCGTGTTGATGGACTTGCGCAAAATGTTTTGAAGTTTTGGAGCATTAAAAAATTGTGAACTGAAGCTATTGTTCCCATGCAGTTTATTTCCATTCCCATGCTTCATTTTCAATATTTTACAAGTTTAAAAGTCTTCTTCACAGTGGCAATGTACAGTACATGAGCTAACTTTGAAGCAATTTAAACGATAGCAAAAATTGATGCGCAAGCAGTAATTAAGTTTAAAAATTGCGGTAAACAATAGAAACCAAAATCCTATTATTAAAGCCTATTTATTACAATGTACTGTATATATGACTAAACACCATTCTTCAAGGGGGGGGTTTTGACCCCTGAAACCCCCTTCCTTGCGTACGCCTATGATCAGAACCAATGGATGGAGGTCTTCATCCTGAACTTGAGTTTTTTGAAAAATAAAAGAAGTCTCATGAAAATATCGAAATTGGGTAACAAGTAAACAAATCATAGTGATTTCAAAAACTTAAAATTATTATCTTTTGACCCTTCACCAGATGGTTCTTTTCTAATAAAAGATGAAAGCAGATCTTTTCAGTGATAAAAAGAATCTTGCAACTTTGCTATCAAACCATTTTTTAACTCACCCTTCTGGATTTGCACAATAGAGCGATTATAGATACTACAATGTGGGCTACAATTACATTGACCCGATGTAACTATCAATCAATTGCGAGTGCGTACGTACGTCATTATCTTGAGTGATTCAACATCAAGAGAGCATTATTTTACACAATTATCGTTATTTTCAGGGAAAACATTGAATTATTTCAGTGTATTTTCCTTTGCCCTTTGGTCCTTTTGTTTTTCTTTTTGCGGGAGCAGCAGCTCAAATTGAGATCTCCGAGCATCCCGATCTCCTGCAACTAGCGGCAATTTTGCTGATGGTTTTCCAAAACGTGATCAGGCCAGGTCTTCAACATAATTCCGCCAGCGAGCTCTGGGTCGCCTTTTGCCACTTGGAAGAGCATCCATTAGTTACTTTGCTGTTCGCTCGTGGGACATTCGTGTCACATGGCCATATCAGCGCAGCTGCAATCGTTCTATGTGGAGTAGTACCGGTTTGATGGTGAGAGATTGATGAATGTCAATGCTTTTAACCTTGTCAAGTAGAGATAAACCTCCGACTTTTCGCAAGAAACCCATTTCGGCTGCCTGTACTCGGGATCCCACTCTTTCGGTCATTACCCAACACTCATGACCATAGGTAAGGATAGGAACAAAAACCGATTTGAAAACAGAAAGCTTTGGTTTTTTACACAGCTCTCGTTTTAGTACACAACTGATCGGTAAAGTTGGCGCATTACTGTACTTGCTTTTCCAATACGTGTGTCCAATTTGTTGTCCTTTCTACCATCACTCAAGAATGTGACTCCAAAATACTTAAACTTCTCCGTCTGCTTGAGAGTTACTCCATTTGTTTGAAATAAACACTGAACAGGGTGCCTTGACAGACACATATTTTCAGTTTTAGCCGTACAAATTTTTATTTCAGCATCCAAGCATGCATCAGAAAGCCGATCAAGTGCATATTGGAGATCACTTTCGTTTGAGCTTAACAATGCAAGATCATCTGCAAACAGCAGGCGTAACACATTACACTCCCCAAATGTGACCCCACTACTGGAGGAAATGTCTCTGTCTATCTTGTCCATGTATATAATTAACAGAAAAGGAGAAAGAACACAGCCTGTCATAGTCCAACACTGACATTAAAAGGCTCTGTTTTCATACCATTGACAAACACAGACTTTTGACTGTTTGTATAAAGATTTGATATCAGCTAATAACTAACCTCTCACATCATACTCCAGCTGTATTGCTTACAGCTTTGTCTGTTGGAACACGGTAATATGCTTTTTTAAGATCTACAAAGCATGTATACACCTTTTTGGCATATTCCCATGATTTTTCAAAAACTTGCTGAAGGGCAAAGATCTGGTCGATTGGTGTATCTGCCAGGACGGAATCCGCATTGTGCATCCTGAAGTTGATGTTCCACTATTTCGCGACATCTCTTTCGAGACACTTTGCATAGACTTTTTTAGGAAGACTTAACAAAGAAATGCCCCTGTAGTTAGTGCATTTCTTGTTATCTTTTTTTTTGTAAATAGGTATCGACACACTGGTCTGCCATTGCTTTGGTACCTCACCAGTTTTCCAAGCTACTTAGAACACACAAGTCAGCCAACAAGCCCCAAAGTTGTTCAAGGTCTTTAACATTTCATCTTCACCTGGGGCCATGACAGCTTTCAAAAATTTGATTGCTGTGCCCAACTCTGCTTTGGTCAGATGAATTTTTTCACCAATTTGTTTCTTGGATGTTTCCAAATTTTGGACTGTTATTGGACTTAAGAGCTCACAAAATTATTCTCTCCAACGATTTAGGATTCCCTTTTGATGTTTCAGAAGCACACCATTAGTATCCTCGATGAAGGTGGCAACTGGTGTTCGTTTGCCGCGCAAACGACGTATGGTTTTATAAAATACTTTGTTTGCTGATCTGTATTCTGTATTCAACCATTGTCCAAATTCTTTCCATAATTTTTCTTTAGATTGTTTGACAATATTGGTGGCAGTCTTACGTGCTGCGGAGTACCGCAATCGAAGCTGCTCAGATGACTTGTTTGTTAACCAAGCTCTAAACGCAGTTTTCTTTGCACGGATAGCTTTTTGAACTTCTTGGCTCCACCAAGCAGTTCTTTTCTCACTACCCATTTGACTTCCAACACGTTTGCAACCACAACTAGCAGCTGCAAATGTAATGACTGCCGATATGAATAAATCTCACTCAGTCTCAACGTCATCGGTAGAGTCAGGGAGTTTCTCTGAACAGGGAAGCAACTTTTCCTTGTCTCACTTTTTTTGTTGGCTAGTAACTCCCATTTTATTCTGTATGCTCATCGTGCTCTGAATCATTTTCTTGTTCTCGAATGGTTTGGGCCTCTTAGAATACAGATGATGGTCGGTAGACAGTTCAACTCTTTTTTTAACACAAACATCGAACACAGAAGAAAACAAGTCCGCTGATACAATGCGGAAATCAATGATAGAACGCTGTCTTATCAAATGTCTGTACCAAAAGTACTTGTCAATCTTCTTGTGCCGAAAAAAGGTATTCATTATGCACAGTCTGTCGGTGGCACAGAACTGTAGCAAACACTTTCCGTTTCTGTTAATGTCGGAATCTCCTTGTCATCCGATAACACCCTTGCATGTCTTGTCGTCAGTATCCACATGTGCATTAAAATCACCCAGTATTACAATTGATTCTGTAGATGTTACTTTCTGTAAAGCAACACCTACTTTATATAAGAAAGGATGGTACTTTGTTTCAGCGTTTGGTGCGTACAGCTGCAAAACGCACAGCGAACACTCATGTAGCCTAAGTTTGAGGAGACATGGTACTATTCTTCCGAATGAGATCCAATCAGTGACACAGTGGGCCAAGCGAGGGCTTACAAAAATGCTTAACCCTGCATGTGCAGACATGGTTAATCTACACTCGTACACCTGAGTAGAAAAGCTTCCAGCGGTCATTGAACTCAACAGTATCAAAGCCATGACACTTGGTAGAGGAAACTCCAACAATATCAATATAATACTGCTTTGCCTCTCAATTTTTGTTCTTTTCCATTGAGTGAAGTGACTTTCCAGTTGTCCATGCAAAGATCCCGATGGTTGGGACCAACTCGAGTACTGATACTGTGCGCTGCTCTCATTTATCCCCTCCAATTGCGTAGCGAATGCATTAATGGGTTTCCAGTTACGGTCAGCTTGTGGGGGGAAATGTAGCTTACTTTTCAAACGGGCCCTCTGACTAAAGCCCAAACACAGACCTTTTCATCCTAATTATTTTTATCCTCCGTTTTATCTAATAAATATTAGATTGCTTTTGGTCTATATCTCACTTTTGACCTTACCGCGATGGGTGGCTTTGAGAGGAGTTGAAAACTCAGACGGCATCACTTTTAAAATCATCTAAAACACAAACCTCTCCACCACGCTAGGGTAGCAATCTATTGGAGAGGTTTTACACAATTAGTTTTATGGAATTGGAGGCCATTTTGTCACAAAGTTTGAAAAAATTGCTGTTGTTTTGGACTATGTTGTTTAGAATTTACTGCATTTAATTCATTTCTTGACCACCTACCTCAGCCATATTCAGTTTAAGTTTCTTGGTAACTAATGCTTCGCGGTGGAAAATACAATAAATTCCGACGCATTTTTGAGAAATTTGTTTTTTTCTTTTAATCACATCTTTCCGCAAGCCTTGCATAGCTGTAGTACCATCTTTAGTCACAGCTTTGCTCTGTGACCAATCTAACCCCTTTGTTAGGTCGTATGTGTAAATGTTTGCTATTTTGGAAATGGCCAACAGGTTTGAAACCAACGCGCTTTTGATTTTTGCGCTGAATAATCAGCGCTGTATTTTAGTGCCTTCTCGCGTGGCAGTTTGGCATCTAGTGATGCCACGTTGTATTGGGAAATAGTTTCTTTTTCTTTTGGAACTGGTGGTAGTATTCCACTTGGTAATCGATGAAAGAGATCAAATTTTTAATAGCAGAACTGTATAATTGATTTTGGCTGCTATCTATTTGTTATTCCCTTTGGACATTGTCTACTTCGGATAGGGATTTCATTAATCTTGTTGGTAATCAACTTTAACCTTTCTTATTCATCCAACATCGTCGGTAAGTTTATGGGCTATGCACTTATACGACAAGATCAATTTAAAAAATAATTGTTTTATAGAAAACCGCTTTCCGACTGGTATTTCAATTATCGCTTTGATTAATAAAAAATAAAATCTACAAATTTTGGAACTGGTTGCAAACCGCGTTGTGAGGAGTTGGAGCGAGGACGAAGGAAATTTTGCAACTCTGTTATACCCTCTTTCAAAAAACTTGTTCAATTTCTTAAAAATCGTTTAAGCGATTGCTTTTTCTTCAACTGGCTGACAGAATAAATAGCGTTTAACCAATTTTTTAGCTTTTATGTCCGGAAATCTACAGAATACCATGAACTGAGACTCGCCGTTTACATCAGTGCTCTCTTCCAACTGTATGCCGAAAGAGGGGGCTCTCAATAATTTCTGCATTGGTTGTTGTTTTAAATATGTGGATACAGACACATGGTATTTCAACAGTAGCATCAGAAAGTGGAATTTGTTTAATTTTATCAACTGCTTTTGTGCTGTTATGAATTAGGTCAGCTCCGATTTTTAAACAAAGCAGCACTACAAATTCAAGTTTTGTGTATGGGCGTTTGACTTTCATCATATGATGCGACATCTTCAAAGATGCCAATAATACGTTCTTTTTATGGATTGACTGGATTGACAAACAATGCCAAGCATTGTTTTACAAACATCTTCAAAGATATCGCATACTAAGCATTGTCTGTCACATCCGTCACATGGTCGCATTGTATTTGACTGGCTCATAAACAATATTTAGCATTGTTTTTTCTGTCTGCGAAGAAAAATTTTCCAAAAAATCGATTCAAACTTATCCAAAACTAACTATGTTAAGAACTTCAGTCTTGCGACAAACTATTTCTTGAGACGGAATAAATAAAAAATAGACACAGCTTTACTTCAGCGCTGGTATTTCGGTTATCTATCTTAACTGGTCCTTTTGGATTCCCGAGTAAAATTTATCTCATTCTTCCGGTATTTATAAATAAGTTCATTATCTCATAAATCATTTTCTATTGCTAATCTTTGATTAAATCTTACTGAAGTCTGGGTTTCAATCATTCCCGTGGACGTCATTAAGACCCGCAATCTTTTTGTGCCTTTCCAAAGCTGATAGAAAAATTTCTTTTCCCTCTGTCAGTTCCATATCTCTTGCTGTCATCTTTTGGCAACTTATTCATTGTTTGCAGACTAATCTCTATTCTCATTGTTTGCAGACTAATCCCTATTCTCAATTTTGGATGACTTTTGCTAAATTCGATCCTGGAACTAAAGTTTGTCTTTTTAATACTTCTATTTACACTAATTCTGATCCCCACCGATCCTCACCAAATTTATACAGGAAAAAAATTATCCAAACTGTAACCAAACTAAACCTTTTCTCTGAAAATCTTATAAAACTTAGTTTCAAAACCGCATATTTTCACATTCTGAACTTTGAATTGATCTCTCCTCCGCAAACATCAACCATAAAAATCCATAACACCTGGCTGAAAACCTCACACTTTAAACCACAATCTTCTTTTTTTCTCAACTTGGAGAAAAAAATTGGCTACCGAACAGCCAAAAATGGCTTTTCTGAGGATGTTTCTTTCTCAAACACAAAATGGTCATTTTTTTTCCATCGCTTTTAAACGCAAAATATCTCTTTCTTTCCTTGACCACCCTCATCGTCTTTTTATTGGATGCTCCTTTTGCCAAGTTATTAATTTTTCACCTTGAACTTTCGCTATCTCAAACGCTTAAAACCAGGCGCGGACTGACCAATCAATCAATTAAACCATGCCCGAGGGCCCGGCACTGCAAGGAAGCCCGCCTGGCTGCCAATAAAATTATCAAGGATATATTGTATACATGCAGTCTGATTAAGCCACTCAGCTGCACGTCACACAGCCTCTCGACTTTCAATCAAGTTCCAACCCGGTTAACTGAAAATTTTGCAAATTCACGTCATGCTTGAGTGATCAAGTGAACTTTGAAACTTTGGAAGCAATAAAAGCATGGAGCCAGAATGTACTACCACAGTACTCTGTGTTCTATGTATGATTCATGTACTGGGCAGCAGGGTACCTAATTGGGCAAGATTGTTCAAGTCTTTGCAAAGCAAGTTTAAACAAGCTTTTAGTCCTTCGTGTATATCGGTAGGCTTTTGATAACCGTCGAATAACCATAGTCAGGATCTACAGCAATGCTTTGTAATTCGTAAGCTATGGAAAAACGGCTAATAGATAAAAAGTTATGTTTTTTGAAGTAGCAACCAATAAACTTAAAAAATTCATTGTACAGTGCATCTCATCGTGAAATGTCATGACTTATTTTTGGTCTTTACTAAATTTTAAACGCATTTTTTCATATGAAACTTTATTTAGTGAACATAAAAACTCTTTACAAATAAATTGATAGCTTTTTTTTTGATCAATTTTCTCCCAGGCTGGATTGTGTTTGATATGCGCAAATTCGTAACTTCAGATGAAAAAAAGTCATCACTTTATTTTTAGAGTTCAGATTAAAATTTTTAGGCTTTCTATGGCATCCAAAGGAAACTTCAGGTAACGGAAAGCGGTGAAAATTTAGCTCTTTACCTTGTCCAGATGCTCCGCAAATTTTTGAAACCTTACAAAATGTGCCACAGGTTTGAAAAAATAGTAGAGCATGTCTAGAGTATTATCTCTGGCCAAAAAGAGTATCGCTTCTTGTTGGCAAAGCTCAGATGGCTGGATGTTTGTAAAAACTGGTAAGTGGTCCGTTGGAGAGGGACGGAGGCATTCAGTGACTACGCACAAAGCATTATTCAAGACACTATATATAAACCAAGTACGTGCGCTGCAAAAACAAACAAGATTCAGTACTCGGCTATTGAATAAACAAAAATAGGAGAGTTATTTCTGATGTTTTGGTCAGTGACGGATATTCAAAAATAGAGCCGCGAAGCAAGGATTCGCAAAAATTGATGTTCTCTAAAAAAAAGGGCTTTGATCTCGTATTTCCCTTATTTTTCCCAAACTCATGGTGATCTCTAAAAAAAGGTCTTCACTTCGATTTGATCTCTCATTTTTCTATTTTTCTCCCAAAATCATAGTGATCTCTAAAAAAAAGAAGGTCTTCACTTCAATTTGATCTCATATTTTGCTATTTTTCTCCCAAAATAATGGTGATCTCTAAAAAAGCATATACAGCAAAATGAAACTATGTGCAATATTTTCAAGGAAGGGCCCGAGGTAACTGCCTCATTCGCCTCACCCAATATCCACCACTGGTTTTGGCACCAGCTCCCGCCCTAAGGCCGCAAGTTACTTCAGCGCCGGGACACACAAAGAAAAATTTTTGCGCAATGCAAACGGTGGTGACGAAACTTGGGTGATTTATTTAGTTTTACCTCAAGATAAGTCGAAATTAAACGCAATGATGAATGTTGATTATTGTAAACTTTTAGCTCACAATATTCTTAATCTGAAGATTGTGGAACGCAGATTATACTTCGAGATGTTAAAAAAAGGATCAGTCGCGATTGATTTTGGAGGAACACTGTTTCTCTGACACCCGAGACTGTTTTGCTTACTGCCACCGTTAGAGTAAAACTTTTGTTGTGAACTAGTTTTATAATCATTTAAACCATGTTCTTATCTAGCAGAAAATTCAGTAACTTGCAATTAAAATTAAGTTTCTATGAAATAACAGTGTTATATGCAGGTGTCAGATTGACAAATAGCACTGGCATTATTCTTAGTCTTGAGAAAATCGTCGATGATTTCTATGATAACAGAACGACTTGATCCGCCGTTGACTTTTTGCGTCAAAATCATCAATTAGCTCGTTGCGAGCGTACGTAAACGTCTTAAATTTTTCCTACGGGACATAAAGTTGATAAATTTGTTAATAACTTTTTGGATCTCTACAGCCTTCTTTGTCTTTCAAATTGCGACTAGAAGCGCTCTTCCTTAGATTTTCCAAATTAGAATTGACGCAAGCAGGAAAAAGGAAAATGATTTAATCAAGATTTTGAAATAGCTTTGACATGGATAATAAGCTCTGTGCACATAAAACTGTGGTCGGGGGTTTTATCTGGTTTTACGTGGAAGAACCCTTGTAAACAGCCTAGGTCAGGCGTAAGTAAAAGTTTAAGTTGATTTTATTCAGAGGTTTCAAATTAGTGGGTCATTTTAAAACTACGAAGACATCAAAATATAATAGGATAATCATATTAGATCAAGAGTTATATCATAATAGGATAATCATATTAGATCAAGAGCTATATCAAACTTTTTTAAAAATAGCAATTTGAGTTCAAACATAAAATTTATGGCGAAAGGCAAATGAAGACCAAAAAATAGTCTTTACGTTTACAAAAAAGTTTTTTTTTGAATTTTCAAAGTGGAGCTTTTTTAGGTTTTTATTTAATTTTTGCAATAAATTTATTAAACAGTTTGCACTAAGTAAGGACCATTTTTTTATACTTTGGCTTGAAAATTTTTTGGGACGAAAGAAATCATTTGTGTAAATCTAAGAGGTTAGAGCCCTAATGAATTTATATAACATGCACATAAAATTGGGGCCCGAAGTTTTATCTGGTTTTACGTGGAAAAATCCTTGTAAACAGCCCAGGTCATCCGTAACTAAGATATCTAAGTTGATTTTATTCAGAGGTTTCGAATTAGTGGGTCGTTTTAAAACTAAAAAGACGTCGGAATATAATAGGATAATCATATTAGACCAGGAATTATACCAACCTTTTTTAAATGACCTATTAAGTTCAAACATAAAATTTATGGCGAAAGGCAAATGAAGACCAAAAATGGTCTTTACGTTTACATAAAAAGTTCTTTTTAAATTTCCAGAACGGAGCTTTTTTAAGTTTTTATTTAACTTTCAAAATAAATTTATTAAACAGTTTGCAATAAGTAAGGACACTCTTTTAAACTTTGGCTTGAAAAATTTTTGGGAGGAAAAAGTCATTTGTGTAAATCTCAGACTTTAGAACCGCCATAAATTTATACAAGTTAGAAACCTCTGTTTTATTGAAATTCAATCGTATCAAACGTCTTGTTTTTATTCTATGCTTTCTGTTTGGAAAACCCACATCGAAAAGCTATAAACTTTTTCACAAAACTTTTTTAAACAGATATACTTTTATATAAAAAATACGTCAGATTTTTCATTGTTAGGGAAATTTCAACAAAAAAACGGCCTGTTACTTCAAATGCAACGTGAAATGCAATTGTAAAAAGTCAGGTGTTGTTTAATTATAAGAAGGCGTCAGCATAAGAGCTAAAAAATGGACTAGTTAATTTAATTTTTTTCCCACAAATAAATAATAAAAAGAAAGTTTTATAAAAATGCTTATTGTAAAGATTGAATTTTGTCCGCTTGATTGGTATTCAAGCAGTCCAACAGCAATTGTTTACGCAAAATATTGTATATGTGTAAAATGTTTCCAAGCAATCGCCAAAAACTCAAAAAAAGAAAATGCGATTTACATGAAATAAGTTCTACATCGCCTAAGGCATATTGACGTCGGGAAACGACGTAATTCGCTTCGACACGCAAAGCCGATTATTGGTAAAATTCATGTCACTTAATAAAAGCGTGAAATTGAAATTCCACGCTCTGCTTGCGAAAACCAGCAAAAATTCACAAATTTGCTAAAAAACGTCTATTTTGAACTATTTTATTTTTTAACCGTTAACCCTTGTTCGGGGGCACCTAAAAATAGTACCATCTTATTCAGCATTTTAAATTAGGAAAAGTCAAGAAATTCCAGAATTTTATCTAAAAAGATGAATTAATTACAAACGTTTTTGCAAGGGCCGGGCTTCAGAAGCCCGGCCGTTGAGGAGAATAGGGTTAATAGAGATATGATTGAAATTTAGAACTGCTTGCCAAGATCACTAAGCAGGGAAAAGTGCCGTAAAGTGTCTTTCTCAAGGACACAACCGAATGGCGCGAGTAAGTTTTGAATCGAGACCGTGTCGATCACCATCCCGGCGCTTTAACCACTCGACCAGCTGCCGACATTAAAACTGCCGAGATTGTGCCCCTCATATATTGTTGTCGATATTCATGTAAATCAGTCCCTTGAATTTTCTGGTATCGACTTTTCTTTATGCGTCACTGATTTAAAGTTGGTGTAGAAAATTACCAACGCACGTGTTTGCTTTATTTCCCTTTGAGTTTCTGTTCATAATTTGCGCGTGCACTCGTTGCCAGTGCCTTTTTCGTTTTACGCTTTATTTTTAGTTAATCTCATCTTGGAGCTAGTTTGTGTCTGCAGCGCGTTCATTTTAGAGCTGGCTTTTTTGCGTTTGTACACACTTCTCAATTTGTGAGGCGACCAGCAGCAGTGTTTGTGGGCGGCTGGTTGAAGTCTGAGTAGACTTAGTGCTGTTTTTGATAATTCCCATTTCCCTGTGAGTCAGCACCGACTGAACTGCTCGGTAAGACATCTATGCGTTTTCTTTTTGTGTTTAATTTTTAGTTCGTTTTATTTATTTACAGATTACCGCTTTCGCTTTTGCTTTCAACGTTTCAGTTATTACTTATTTTCTATTAAAATATTCCTTGGTTATTATTGTCCTTTTATTTTATCGAAGCCGGAAGCGCGTTAATCGACATTTCACTTTGTGGCAATCGGCAACTTCAGCGCCGTTTACCGTTACAAAAAGTAATCGAGCAATTTCGGTGAGTCCGTATAGTTCTTATTTTTATGATAATGTCGTTGGGTGACCCAAATGAAGTTTACAAGGCTTTGCAAAATTTGTATGTTAGAGCAGAGAGTTTAATGATGAAACCTGAGGGTTATAAACCGCTGTTAACTCTTTTATCTGATATTCTTCAATGCTTTGAAAATTTGACCAATTTGTTAGAAGCTCTTGATAAACAAGTAGTCTCGAATTTAAATCTTAGTAAGAACAGCGTTGTTGTAGAGAAACAACAGTTTGAAGAGCATGTTCAACGCTGGATAAAAGATACTGAGGATAAGTTACGCAAAGAGAGTCGCGCTTTTTTGCGTGAATGTTCCTCAGTAAAAACTGGCAGTCAATCTACCTCTAGTTCGATTCGTAGTGAGAAACGAAGGTCACTTGTAAAATTAAAAATTACCATGGCAGCTGTCCAGCAAGAAAGTGCCAGAGTTTACGAAACGAGACAAAAAACTAGAGAAAGAGCTGAAGAGATGAAAAGAAAGTTTATGCGAGAAGCCGAAGAAGCAAGAAAAAAGGCTGACAGAGAAGCAGAAGAAGCAAGAAAAATGAAGCCATGGCAGAAGTAAATTGACAAATGAAATGGAAAAAGAAGAACTCGACCGAGTTTTACTAGATAAAAAGCGCAATGAAGAATTGGCAAGGATCGAGGCAGAAGCTTGGGAAGAATTAAGCTGTGGAAATGCAGAGGAAGGCACTAGTACACGAAAAGCGTCGCATTTAAAAATATGTGATTATTCCAAACCGTTTCATGAAAATGTTACAACTGTTGAAAACGCGCCATTGCATAATTTTCCGCCTCGTACGTCATTGCTTACCGACATTCCCAAAAGTTCTGTTCAAATAGATAAACCATTTCCCGTTACTTTTGCAGAACTTCCTGATCAAGATTCGCGTATTAAAGTTAAAAATTCAAGCTTTAGTCAAAAACCCGAAAGTCAGTTTAAGTTTAAATTTTATTCTCGCAACACAGAGCAAGCGCAAAGGCAAGAAGCTTTTAATTTTCCATCGTTAACTTTGCCAACTAGTTTTCATAAAATTAATGCCTCTAGAATGCGTCCTGCACCGCCGATTGTAATTCAAAAATTTAATGGTGATCTGATGGAATATTGGTTGTTTGTAAGACAGTTTGAGGCTCATGTATTAGGAAAGGTTGAAGATTACGAATTATTTCCGTTGTTGCACCAATATTGTGAATCGCATGTAAAATCTAAATTTAGTTATGTATCGAATCAGTCGCCTGTAATTGCGTTTCAAAAAGCATGGGACATTCTTTTTGAGGATATGGTCATCCTTATGAAATAGCTAGATGTTGCGAAGAGCGATTAAAAAGTGTTCATAAAATTCCCGATGATGACAAAAATAAGCTTAAATGATTGTCTCAACTTCTTGAAAAGTGCTGTGTGTCTCTAAAAAATATTGAACAAGTTTCGAGTTTAGATTCAATGCATGTGATTATGGGCGTTGTTAACAAACTGCCAATTAATTTGAATCGAGCTTGGGTAGAATATGCGGTACAAATTGAACAACAAACTGGTGAGAGAGCGAAGTTTCTTGATTTGTCTAAATTGGAGCATCTAATGTCGATGTCTATCCCAAGATGGATGGGTTTGCATACCAATTTAGGCAGTGAAAACTATCAATTGCATTATTTTGTCGATGCTTCTAAGCATGCGACATTAATGACTATATCAATTGTAACTTAGTTATTAGTAAATCTCATTTAGCTTCTAAAGACGAATTTTCAATTCCCTGTCTAGAACTTCTTGCTGCTATGACTGCCGTAAAATTAGATATTTTTCTTAAACACGAATTAAACTTACCTCGGTTGAGACCAGCTATTTTTTGGACAGTGTAAAGTACAAGAATGCGCTGTAGTTCTTAAAGTACAAAAAATGAAGAAAAGCGTTTTCCTCTTTTTGTGTCCTGTCGTTTAAAGTTTATTACGAAAAGCACTTGTACTTCTAATTGGAGGCACGTCCCTAGTGAACTCAACCCCGCTGATGTTTTAAGTCGTGGATGTAGATCCGACAAAGTAATGAAAACTAAATCATGGCTTTCTGGACCAGAATTTTTGAGTGAATCGCCAGACAGTTGGCCTTGCCGGTTTGCAGAGACGACATTAGATGTAGAAAATGTAAAAGCATTTGATAAAAAAGCTGCGTCTGCATTTTTGATTACCAAAATGATTGATCCAGTTGATAAGTTCATTGCGTATTTTTCTTCGTGGTTTAATCTAAAGAAAGCCACTGCTTGGCTTTTAAAATTTAAGACCTTTTTAATAAATTCCAACTTTGTCTATCATTTTTCTTATTCCATGTCTGTCTTTGATCTTCAAAAAGCAGAAATTGAGCTTATTAGATATGAGCAATGGAACTGTTTCGGCGACATCATGTCAAAGATGCAAACTAATGAAAACTTTTCTCTATTTTCCGAATCTCTACTTCTAAAACTGAATCCTGTTATTGTGAACGGTCTTTTAAGGGTAGGCGGCGGTTTAGATAGAGCTTCTGTTTCCTTTGATCTTAAACACCCAATTATCTTGCCTTACAACTCGCACTTAACCAATCTTATTGTTCTTCATCGTCATTGCATTACAGGTCATGGCGGAGCAAATGTGACGTTGAACCAGTTACGACAACGTTATTGGATTTTACGAAGTACAGCTGTTATTTGCAGAGTGCTTATTTCCTGCATGCATTGCCGACGACGCTACGAAAACCCGGGAGCACAAAAGATGGCTGACTACAAGCATGAAAGTGGTGCTCAAAAGAGAAAAGAGAAAAAGGAAAGACTATCTCAGATAAGGAAGACAACCCATAAAATTGATACATTTTTCGTTAAGAAAGCTACATCCTCTGAGCAAATCAAAAATGCAGCTGACTTTGGCATACAAGACATAGCATCAACAGTTGCAAAAGCACCTTCTGAATTTGAAATTACCCATTATTCTGCTGAATCCCTTGATCTCTCATAGCCAGATGAGACTGAATTCGATGGGCCACTTGCTGAGGTTTCAAGACCTGGTTCCGACAACCAATACACAGATTACACCTACAAAAGTGCGTATTTTCTTAAACCACATACCAGCCATAATGCTTCTATTTCACAGGAAATATTCTGGAAATTCAAACTAGCCTGCAAGTAACATACCATTCAATAGTACTCTTGTATATGACCAAAAAAGTATTACGGGCGTGAACATTAACAGAAAGTGTGTGACATACAATCAAGAAAACGAGACTTTGCATTACTCTTTTTGTTTGATGCATGCTCCCGAGAAAATTCGCAAAATGCAGATGATCCAGGGCTGTTCTGATTGGTGACACATCACAATAAGACTGGATGCCTGCGTCCCACTCCAACGGACCGCCTACCCATACTTTCAGGCATCCAGCAAGCTGAGCTTTGCCGACTGGGAGCGACACTCTCCTTGGACCTCCGTGGATTTCTGGACCCTGACCATATTTTGTATGGTCTTTTAAGTGGGTCCTCGGATACTCGCCAAGTGAGACTAAGATCTAGACGCCCATTTGTGCCAGCCGGGTGGAATCTTTTGGTAAACCTTACTGGACTTAGCATCCGCGTTTTTGAGTGGACAAATCATAAATGGAATGCGAAGTACTGTAAAAATGTTTCCAGGTTCCGTGTTTTGTGCCCAGGACTGGTGCCAGGCTCGTTGGGATGAGCTTGTCCCGAGCAGCTTGGGTTAAGCTCAATCGCCTGCGAACTGGTGTTGGGCGATTCCATTCGTCCATGCACGAATGGGGTCTCCCTCCTTCACCGAATTGCGAGTGCGGCGCCTTTGAACAAACCGCAGACCATGTTGCAACAGCCTGCCCTATACATCGGGCACCACATGGAGCACGAGGTCCGCCGGTTTTGGATGACGAAACTCAATGGTGGCTAAACAACATCACTGCCAGCATCTGATCTGGGAAGTGCAGCAGCCTGGGGTAGTAAAAGAATAAACCCTCGGCTCCAGTCCTGTTTGTGTCTGACCTGAAGTGGATGTTCTTCCAAAAGACGACAACGACGACAATAAGACTGTTTGAGAATGAAAAGACCTACTGTTATAAGCATTCTATTGATGCATATTTTCTGAATGCTTGTGAAAGATCCATTAAACATAATTTATTAAAGGAACAGCTCTCCTTAAAAACTCAACAAGTACGTCAGCGTTGCTCTGTTTTAAAGTGTGTAATTGATGTAATATTTAAATTGGTTTTTAAGTCTTGGCTTACCGCAGCAAAACTTAGAGAAGCTGTTGCAACTGTATTCGATGGAAGTAATCATGACAATGGTGGAAGTTTTCTAGAGGCTATACAGCTTCTTGCAGAATACAATCCACAATTGCAGGAACATTTGCAAAAGATCATTTTCAAGAAAAAAAAAAGAACCATCGAAGAAAGGGTGTGGCAAATTTGTAAGTTTTTTAAGCAAAGCAACTGTGACTAAGATAATAAATATTATTTCAGACATGTTCAAAAACAAAAATGTCAACGAGGTGAAAGATGCAGGGCTGTTTTCAGTATAAATGGACTCTACCCAAGACATTTCTTCCCATGATCAGTCTTCCATTGTTCTTAGATATGTTGTTGGGGACAGAGCTAAGGAAAGATTAGTTCGTCTGGTAAATGTGGATAATTCAAGTGGGAAATAGTTGCACACCCTGCTACAAAATTCATTTGTACAGATAGGCCTGACACTGGAACAGTGTATTATAGATTCATTTGATGGAGCTATATATAAGTACTGTTTACTCTGGTCTTCAGACACTTGTAAAAGCAGCTCGCCCAAGTCACATTCATACTTGGTGCCAAGCACATGTTCTGAATCTGGTGATCAGTGACGCAAGCAGTATATGTGTTGCAGCAGTTAATCCTTTTGGTCTGCTTACTAAAATATCTACATTTTTGAATGATTCCTACAAAAAGATGAAGGTCTGGGAAGAGCATATGCAGACAAAACCAGGAAATAAGAAACGCCTAAGACAAGAGCGCATTGGTCAAACTAGGTGGTCAAGTACAGGTAGAGCACTTTGAAAATTGTTTGGCAACTACACAAATCAGTCATCAAAATTTTGTTCAGACTTTCTGTTCATCCTTCAGTACTGTTAGTGAACCACCTGATTTCAAAGGATCAGTTTGCTATGAAGCACAGAAATTGAGTAAAAACTTGCGCAAATTTGAAACCATATCAATGGTATTTACATTCATTCGAATTTTTGATATTACCACACTAGTGTCGGATTATCTGCAAACATCAGGCCTGGATATCATGCAAGCTTGGCACATGATTAACAACGCCACTAAAAACGTTGAAAAAATCTCAAGAGAACTTAGTGACATTTTTGAAACAGCATTCAGTTTTGTTGTTCGTGCAAATTTGAAATTAAAAGAGGTGAGCATTTCTGTCCCAAAGAGTTTCTCAATCATCAGATCTAGTCGCTCAGCACCAGAGGTATCACTGACCAGAAGACAAATTTTGAAGTTTTATAGCATAATGCGGTAACTAATGCTGTGTTCTTCAGCAGGCGAGCTAGATTTTGTTCTCATGAGAAACTTTATAAGCAAATTTCCTGCTTCAACACAAACAGGTTTTCTGAAATCTTAACATCTCCACAAAACGTGGAGCTAGGTTTGATTGCTACTACAGTACCAGAAATTGATAAAGTGGCATTACAGAATGAACTGATTTCATTTGTATTGACCTACAAAGACCTGAAAAAGGGACTGCAAGAGAATATGAATAAAAATGAAAATGATTCAAACAGGTTGCAGTCAGAGGAAAAATATACAGAAGTTGTTGAATTATCTCAGAAGACAACATGTAAGAATTGTTTCTTATGCAGCATATAAATAAAATATATATGCAACATATAAATTTATTGTAACACTAAGCGTCACACATTGCTCTTGTGAAAGATGTTTTTCTAAACTAAGACTGTTACAAACAAGGCTGAGGTCTTCACTCACCTGGAATAACTAGGAGTCACTTATCCTGATTGCTATTGAAAAAGACATTGCAATGAAAATCCATTCAAGCAAAAACCAAATCATTGATAAAATTGCAGAATCCTCTGGTGAAATGAGTACACTGTTGTTACTGTATACTGTATTGCTACTGTAATAATATTTGAAACTTTTGACTCAGTATTATTGTAAAGCATAATAAATCATATGTTATGGAGACCAGAGACCAAATATATTATGGAGATCTGGGAGACCAAAGAGAAGATTTTTAGATGTAGTGAAAGAAGATATGGGGGAAGTTGGTATGAAGGAGACGGATATTGAAGACAGAAAATGTAGAGAATGATGATACGCTGTGACCACCTTTGTCTAAAGGGAAAGGCCGAAAGGAGAAGAAGAAGATAATAAATCATATATTAAGGGTGTGTTAAAATGTAAAAATTTATTTTATAAAGTGTATCTTAATTTATTTCAATATTCGTAAAGAGCGGGAGATGGCCCATTGTATTTTCTGCCCGAGGGCCTGTAACACTCTCAGTCCGCCCCTGCTTAAAACTTTCACTCTTCTTCCTAAACCGACCATTCTTTCCAACTATACAGCTCTTACCGTTAATCCTCGTCTTCTAATTCTCAAAACAACTTCTTTATTCAGAGTCTTTCTTTTTCAAATTGAAAAAAAATTGTAAAACTGTTTCCACCCTTTGTCCTATCTTAATTTTAAAAAAAACTGCTCAAAGTAAAATCCCAATTCAAAAATTTTTTTTCCCTTCAATACAATGTAACATCTAAAATTTTATTATAACTTTAAAAAGAAAACATTCTGAGAGTTTTCTTTTGTTTCTTTTATTTTAGTCAACCGTTATTATTTGATTTTCTTATGTCTTTTCTACCTCTTTTTTTATCAGCCCGATTTACATTCCGTAATTATTGTTCATGTTTTCTATTGTCTTTTTTATACCTTATTTTTTTAGGATAAAATTATTTTCTGTACTATAACACAATGCTTCTCAACCACTGGGTCGCGACCCAAAAGTGGATCGTCGACGACTGTAGTTGTGTAAAAATTAAATCGCTACTTTTTAGCGACGAAAATTGAAAAACCCGTGGCAGGTTCAAGTTTGAATGCTAATGTTTGAGCTTTCTGCGATAACCGCAATTCGAATCACAAACTTTCAATGGTTCGCCAAATCTTTGTTCTCTATTTCCGCTTAGCATTTGGGATGTCACAAAAAAAAAGGTTCAAGCACTGGTTTAAACTTACGTGGAAAAATCAACAAAACGATTTGTGGAGCCAGTGATTTTCAATTTTTTTTAGTCACGGACCCTTTCCAAAAATTATACCAGCTGCAAACCCCCTGATCCTGTTGCTTGAAGCAATGGCTCTTTTTTTTCAAACTGTTGTCAACGTTCTAAAATTTATCCGACTAAATTTGTCGACCAGTTTCCGGAAAGCAATTTTGAACTCAAAGTAAAAATAAGGAAAAGGTTTGTACTCGGTTTTCTAGCAATTTCAAAAACGACAATACCTGTTGTTCACTAGGTGATTTTTTTGGTCTTACTTTGATTTCAACGTAACGCTGCTTTTTCAGAAACTGATATCCAATTTAAATACATTAACTTTAGAACTCAGGATTTTTTAAACTCCCATATGAAATCTTTATCCCCGAAAGTTTTAAGGTAATTCCAAATATTTACGTCAAAATAAATACGCAGAAAAGTGGCTCAGATGGCAGGTGCTTTCTCGCAGCCTGGAATATGAGTACGTCTGTTATTGCTTTCAAACATGACAGATCGAAACCAAACCTGCCAAAACGGAAGGGTATCCACCCATTCTGATGTTCAGCGTGGGTCTGCTAATCAGCAAACGTTCTTTTCAGGACGGGCAATGCCTGAAAAAAACTGCCCTTTTCAGAGCACATTACCAACAAGTTCCCAACATCGAAGGCCTCGCTGTAACCAAGATGAACGTTCTTCATTACCTTGCTCTGCAGTCTGAGGCACTCGTCATCCTATTGCAGGAGACCCACTGCACTGATGCAGAGAAGTTGGTACTTCTAAGTTACCAACTAGATAGGTCTTCTTTAAGCAGGAAGCATGGCCTTGCCACGTTTGTCCATGAGCGACTAAGGTACACGCTTTTGAACCAATCTCCACTGACATCGGAGATCGAGTGGTTGGGTGTGGACGTCGGTGATTGTAAAATAGTCAACGTCTACAAACTTTCACCAACACGATTGCGATCTCTAAATCTCCCAGTGTTTCTTCACCCCTGTCTTTATGCTGGCGATTTTTACCGTAGCCATGCTAATTGCGGTTACGATGATAGCAGTCCGGACGGTGAGTGCTTGGCTGGCTGAGCAAGTATTAATTGTCTTGCCCTCCTATACAACGCCAAGGACGCCACCAATTTTTACTCCGGCCGCTGAAACACTGGCACCAATCCGGATTTAGCTTTCGCTAGCGTAGGTCCTGACAGTCTTTTACCGGATAGACGTGTGCTTGAAAAGTCCCCAGGTCACAACATCGACCCTCGCTTATCACGCAACCAAGGTTTGCTCTGTCAGTGCCAAGCATGCCTGTTAAGCGATGGAACTTCCGCAAGTGCTGGAACTTCCGCAAGTTCTGCTCTGTGTCCCCTACAAGATCCTCGAGGGGCTTATCTACGCCCGTGTTGAGCCATTAATCAATCCACTGCTTCCTAAAGAGCAGGATGGGTTTTGACTTGGGAAGTCAACCGTAGATCAAGTTATACTGCTAAGCCAGAACATCGAGAAATTTTTGAGTTGAAGAAGAAGGCCGGTGCCGTATTTGTCGATCTGACAGAAGCTTATGACACTGTCTGGCTCCGTGGCCTTACATGCAAGCTGCTGAGGCTTGTGCCGGATAAGCACATGGTCAGAATGATTATGGAGCTTGTCCGAAATCGAAGTTTCACTCTTACTACCTGTGACAGCAAGCAAAGCAGGCTACGCCGTTTAAAAACGGCGTTCCTTAGAGATCGGTCTTGGCTCCCCTTCTATTCAACATCCATACGTACCATCTGCCTTCGATGATTTTCAGAAAGTTTGCTTATGTTGATGATTTAGCATTGTTGCATTCTTCTGGAAATTGGAAGGACTTGGAGGGAAATTTAAGCCAAGACATGTCTATACTTTCATTTTATCTCCAGACTTGGAGGTTGAAGCTCAGTCACACTAAGACGGTGACGGCTGCCTTCCATTGAAACAACCGAGAGGCTAAACGTGAGCTAAAAGTCTACAACAACGGTAGACTTTTACCGTTCTGTGCAAACCCTACTTACCTTGGGGTAAAACTGGACAGATCGCTCACGTTTCGTCAGCATCTAGTGGCATTGCGCAAAAAAACTATCCTCGTGCGTCTCACTGTTGAGGCGACTCGTGGACTCGGGATGGGGTGCTGGTGCCAAAACACTATCCACAGCCGCCTTATCTCTAGTCTACTCAATAGCTGAGCACTGCGCACCAGTTTGGTGTTGCAACGCTCACACTCGTCTCATAGACAGTGTCTTGAACGACGCCTTGAAGCATAGTTTCTGGATGCCTGCTCCCCATACAACAAACCACTTACCCCCACTTTTAGGTATCCAGCCAACTGAGCCTTGTGATGTTGGTGGGTTTACCCGCGGATCAACACCACGGAGTCCCAGTAATCGGGCGATTTTCCACGGACGGGACCAGAGGTCCAGAATTGACAGGGAATATCCTAATATGGCCCGACGCAGATGGTCCAGTACAGGGCAGTCTAACACGAGATAAAAAATGTCCTGCGATTCAAAATTACAGTTGCTGCATGAAGGAGTCTCGGCTTGACCAACCCTGTGGAGATAAGTGTTAAGAAGACTGCTGTGCCCGTTGCAGCGTAAACAGGAAAGAGCACAGCGAGAGGAGCGAGGGAGAGTAAGCTCCTCGGGAGATACTGGAGGAATTTGATGTTCAAAGAGGCAAATTGTACACTGCGTCTCCAAATGGTGTAGAGATATAGTCTTTGTGAGAAAATAAGGGGTGAAGGGGGTACCGATATTTTGAAGGGATCAAGAGAGGCTCCGACTTTAGCAAGAGAGTCAGCTAAGTCGTTAACAGGGAGGGAAGAGTGACCAGGTATCCATTGCAAGTGGACTATCTTGGATTCGGATAAATTATTGAGGAGAGATTGTGTATCGCATAGGGATTCGGGGGTTAAATATGGCAAAGGAGCAGAGAGGGTTGATAAGACAGATAAAGAATCAAAAAATAAGGTAATGGATTTAAAGTTACATGTCTTGGAGTGAAAGATACACCACTCAAAGTCATTTAGGATGGCAAAAATCTCGGCACTGTAACTGGTAGCCCAGAGACCAGCTGAGAAGGAGAAGGAGGTAGTAGTGACAACTTTTGTACATTTGATGTGAATCCCTGCACCACCCTATCCCAGCCCACCACGTACTGAACTGTCAGTCCAGTCGGTGATATCGCTGTGAGATAGGGAGGAAAGATGGGAGGTAGCTGTGGTATTGCGAAGGGAGGGGGGTCTTTACGAGAGCACGGGGATGAGAGGTAAAGTGAAATTGTGTAAGTAGAAAGGGTAGACCAGGGGGGTTAGGAGGGCAGAGGATTAAAGGTTCACGAGCAAGATGTAGGTTAGGGGTAAGGTTATGTAATCGGGAGAAGGATCTCAATGAACCTTTCTTGAGTTGCGTGCGGGGTTAGAATTTGCTAGAGAGGCTAGGGGAAAGGTTGAAAGTGGTCGAAGGGCTCGTTCAAAGAAGAAGAGGGATTGGTGGGTGAGGGTGACGCGTAGTGGAAGAAGAAGTGCTTCTATATGAAGTAGAGGGATAGGAGTGGACGATAGACAGCCTGTGATTACTCTACAGGAAGATCTATGCATCCTCTCTACGGAAGTGATGTGGGTAGGAGATGAGAAGGGAAACCACCTTGGGGAAGCATAGGTAAGGATGGGGCGAATCAAGGCTTTATATTAGGTACATAAGGATTCCTTTGGTGCGCCCCAAGAGGCAGAAGCAATAGAGTGGAAAGCACAGAATTGGCTGTGAAACTTTTTCCGTAAGGATAGGACATGATGTTTGAAAGAGAGAGTGCGGTCGAAGGATACACCGAGAAAGGCTGGATGAGGGTTAAGGTTAAGTGGGGTGTTAAGAATGTACAGAGAGGGTTGTATACGTGATTGGTAGGGGTCTAGGCTGAAGAAGGACGTTTTACATTTGAGGGGGTTGAGAGAAAGGCGCCACTTTGAGGACCATTCCATCAGTTTGCTAAGGGCAGCTTTTACTGTGGAAGTTGCACACTCAACACTTGGGAAAGAGGCCCAAATGCCAAGGTCATCTGGAAAGAGTGAAGTCTTGACAGATGTAAGGAGGAAGGTAGGAAGATCATTAATAAATAAAGAGAAGAGGACTGGTCCAAGAACTGAACCTTGGAGAACACCTCTTCGGAGACGGAAAGGACGACTGTATGGATTACAGATGCGGACTTTCGAACGGGAATCTGAGAGATAGGATTGTATCCATTCGACAAAAAAAAGAGCAAGATCTAAAGAGAGAAGTTTAGAGAGGAGGGTAGAATGCCAAACTGAGTCAAAAGCTTTTGTAAAATTTACAGTGGCGAGGACTGTATGTGCACCTGGTTTAGATTGGTGGAAGGAATCTGCGATTGACTGTGAGAGGAGGAAAACCTGATCTACAGTCGATCTACCAGGTCTAAAATCAGCTTGCACGGGTGAGAAGGTGCTTTGTTATTCTAGAAAATAGGTTAGTCGTCCTAAAACCATTCTTTCGATGAGTTTGGAGGTACAGGAAGTGAGAGAGATGGGTCTATATGAGGAAGGTGAGTCAGAGGGTTTTTCGGGTTTGAGAATGGGGATGATTGTTGATTGTTTCCTGGTAGAGGGCAAGGTGTGAGTTGACCAAGAAAGGTTAAAAATATATAAAAGAAAATGTATCGCAGATTGTGGAAGGTGGGTTAGAAGAGGGTAGGTAATTTGATCAAGGCCTGATCAGCGCCTGATCTTAGCCAACTGAGCTTCTCGACTAGAAGCGACAATCTCCTTGGACCACCGTGGATCTCTGGACCCTGATCATATGTTATATGGTCTTTTTAGTGGGCCCTCAGATACTCACCAAGTGAGACTAAGATCTAGACGCCCATTTGTGCCAGCTGCACGGAATGTTTTGGACAACCTTACTGGACTTGGCATCCGCGCTTCTGAGTGGGCAAATCATAAATGGAATGCGAAGTACTGTGAAAATGTTTCCAGGCTTCGTGTTTTTGTGCCCAGGACCGGTGCCAGGCCTGTTGGGATGAGCTTTTCTCGAGCAGCTTGGGTTAAGTTCAACCGCTTGAGAACTGGTGTTGGACGATTCCATTCGTCCATGCACAAATGGGGTCTCGCTCCTTCAGCGAATTGCGAGTGCGGCGCCTCTGAACAAACCGCAGACCATGTCCAACAGCGTGCTCTATACATCGGGCACGCCATGGAGCACGAGGTCCGACGGTTTTGGATGATGAAACCCGATACTCTCTTAATAACATCACTGCCAGCATCTGATCCGGGCATTACAGCAGCCTGGGGTAGTAAAAGGATAAACCCTCGGCTCCAGTCCTGTTTGTGTCTGACCTGGAGTGGATGCCCTTTCAAACGACGACGACGACGAAGAGCAGAAAAGTCCCTTTTCTTTTAGTTTAGCAAGAGCTGTTTGCGGACCCCCAACAACTATTTGACGGACCCCGGTTTGAAACCGCTAGCTTGAACAATCAGTAGAGTCACAAACGACATCTACAACAGGCGCAAGAAATTCAAACATGTTGTTATAATGCAATATTTATTGTTACATTATAAATCGAGAAAGACCTTAGACGAACAAAACATAATAAACAAATAAACGTATTCCAGGAGCAAACGCCAGCGGCAGCGAAATCAAGCTTTGAAGTTTGGTGTAATCCATGCATTCTCCACATACTTCTGTTTGTTAATTAAATTTGGGCGTATACGTTGTTATGAACCAGAAATTTAGACAAATTTATTGACTGTATTCAACTCATAATGACACATAACATAACAACGAAATACCCTCAATATAAATAATAGCTTAGCACTGACTCAAAAACAAACAACTAAAAATTAGAAGTGAGTGCTTGACAATTGCAATTCTGAACTGACACCAAGAATTTCGTGCGAGAAATCGAAGAGCAATGCAGCGCTTCAAGTACTGTGACGTTATTATACAACATAGGTTCAGTGTATACTTGCTGAAATTTCAAAAACTAAGGTACGCTTGGCGCATACGCCGAGCTCATAAGCAAGCAGCAGTTCGGATTCAGATTGATTTATTAATAATAAAATGTCTTTGATCATCTTGCTTATTCATGGAAAAGTTTTATGGCATGAATGTTCGTCCGGGCTGGATTATATGGGGGCTCTTAATTCTTCCCGTGATGCCCTCAAAGTGACGAAGACTGAAAATACGACAAAATGACCAAAACAAAATAAAAAGAATAAAAATAATGAATCAGAAAAGGAGTAAGTAAACTTATCTGGTTCTTTAAACAAATCAATAATTTACTTCTGCTTTTCAAAAAAGTTGTTCCTGGGTAATAAATATTTTTAAGTGTTTGCAGCGTGGTCGAGTGGTTAGAGCGCCAGGATTGTGATTGACATGGTATCGGTTCAAAATCTACTGAAGTCATTCTGTTGCGTTCTTGGAAAGTACGCTATACGGCACTTTTCCTGCTTCGTAGACTTGGGAAGCAGTTCTAGATCAGTCATATATTTATTAAATTTCAAGCGGACAGCAGTATCTTGGCATCTCTGAAAGCAGGTCACGGTAATTGCTTTCCCTATGCATTAGTGTCTCCGTCGCTTTCCCTCGAGTCAATAAGATCAATACAGAGATAAAAAAATAAAAATAAAATATTACAAATTACATTATACTAAGCAAATTAAACATTTACAGTACTTTTGTTTCTCTTGTCATTTTTGTGTAAACATTGTCAATATTTGGTTCTTCAGCACCTCGTGGGGAAGGAGTATGGAGTTCAAATTGGGGATTAATTTGAGGCACCGAACGAAATGTAGAAGTTGATAAAAGAAATGGTTCTACGTTACAAAATCAATTTTTAAGTTGCAAAAGAAATTGAAACCCTAAAATTTAGGTTCAACTAATCACACAAAAAAAGTAACTGGTTATAATAAAAACTGCACTCGAGAAGAATTCGATGGTTTTACAGTTTGAAGAGGCTTCCTCAAAAAAGTAATCTTAATCGTACTTTCAAAAACCAAATATTTAATATTTGTTCAATAATATTATTATTAGGGCCAGCTAAAGTCAATAAATGCTGTCATAGTAAACATCAGGAAGCCGCTTAAAATATGAGAAGGACCAAACTTGAGTTTTGCTCTTGTTAGAGCTGGTCAGTGTTGCTTGTCTTACTGTGAATTGAACCGACCACATTTGGTCTTCCATGCTGGAGACAAGACCATTAAACCACACAAGCCGGACAACAACTCGACTCTAAGCAGCTCAGAAGTAGTTCGCTCGTAAAGCTCTAGGAGTGTAAGCGCAACACTTAACACTTGTCGGTTTAGTCCCGGTCATAAGGGGCGGCCTTGGTCTTACAACATAGTGGATTCTATGTTTTGCTGAGATTAATTGGTCAATTAAAGTCAAATTTTGTCCAAATTTTACTTAGAAAACTGATTTTTTGCTTATTTTTGAAATTTTTTCAGCAGCAAAAAATACTTTTTATCAAACTATTCTAAAAATTTTAAAGTTACCATCCCTTAGCATCAACCTTAAAACTTTTTCCCCTTTTAAATACGTTCTGAGTCAGAAATATTCACTTAACGTGTTTTACAATATTTGAACAATTTTGAGTTTCCCTAGAAACTTTTAGCACCTCCTTCCCAGGCGTTTCCTATTTTCAGTTTAAAAATCCTTGATTGCTGTGGTAAAAAAGTTTACCAATTTCTAATTTGGTGAAAAAAAAGTTATATTATACCCTCGTTTAAGTGAAAAGAAAATCTGTGTTTGTTATAAAAAGCCGGCAACCTAACCGAGTGTTTGAGAGCACGTATTGATGGGGAATGTAATTGATATAATCGCGGTTCAAAACCTACGAGCGTTATTATGTTGTGTCCTTGAGAAAGACATTTTACGCTATTTTCCTCTGCTTGTTGGTCTCAGGGAACAACTCTAAATTTTGGTCACATCTCTAAACTTCTTCTTTTGGCTTTTTCCGTTAATCAAGGGTAACCACAGCGTATGATGTTTCTCCACAGCGTCCTGTTTTCAATTTCCTTCTCCCTTGCACCAACTTTCCCCATATCTTTCTTCACTACATCTAGAAATCTTCTCTTCTGCCTCCCTCTTTTCCTCTTTCCCGGTAACTCCATTTGCAACACCCTTCTTCCTACATACTCCTGGTCTCTCCTCATAATATTTTCATACCACCTCAGCCTGCCCTCCCCCATCTTCATTTCTAACTGCTCTACCTTAACTGTATTCCTGATGTACTCATTTCTAATTTTGTCTTTTCTGGTCACTCCGATAGCAAACCTCAACATTTTTATCTCTGCAACTTCCATCTCTTCTACTTGTTTCTTTGTCACCGTCATAGTATGTATTGATGGATTGAATGCATATGTATGACCGATCCAGTATGGATTTATCAACATAATGCATTTGTATAATCTAGCATATAAAGTTTTATGCCAGACGCCCTTCCTGCCGTAGCTCTCCCCATTTATCCGGGCTTAGGACCGGCATCAGGAAACACTGGAATTTGCCCCCGATAGCTGGGTTTAGTCATATCTTTAAACTTAAACCTAAAATAATCAACCGGATACAAATATTTTGGCATTTCTGAAAGCAGTCAAGGTAATCGCTTGACAATTGCCCATATATAGATCCTCCCAGGCTTTCCTACCATTCAGAAGAATAAATATCCTAGAGATAAATATGGAAATGCAGAAATTTACAATCAAATTTACAATTGCTGATGCTTAAAATTATTTTTTTAAATACGGGGCGCCAAAAGCGAGGAAAAAAGGGGGAAATCATTATTAAATTTTGGAGAAATATAAAGTTTAATTTGACTTATCTCAGAAGCTTTGATAAATAAGTCTTTTTTTGTTTTAACAAAAGAATGTCAATGAATGCATAATTAGAATTAAAAATAAATACTAAATATCTGGTGTTGCCTAAGTAATATGACATTGATTTACTCATAGACAGATAGAATTACTTGGACGTTTGCAAGAGACGTCATTGACATGTCTGTCCGCTTCAATTTGTTAATCTTCAACATGCACAGGAAGACTTTATATGGAGGATAATTTTGAACATTTACATGGCGGCTCCACAGGGAGGATAATTTTCAACATGAACAAGGAAACTCCACAGAGACAATAATTTTCAACATGCACAGGAAATATCGCCGACTGTATCATGGCCCGTACTCCCGAATTAGGTTACTTAAGGGCTTATAAGATTTTTGAGGTGCAATATGGACAATATCACTCCATTGTTACAGCCCAAGTAAAACGCCTTATTGAAGGTCCTCTTTTAAAACAAAATGACCACGTTATACTGACACAACTTGAACATGACGTGGGAAACTGTAAAACATGTTGCCTGACATTGCGATTTCTGATTCACAACCCAGCATCAATCGCTTGTTTATTCAAAAGTCTCCACGTCATCTTCAAGACAAGTGTCTATCTGAGGTTGATCCACAGCTAAAACAAGGTGAGTCGATCAACTTTTTTCAACTTTTTCTTTTATAAAGAGGCTAGCTTAAGTCGAAAAAAACTTTTTCGAAAAAGGCTGGTAATAAATTGCGGCAAGCCAAGACGCAACTGGAAAGCTCACGCATCTTTCGACAATCGAAGACGTTTATGACCAATGTGATTAGAAGTAGTTTTAGTAATGTATACGCCGCACAATAACTACATTTATAATCTACTCCCTTATCAATCTCACCTGCAATATCTTCAATAAATTCATAAACGTTTTCAGAACCATCCCGAATTTCTATTGAAAATTAACAAAACATCAATTGTTAATTAGAAATATTTCATTTATTAAACAAATGAAGACTGAAGCCGTCGGGGTCAATGAAATCAAGGATTTTTTGTACAAAGCTAAAAACCCTAGAAAATCAACTGAAATAAAGAAATATTGTATAATTAACTAAGAAATAAAAAAAAATTAATTAACTAGTAAAATTAACTAAGCGATGTTGGAATGGACGAAAAGATTTGCTCAAAACTCAGAACCAACTGCTGATTGTTGAATGTGTTGTACTATATGTCTGTTATAATTTCTTTCTCTTCAAGATCGTTTTTCAGTAAATTACCTTGCATTTACAAAGTGGACTCGATTTCTTAGGGCTATTCAAAATTGTGTCCTACTGCAATGTTAAAATTAAAATTAACTTCTCTTTGGCCTCCCTCTTTAAACACCCAATTATATGTAGAAAAAAAAGGGCATTTAAGGTAGTCATTTTGAAATATCTTTGTAGGACAAGTAACATTTTAATAAAAAAGAGGATATAAAGTCCAAAAGGCGAATTATAATAATCCTAAACTCCCTTATAAATCTCACCTGCAATATCTTCAGCAAACGCATAAACGTTTTCAGAATCATCTCGAATTTCTATTGAAAATTAAGAAAACCTCAATTGTTAATTACTTCAAAGCAAAAATCCTGGGTCAAAATAATTAAACAGGTGGGATGACTATTGCTATTGTAACAGTAATAGTAATAATAGTATCACGTCGTTGTAGCATGGCTGCTACAAACATACAAAGACAAAATGCAAAATTAAAATTTTCAACATTTTGACTAATCAGCTGGTATATCGGAACACAAATTGCAATCTCGAAGTGCCCCAACTAAATCAGGATGTATGGTAAGCCTCGTGATAACTGTTATAATCAGGGCCCGCTAAAGTTAATAAGGTCAAAATTTTTCCGTTTTTTTTTACATTATGAAACTTACACAACGTTAGTTCGGTTTGCTGCATTGTCACAAAATGCCTGCTTCTCAGTCCAATGGACCACCTACCCATACTTTTATAGGCATCCAGCCAGTTGAGTTTCGCCGACCAGGAGCAACATTCTTTTTAAATCATCGTGGCATTCTCAACCTTGAACATAGTTTGCATGATCTTTATGTGATACAAAATATCTGCTGAGAAAGACTAAGATCGAGACCCCTATTTCTTCCAGCTACACCAAAAACTATTAAACGATGCCACCGAATCTGGTGACCACGCTGCCCAGTGGACGAACTATAGATGAATCACGAAGTACTGTTACAATACATTTAAGTTATGCGATTTATTCTCAGAACTAGTAAGCTTTCAAGGTTCCTTGATATAGGCTTGCCCCGAACAACTTGGGTAAAGTTCAATGGCTTACAAACTGGTGTTGGGTGTTTCCATTGGTCCATGCATAAATGGGATTTCGCGTGTGCATTGTCATTGAACAAACCGCAGACCATGTCCTAATATTATGTCTCACGCATCAAGCACTACATGGAGCCCAAACCCTAACCCTTACCCGAATTGGAGTGGTGACGACGACGAACGTAAAGTTTTAAAAAAATCTTTTTCTATTATTAAATAAATCTTTAAATTATAAATCAATACTTGCTAAGGTTTTATAAATGTTTTGCTCGCTCAAAAACAGATAGAGAACAGGTTAATTAAAGTTCATCGCATTTTATATCTATTTAATATGGAATTTGAAAACATTAATCCAAATATTAACCGCAAATTCTTTATTTTTGGGATTGCGTTTCAGCATGCATTAAAAAAAATTGGAGTTCCCAAAAACTCTAGTATAAAAATAAAAAAGAGGTTTTTTCTCAATTTATAATTCTATTCATAATTTGTAAACATATAAATGAAATGAACCAATTAACTTCTTCTTTTTAATGTGAGGTAGCAAAGATTGCTGAAAAAGAATCTTTTTATCTTATTGCGCCATTTTTTCCTGTTTTTGGAATTGTTAGGCATTTAGTAACTACTAATTGTTCGTATGAGTTTGGATCCATCTATTCAAAAAGAAATTGCATATATTCAATAACATTTTTCCAATTGCGAATACCCAATAATATTTTCGGGAATAGATAATGTTTGGGTTTATTTGCAGCTCTGACTCTGACACCACGTCCGAAATTACAACAATATAACTATGAACGGGAACGGTTAAGCAGACAGAAAATGGATTTTACATCCAATATTTTTAGATGAGACGTTTTGTGTCGTTGTAGATTTTGTTTTGTTTATTGATACCAACGTGCAATTTTGAGTTTGCGCGCTTTAGGTTTTTTAATATAGCAGTTGCACAATGCAATGAGCCACATTGATAGGACTTTCGTTTCAAAATTAGTTTTCTGCTGTTGTGCTTATTAATCATGTCTGTTCTTTTCTTTTTGAATAAAGTTTTGTGTGATTTGTTTGTTAAACAAATATAAAAAACAAAACTGTGTTACCTCAATGATCAAAATTAGTTTCAGTTACATGTAAGACAACAAACTTTACCTTTTTTGCATTTCTTTGCATAGAGAACAAAACTTGCGATTGTGACAACAACAGCGAGCACAATTCCAATCACCATCACAACCACATTTTCAACTGGTACCTGGTTGAAAAGATGAAATTATTTATTGATGCTTTAATTGTTTCTTTATTCAGTTCTTTCTTCAATTCAGCTTTAATTCAGACTATTAATGGGTGAACGGATGCCAGAAGAATGGAGAAGGAGCGTGTAAATCCTAATCTATAAAAACAAAGGGGACGCACACTGCTGTGGAAACTACAGAGGAATAAAGCTAATAAGCCACATAGTGAAGGTATGGGAAAGAATTATTGAAACCAGACTAAAGGATAGAGTACAGATCAGCGAATAGCAATATGGATTTATGCTAGGAAAGGGAACCATCGATGCCATGTTTGCCTTAAGAATGTTGATGGAAAAGTACAAGGAAGGTCAATAAAAGCTACATTGTGTATTCGTGGACCTAGATAAAGCTTACGACAGGGTTCCGCAGAAAGTGGTACTGTATGAGAAAATCTGGAATAGTGGAAAAGTATGTGCGACTTGTACAGGATATGTATGAGGGAAGCGAAACAGTAGTGAGGTGTGCAGTAGGAACTACAGAAAGTTTCAAGATTAAGGTTGGACTACACCAGGGCTCAGCCTTAAGTCCGTTTCTGTTTGCAGTAATAATGGACAGGCTAACGGATGAAGTAATGAGAGAACCACCACGGACGATGCTGTTTGCTGATGATATTGTGGTTTGCGAAGAGACCATGGAAGAAGTGGAGCGGAGATTAAAATCCTGGAGGTATGCATTGGAAAGACGAGGGATGAAAGTAAGTAGGTAAAAGACCGAATATCTATGCATAAATGGAGGAAATGACGACAAAACAATGAAGATGGAGGACACAAAAGTGCCAAGAGTAAAGAAATTTAAGTATTTGAGATCAACGGTGCAAGAAAGTGATAGTTGTGAGAGGGAGGTAAAGAAGAGAGTACAGCAGAATGGAACAGATGGAGAAAAGTATCAGAAAAAATCTGTGACAGGAGGTTACCAGCTAGAGTAAAAGGAAAAGTGTACAGTTCAATGGTGAGACCTGCAATGGTGTATGGACTTGAGCCGGTGGCAGTCACAAAGAAACAAGTGGAAGAGATGGAAGTCGCAAAGATAAAAATGTTGAGGTTTGCTATGGGAGTGCCGAGAAAAGACAAGATTAGAAACGAGTAAATTAGGGGTACAGTTAAGGTAGAACGGTTAGGAATGAAGAAGACGGAGGGCAGGCTGAGGTGGTATGGACATGTCATGAGAAGAGACCAAGAGAATGTAGGAAGAAAGGTAATGGAAATCGAGTTACCGGGAAAGAGAAAAAGAAAGAGAAGATTTTTAGATGTAGTAAAAGAAGATATTGGGGAAGTTGGTGCAAAGGAGACGGATGTTGAAAACAGAAAAGTTTGTAGAAAGACGATACGCTGTGGCCACCCCTGACTGAAGGGAAAGGCCGAAAGGAGAAGAAGAAGATCCTTTAAAAGTTTTTAAAATGCGGACATGAATTATAAAATACCAATAACTTTACACTTAAAAATCTAGACAATCATTTTTTATTTTCTATTAAATTATTCGCAGTAGTTTAAAATGTCGAAAGTTCAAAATGTCAAATTTAAACTTCCCAAAAATCCTATTGTTACGTCACAATGCCCCGAGCAAATGCGCACGTCTCTTTATTTTGAAAATTCGACATTTTGAACATTCAACCTTTTGAATAAGAACCAAATTATTGGATTTCTAAATGAACATCAAAGTAGTGATTTCTAATATCGGGTACATTCTTTAAAATAAAATCAATTAGCTTTTTTAAACTTTTCAAATGATGACGTGTGCTTGTATTAAAACCGTTTTTTTACCGTATGCGCTTTCAATTTTTTCAAAATTTTGCAAATTTTTTTGATTTTGCTGCACGTTTTTTAACAGTGCTTTCATTTCGAAAACATTGGTAGATATACTTTATTTTATAAAATCAATTAGGAATGAAGATGAGGAAGTTCAGGCTGAGGTGGTATGGACATATCATGAGGAGAGACCGGGAGTATGTAGGAAGAAGGGTGATGAAAATGGAGTTATCGGGAAAGAGGAAAAGAGGGAGGCCAAAGAGAAGATTTCTAGATGCAGTGAAGGAAGATATCAGAAAAGTTGGTACAAAGGAGACGGACATTGAAAACAGGACGCTGTGGAGAAACATAATACGTTGTGGCTACCCCTGATTAAAGGAAAAGGTCGAAAGAAGAAGAAGTAGATATACTTTATTTATATAAGGATATACTTTATTTACTCCTATAATTAAATTGCAAGGAGGTAGCATGAAAGTTATATTTAGAATAACTGTTTTCGGAAAAAATAATCTATTAAACTGGGACAGAAGGGCTTCTAATTTTCCGAGATTTTTTGGAAAAAATTCTATGTTTGGTAAATTCCGTTTAATTAAAATCTTAATAAAATTGTCAAAACATTTAAAGTGTAAGTTATATCTCTTTATGTTATAGTAAGGCTAAATGTTAACCGTTATAAGTCCAATAGCATTTCATACTGTTAATTTAGAATTACATGAAAAGACTTTTAGACAGTGGTGGATATTGGGTGCGGCAAGTGAGCCCCGGGGCCTCTTTTTACAGTGATCAAGGCACCCCTCTTTTTAAAAATGTCGCTATATTTATTTTGTTGCATTTTACTTTGTTCCATGAATCTCAGAAACTCTCAAAAATTTGGAGTTTTCACTTCATAAAGGAAATATATGTCACATGATATGGCACATAGGGTAATACAGGCAGAAAATTTAAATTTGTGACAAGAATGCATAAAATCAACTGTGTAATGTGAATTATTCTTAATAATCAAACTTTTATAAAAAGTTATCTCAAAATGATTAAAATTCAGAAACAACAACCTACAGCTGAAAATATTTTAACAAATCGAAAAATTCTTTTTGAAGTTTAAATTTTTAATTGATTTTATTTTTATTTATTTCATCTCTTTAAAATTTCCTCATGACTCACAGGAAAGCGCCAAAGGCGCTAATACAAGGCAAGCAATCACTTTCTTCAGAAGATGTTGAGATATTGCTGTCCAGTTGAATTTTTTTATTTGGTTTTTTAGTTTTATAGAGATATAAATGAAATTTAAAACTGCTTGCTAAGACCCCAACCAGTGAAAAGTGCCGTAAAGTGTCTTTTTCAAGGACGCAATAGAACGGCGCAAGTAGGTTCTAAACCAGTGTGTCTCAAACTGTGTGCCGCCGCACAGTAGTCTGCCGTGAGAGATATCCACGTGTGCCGCGAAACTTTAAAAAAAAATATTAGTGCAGTGCTCCGCAACGGCAGTGTAATAAACATATTCTAAAAGAGAGGAAAATTATGTTTTTTTAAACAGCGGCCAAAACACGCAAGAGTCTCGATGTAATTCCCATAGCGTAAACAAGTTTTGGTGATCAGTTGTCTTCCAGGGTTGTTTCGTACGCCAAGCGTGTCAAACTCGCGGCCCGCGAAGTCTTTTAAAGAATTTTTTTAATAGATGCTCAATTTGAAATCAAATTAATAATTATTTTAAAACTAAAGTTAAATGATTAAAAGACAAAGTTTGTTATTAAGAATTGATTTTCTGCTCGAAATCAACCATAAAAATCTATGTATTGGTCTTCACCTTTATTTCAATGTAGAATTTAAAAGAATAACCGGGATCAACCAAACAATTCAAGTGAAGACTTTTTTTATTGGCCTTTACTTTTTTTGTAACCGGTTTGCGACCAGCGACAGATTTTCCGGCTAAAATTTCATCGACCGGCCCACATATGTGCGCGAATTTGACAAGTCTCTCGTGCACGCTATGTGAAACTTGAATACTTCGTATGAAAACAAACTGTTCAAAATCTAGTAAAGAACAATAAAAAAAAGTCTTTACTTTATTTATACAAAGTTACGTAGAAATTCGAGGCTTTTATGTAATACGCCACAATGACTCAGGTACAAGAAAGCGTTGGAAACTTGGTGCAGACCAAAAAAGATCTGCACTCTGGTCCAAGTGTGTTGCAAAATTTGAAAAGATAGCAAAGCGTGCCGCGGGCGCGAAAAGTTTGAGAACTACTGTTCTAAACCAAGATTACGTTGATCACAATCACGGCGCTCTAACCACTTGACCACAATAAAAACACTACTTGAAAACACTACTAGTAGTATTTATGAATAGAACATTAATCATTTTCTGCAATTGCAACAAAATAATAACATACAAAACTAAAAATTTACAAACACTAGGTATAAAAATAATAAATTACCAAAAAACCATTACAATACTAAATCCAGTTTACTGTATTTATGTTTCAGCATAAACCAAATCTAATTTGAAATTTTTTACTTTTTTTTACACAGTTCTAGATTGATTTAAATGCAATTTGTTCATTTATTTGACATACAAGACTGTGATTGAAGCATTTTTGTTTTAGGTTTAGGAATTTTTTTAAATGGAAATTTTGACAATTGGGTTTGCAAGGTGAACTGGTAAAAACAACTGCTTAAAAAAGGTT
Organism: Diplosoma virens; assembly: GCA_963680785.1. Lineage (NCBI taxonomy): Eukaryota > Metazoa > Chordata > Ascidiacea > Aplousobranchia > Didemnidae > Diplosoma > Diplosoma virens. Next base: position 40,807,815 of record OY796896.1, on the reverse strand, counting down.
AAAATTTTATGTATTGTCATTATGAAATCAATTAATTTAAAAATTATTTAGAACAAGTAACAGAATAATTTGATTTCAAATGACAATTTTGAAAGGTAGCAAAAAATAGAATAAAATGAATGATTTCTCACATTTAATCAGAAACGTGCCGTCAGGGGGTAAGTCAGGTAATGCCTTACCAGTGGATATCAAATAAAACAGAAATAAAATATTAAAGCCATAGTCGTTGTAAAATAGATGCAATTTGCTATTAGTTAAAAAAAATTTATAAAATTTATACCGTACATGTAGTAGTTTAATTGGGTTTGCTCTACAACTTTAATTTTTGACCATTTAATTGTGGTATTTTCAGCGATTTAATCGTTTCGTCAAACGTTCTTGTCAACAAAATCGCTAATACGCGTTAGTAAGGCAGCTTCAAGATTGCTTCCCCTTTAGATAAAAAAAGAAACAGAAGTGAAACAACATATTGCTTTTTTCTCTTTGGGAAAAGTTATTTGTTAAAATGAAGAAGATTTGACGCATGCCAAAATTGTGACATCAAGGACTTGAAAAAACTTTTTCTTACTGCCGCATTTGCTAAAACAAGATACTTTGTTGTTTTCTCAGTAAGTAAAAATACCCGCATGAAACTGCAAAGCGATAAATTTATCGTAAGTATTAGTAATAAAAGATGATTTACTATCTAAGCTAAGAAATTTTTCAACATTAAGCTTTCAATCTAATTTATATTTCTAATTTAGTGTTTGAACCTCAATTTTTGGAAGAATTTTTATATTTATAACATATATTTCTAACTAACACTAATTCTTAAACTATCTCTAACCTTAACTTGCTACAGCAGATTGCGAAATTTTTTACTTCCCCTAGTGCAGACCTTCTCAAACTGTGGGTTGCGATCGCAAATGGGGTGGTGGTGGTGGGTTTACCCAACCCATTCCTAGGGACGGGGGCGCGGATCAATTCCTCGGAGTCCCAGTACCGGGCTATTCCCCACGGACGGGACCAGAGTTCCAGAAGTGATAGGGTATGGCCGAATATGGCCCGACGCAGATGGTCCAGTACAGGACAGTCAAGCATGAGATGTGGAAGGTCCTGTGATTCAAAACCACAATTGCTGCATGAAGGAGTCTCGGCTCGACCAACCCTGTGGAGATAAGAATTAAGGAGAGTGCTGTGCCCGTTGCAGCGTAAGCGGGAAAGAGCACAGCAAGCGGGGCGAGGGAGAGTGAGCTCCTCGGAAAATACTGGAGGGATTTGGTGTTGAAAGAGACCAGATTGGACACTGCGTCTTCAACTACTGTAGAGGGATTATCTTTGAGAGGAAATAAGGGGTGCGAGGGACATTGATATTTTGGAGGGATCAAGAGAGACTCCGATTTTGGCTAGAGAGTCAGCTAAGTTGTTACCTGGAGGGAAGAGTGACCCGGTATCTATTGCAAATGGAATACCTTGGATTTGGATAGAGAATCGAAGAAAAATTGGGTATCAGATAGGGATTTGGTGGTTAAATATGGTAGGGGAGCAGAGAGGGTTGATAAGACAGACAAAGAATCAGAAAATAGGGTGATGGAGTCAAAGTTACATGTCTTGGAATGAGAGATACACCACTCGAGAGCATGTAGGATAGCGAAAGTCTCGGCACTGTAACTGGTAGCCCAGAGACCACTCAAGAAGGAGAGCGAAATAGCAGTGACAACTTTGAACAATTGATCTGTATCCCTGCACCACCCTGCCCCAGCCCACCAGGTACTGAACTGTCAGTCCAGTCGGTGATATCGCTGTGAGATAGGGAGGAAAGATGGGAGGTAGCTGTGGTGTTGCGAAGGGAGGGGGGTCTTTGCGAGAGCACGGGGATGAGAGTTGGAGTGAAATTGTGTGAGTAGATGGGGTAGACCAGGGGGATTTAGGAGGGCAGAGGATTAAAGGTTCACGAGCAAGATGTAGGTTAAGGGTAAGGTTATGTAATCGCGAGAAGAATCTCCATGAGCCTTTCCTAAGACGTGTGTGGGGGCTAGAATTTGCTAGAGAAGCTAGGGGAAAGGTTGAAGGTAGTCGGAGGGCTCGTTCAAAGAAGAAGAGGGATTGGTGGGTGAGGGTGACGCGTAGTGGAAGAAGAAGTGCTTCTGTATGAAGTAGAGGAATAGGAGTGGACGATAGACAGCCTGTGATTACTCTGCAGGAAGATCTATGCATCCTCTCTACAGAAGTGATGTGAGTAGGAGATGAGAAGGGAAACCACCTTGGGGAAGCATAGGTAAGAATGGGGCGAATCAAGGCTTTATATTAGGTACATAAGGATTCCTTTGGTGCGCCCCAAGAGGCAGAAGCAATAGAGTGGAAAGCACAGAATTGGCTGTGAAACTTTTTCCGTAAGGATAGGACATGATGTTTGAAAGAGAGAGTGCGGTCGAAGGATACACCGAGAAAGGTTGGATGAGGGTTAAGGTTAAGTGGGGTGTTAAGAATGTACAGAGAGGGTTGTATACGTGATTGGTAGGGGTCTAGGCTGAAGAAGGACGTTTTACATTTGAGGGGGTTGAGAGAAAGGCGCCACTTTGAGGACCATTCCATCAGTTTGCTAAGGGCAGCTTTTACTGTGGAAGTTGCACACTCAACACTTGGGAAAGAGGCCCAAATGCCAAGGTCATCTGGAAAGAGTGAAGTCTTGACAGATGTAAGGAGGAAGGTAGGAAGATCATTAATAAATAAAGAGAAGAGGACTGGTCCAAGAACTGAACCTTGGAGAACACCTCTTCGGAGACGGAAAGGACGATTGTATGAATTACAGATGCGGACTTTCGAAAGACGATCTGAGAGATAGAATTGTATCCATTCAACAAAGCAAAAAGGAAGATCTAAAGAGAGAAGTTTAGAGAGGAGGTCCGAATGCCAAACTGAGTCAAAAGCTTTTGCAAAATCCACAGTGGCGAGGACTGTATGTGCGCCTGGTTTAGATTGGTGGAAGGAATCTGCGATTGACTGTGAGAGGAGGAGAACCTAATCTACAGTTGATCTACCAGATCTAAAACCAGCTTGCACGGGTGAAAAAGTTCCTTGTTGTTCTAGAAAATAGGTTAGTCGTCCTAAAACCATTCTTTCGAAGAGTTTGGAGGTACAGGAAGTAAGAGAGATGGGTCTATATGAGGAAGGTGAGTCAGAGGGTTTTCCGGGTTTGAGGATGTAGATAATTGTTGGTTTTTTCCAGGTAGCTGGGAAGGTGTGAGTTGACCAAGAAAGGTTGAAGATATATAGAAGAAAGCGTAACGCTGATTGTGGGAGGTGGATTAGAAGAGGGTAGGTAATTTGATCAGGGCCAGAAGAGGTTGAGGTTAAGAGTTGAGAGATGGCTGCGGAGAGTTCTAGAGAAGAGAATGGTAAACAGAAAGTGGAGTGCAGGGTGTTGCAGTGTGCAGTTCTGATATGATTCATCTGAGCTTTCTCGGTGCTTCGAAAAAGTTTTGGGGTTTGAGTAGAAAAATGGGACTGTAGATGTGAAGAGATATGGTTGGCATAATCTACAAGGGTATGGCAACTTGGAAAATTGGGGAGGTCAGATGAATTTGGGGAGGGGAGTTAGAGATGGAGCGAAGTAGAGAAAAGACTTCACTGGGACAGGTTTTAGGAGAAAGGCTAGAGCAAGTTTTCTACCATGACTTAGCTGTAGCCTTAGATATCACAGTAGAAGTATATCTAGTAATAGAAATATAATTCTGGCGGTCTTCTTCGGAACAGTGTGCCTTTTCAAATGCCTTTCGGCGTTTCGCGACTGCATCTGCGACCTCAGGAGACCACCAGGCTTTAGCAGGGCGGTTGATGCTGCCGAAAGGAATGGCAGAAGTGGCAGCATCATTGAGGAGTTTGGTAAAGGTGTGGGTGGCTTCAGAAAGAGAGAGTATTGTAAAGTTAAAGGGGGAAGGGCAGTGGGTATCAATAAAGGTAAGGTAATCGTCCCAGCGAGCTTTATTGTAGTTAAATGAGGGGGCGGTGGATAGAGTTAATTAAAGGGGAAGTAGCAATAGTGATAGAGATAGGAAGATGATCTGAGCCGAGGTCCGGAAAGGGTCTGCCATGTGCATTTACAGACCATTTGGTCAGAGATTAGAGAGATCAGGAGATGAGAGGTTTCCGGTGGCACGGTGTAGTAGAGTATGATGTTTGGGGTTGTTAAGAGATAGAAGATCAGAAAAAATAAGCCAGTCGAACATATTTTTGCCTGATTGGTCTTCCGGTGAGTGGGACTCTGGATGATTTATTGATCGTCGTTAAAGTTGCCAAAGATGTAAATAGTAGGGGATGATGGTAAGAGGAAGGGTGAGAAGGATTTTGGGCAAGACCCGGAGGATGGCCGTTAAAGTCACCAAAGATGTAAGTAGTAGGGGATGATGGTAAGAGGAAGGGTGAGAAGGATTTTGGGCAAGAGTCGGACGAAGAAAAGCGGAAAGGAGAGACATGGACATTGAAAAGATGTATAGTGAGGCTGCATTTATTTTAACTGTGATAGCTAAATAATCGGAGCTGGGACGAGGGAGGAGAGGGATTGTGTGGAGAGTGAAGTGTAGGTTAGACCGTTTTTGACAAGTATGAGTACACCACCTCCTAGGTTTCCCGTAGAGATGGTGATTCCTTTCCTTGTCATAGAACGATTCTTTTGGAGGTTTTGTAGCTGGGTATACGGAAAGTGGAGTCAGAAGAGAGGTGCGACTCTAGCACAAAGATGAGATCGTACTGATTTTGAGAGAGAAATTGTATGAGTTCAGTACGACGTGGTCAAATCCCATTAGCGTTCCACTGTAGGATTCGAAGGTTGTTTTGAGAGGGAGAGGAAAGATGGGAAAAAGATTGTGTGAGAGGAGAGATGGTATGTTGGGTTTGAAGAGGTATAGTTGACGCGTAGGTAGACATTAGTAGGTAATTAAACATTAGTTGAGGGTGGTTAGGAGGGTTGGTGGGGTTATTCATGATTGTTTTGGGGGAGAGGTATTTTTGAAGATATGGTTTTGTGGGTGTTTGTGAGTGAGGATGGGGGATTTGGAGTGTTTATGGATGGAGGTACAGGATTAGGATGTAAGAGGGAGGGGGGATGAGAAAAGGATGGGCACATTGGGCAAGTCCAAGAGTATCCCGGATAGATTTTACAAAAGTCAGCAGGAGAAAGACCAGAGCATGAGAGGTGTACCCAGAGAGAACAGTTGATACATTGTATCGATCTGTTTCCCCAGGTGACTCTACGGGAGCACACGGAGCAGGGTCTATTGGGCCAGGGTTGGGATAAATGTCACCGCTGATGAGAAGGAGCATAAGAATAAGAATCAGCGGTAAGTGAGATAGGTAAAGAAGAGGTTTGGGGTAGAAGAAGGGACTAAGGAGAGTTGTCGGATAGAAAGTAGAAGAATAGGGGTGCGGTCAATTGGTTTTAAAAATGCTGTCCATATGGACAGCATATGAACAGCATGTCGATTCCCCGAGAATGAGACCCTCGGAAAATTGACAAACCATTTCGACCCTTTCCAGTGCAGGAAAGGGGACTGTACCACCACGTTGAGGTGGCTTGTCGCTGGTGCAGACCCCAAATGGGGTCGCAAAACAAACTGGCCTTTAGTAGTTTTGAAATTGTTCTTTTTTACAATAATATTTATTGACAATCAAAAACTAGAAAAGGTAAAGTGTCGTTAAACCATTGTTTCGTCAAAAGTAGTAAGGTGGCGTAATCAGAAGATGAGTTGTGTGGCGTAATCAAGAGAACAGCAAGAAACAAAAGCAAAAAAATTACTTACTGAGTCTAAAGCCAAGATTGATTTTTACAGATGAATGCGAAAAAATTAAATCATTTATTTGTCTTGATAAAATAGCTGTGAAAGAATATAAAAGTAATTTTTTCATCCTATTAAATGTGCTTGATAATGTTTATTAAATAAAGTTTGTTCTTGTAATTTTGTTAATTCGCTGTATGTTACTATTTCCATTCCTCGTTGTTATTACATAATTTTTTTTCACCCGCGTGGTTTTCCATAGGAAAAAATTAACATAAAATTAACCTACACATATTGGGGTTGCACAAAAATTTATTTTTTGAAATGGGGTCCCAGAACAAAAAAGTTTGAGAAACCCTGCCCTACTAAAGAGAATTGAAACTAATGGAACAACTGCCATTGTAAACAACAATAGCCCTTCGAACGTTTAGTTTAAAAATGCACAGTGTCCGGCTGTATCCTTAGACAAACGTCGGGTCAGTACCCAACTGGCTTAAATTAACTCAAAACTCAGTAGTTTTGAGTTAATTTAAGCCAGTAATTTTTAACAAAAGGCACGCCTCTCTTGAAGGGAGTTTAAAAGATTCAGGGGGGTCAGTTTTAATTACACATTTTTAAAGATGCCTATTTCTGCCAACTTCAAAAAAATTTTTTGGCTCCAATTAAATGTGCATGAAAATTAAAGTTTTGTCTTTTCATTTCAAGAAAATATTTTTTAGTCCTCTATCCACGATTTTGAAATTTTTATATTGCGACGTCGCTTTTTACTTTACCGAAAGAAATTTATTAGGAAACAAAAAAATTATTTTGACTAGAGTCAACGCAGTTTTTCCGGCGACCCCCTAACAATATCTTAAGGAGGTTATAGTTGGGCAAAAAGTAGGTTATCCGCAGGAAAATCAAAGGATTCAAGCTCCCTTTGCCTCTCTGGATTCGATCATAAAAGCTTTAGAAAGTACGTGAAATCAAAGGCTCTCCGTTTAAAATCAAATTTCTTAAGACTTTTAAAGAACTGATTTGTCTCTAAATAACCAGATTTCGCAATTCTAATTGTGAGGAAAACTGAAAGATTTTGCAAGTTTTTTTATAAACAAAACATTTTTTCATCGGCAATGTCGTCGACTGGTTAAAGCACCGTGCTGGTGATCAACATGGTCTCGGTTCAAAACCTACTCGTGCCATTCTGTTGTATCCTTGGGAAAGACACTTTACGGTACTTTTTCCAGCTTGGTGGTCTTGGAAAGTGGCTCTAAATTACAGTCATATCTCTATTAAATTACAAGCGATCTTTTGGCATCTTCGGAAGCAGGTCTGGGTAATTGCCTACCATATGTATTAGCGCCTCGTCGCTTTCCTGCGAGTCAGGAGGATAAATATAGAGATAAAATAAATAAAATACTCAAATCAACAGTCAACGACTGTTGATTCGAGTAGCCAACTTGGCTTGAGTTCTTGTTTTTTGTAATAAATTTTAAGTCCATCCATCCAAAGCTTTTTCAAATAAAAAAAGAATAGGGTTAGGGTTAGCTAACTATTCTAACTATCTACTATCTTCTAATAACTAACTACGACATTTCTAACTATTCTAACTACCGTTAGTTAACTAACCCAACCGCATACACAACTGATTTGAGTTATTTCCAGTTTCGTATCAGATTCAATTTTTTTCCAATATTTACATGATATTGCCAAAACATCAAATTTTTGTGACGTCATTTGTTGAAGAGTCCTGATTAAAATTTTGTCCTAATTTTAAATAACCACCACTGCTTTTGTATAATGCAAAGTAGTTGCTAGAAAAGCGGAAAACGCGGCAATCGCGATCGCCGCGTGGTCATTCCTAGTTCAGCAAATTTTTTAGTACATCGTTTGAAGAGGCATCCACTCCAGGCCAGACACAAACAGGACTGGGACCGAGGGTTTATCCTTTTACTACCCCAGACTGCTGTACTGCCTGGATCAGATGCTGGCAGTGATGTTGCTAAGCTAGCATCAAGTTTCGTCATCCAAAACCGTCAGACCTTGTGCTCCATGTGGTGCACGATGTATAGGGCACGCTGTTAGTACATGGTCTGTGGTTTGCTCAGAGGCGCCACACTTGCAATTCGGTGAAGGAGCGAGACCCAATTTGTGCATGGACAAATGAAATCGCCCAACACCAGTCCGCAGGCGATTAAGCTTAACCCAAGCTGCTCGGGGTAAGCCAATCCCAGCAGGCGTGGCACCGGTCCTGGGCACAAAAGCACGGAACCTGGAAGCATTTTTGCAGTACTCCGTTTTCCATTTGTGATTTTTCCATTCAGAGGCGCAGATGCCAAGTCCAGCAAGATTGTCCAAGAGATTCCGCGCGTCTGGCACAAACGGGCGTCTGGATCTTAGTCTCACTTGGAGAGTATCTGAGGACCTACTTAAAAGACCATGCAAGATATGATCGGGGTCCAGAAATCCACGGTGAGCCAAGGAGAGTGTCAAAGACAAGGGTCTCTTAAATTTTTTAGTGTACGCCGGTTTATCTTTGCCACGAGCCGGCTAACCTTAACCCAACTTGTTGATTCAAACTTCTAATGCACTGTGCAAAAGCGTTTATTTTGCCAATTCTATGTCAAGATCGCTAAACCTGCGCTATATGTTCCAAATACTCGCTTAATCGTTCTTATCACCACCTAATCACACTTTTTTGATAGTCGTTTAGGCGCTTATAATGTTTTCATTTCGATGAGTCCGAGCAGTTGAATCCCGGTAAGCTACCACTGAATATATTAGGTGCCCAAGAAAGTCTTTTCCGACTTTTGTTAACTTATTTTAGCCCCCCCCCCCCTTTTTTATTACTAACAAGCATAGTTATAGAGGAACCAACTTGTATTGACAAGTAAATTGTTGAATGATTTAAGTTTTTAGAATTTTTCATAACTAATGTTAATTTACTTCTTATTTCAGAGCCTTAAAAATGACTGATAGAAAATTGATGATTCGTGCTTGTCTGTTGTACGAGTTTAAACTTTCCACAAATGCTTCATCTGCTTCTTTTAAGCTATGTACAGCGTTTGGCGAAGGTGCAGTAAGTGAAAAAACTGCATGAAACTGGTTTCAAAAGTTTAATGTAAGTGATGAAACCATAAAACTTCATTTGCACCAGCTGGGAAAAAAATGGAAGATAATTTAACTATGAATCTTTAATTTACATCATAAAAATCGTCATAGACGTTTTTGGGCACCTAATAATATGTCTAGTCCCACCCGTTGAATAGTTTACATTCACAGTTGGTAAAAGTAAAAAAATTTTCAGTCTACCAAAAAATCAAAGCGTTCTCTTGAGTATTCAGACAGTTGGGCAGCAAATCTATTTTCTAGTTTAATTAAAAGGTTAAATAACTCGAAAAAAGTTTCAAAATCTGGTCTCAGACTAAATCATCACCATTTTTCGTACAGCTATTCAGTGTGTCACACTTCATTCATAATTTTAATCATAACGATGTAGTGTATTCCCGTTAAAAGCAGTTCGTAGTTTTATCATAAGAGAATAAATGCGGCTCTTTGAGCGCTGTCTGCGATATACGTCCAATTTGTTATATGGCTCGATACATGTATCTTTTTCTCTTTTTTTCTCCTCTTTGTATTGACGTAATATGTTTTTTTGACTAACATCATTGTACTGGAAAATTCGCGTATATTCCACTTGATTCGCGTAACGAACTCTCCAGGGGTTTCTGGCTGAATCTTGAATTTACGAGAAAGTTTACGTCACGTGATTTTGTTTTCTATATAAAGCCGATGCGTAGCGAGATTATTATTATTATGATGATTATTATCGTTGTGAGATAATTTGAAGCGATTCGAGTGGCGGCTCGAGCGAAGGTGATTTTGTTTGGCCACAGGAGGTGGACCGTTAGATTTTTGTGTCGGTGGACAGTTGTTGAATTTATTTTATGCCAGTGGTTGGCAGTTTTGTTCTACAGAGGTAGAATTATTTTGTGTTGATCGAATCAAGTTATAGCGTTGAGTTCGCTTTGCAGTGTGGCAAAGCGTGGAATAGAATTTCGTCGGTCGTGATTTTGTAATACATTTGCTTTTATTAGAGACAAGGGTCTCTGTTTGTTGCGAAAGGAATCTTCAACGAAATCAATCCGAGCTTTCGTTAACCAACTGTATAAACCGTCAGGCTCATAGCAAAACTACTTCTTGAGCCGGAATAAAATAAAATTTAGACACAGCTTTGTTTCAGCGCAGGTATTCGGGTTACCTAGCTCAACTGGTCCTTTGGGATTCCCAAACAAAGTTTGTGACACAGTGCATTTATCAAATTTATCTGAATGATTTTAAAACTTACTTGGAAGTTATGTAATTCTAAACAATTTTTTATGTATTTTCTTTGTTAATTTCAATCTGTTAAGAAATGAAAATTAGCGGTATCCGTTTGTCAATTGTTCATTAATTTGCAACGTTAAATTTTAAATAAAATTAATGTGCATGTGTAAATATTTGTAGATATTCAATGCAAGTAGAATTTCATGATGCAAATAATAAAATTACAAATGTCACCTTGTCGGTTTCCGAAGTAATTGTTACATCGGCAGATGACGTGGCAAAAAGGAATTCTAAACAAAATATATCATTAATTGTCGCTAGTGCAGGAAAAAGCTTAAGGAAAAAGTGTTAAAATAAACAAATTGGTTTTTTATAAAGCAAATAAAAGTACTGTAATAATAGTAGCTACAATGCAAAAATCTTACTTATAGTTTGCGATAGATACTAAAGCTTTAATTTAAAAATAACAGTATCAAGAAAAAAAAGTTTTCTCTTCGGAACGTTTTAAACTTTTCGTTGTCGCTCAGGCAAAAAGGTTGCATGTGTATTATTGCGTGTCAAAATGACGTAAAACGCGTGAAGTGCCGCGATACCCAATACAATAAAAAGACTACGCTTCTGAACAGACAAACATGATTTACTAACAAGCAATGCTTCATAATGTGAGATTGCTTCCTCTTCATAATATTTCCCGCTGCACATTAGGCACAGCTGTTTCACCGCCAACGTTTGCAACAACGTCTACTTTATTGCAGAATTAATCTAAACTATACTATTTATGATGCGAGCCAGTGTTATTGCAAAACTTTACACGCCATTCTCTTCCCTCAAGTGCGATCCAATAATTATTTTTCATACAGAAGTTTGTTTAAAATCTTAAATAAGATTGCGTCTCGGAATGGAAAGAAGAGCTGCAATCTTTCTTTGTCATTATACACGAACAAAGTGTTTTGGAAATAAAATAAATTTAATGGAACCGAATTGATGATACATACTCATTTCATACGTGAATATGCTTAGTTCGCGTTCTTCACCTCTGTAACTTTTCATAAAGCATAAGCGCTGACCATTCTAGCAGCGGCTCGCGATAAAAAATTAGTTTTTACGAAACAGTTTGGTTGTGCCACACCACAGCGTATTCAGAAAAACCCCAACTGGTTAACTAACCATTTTTGCTCTTTCTAAATTATTTTCAAAACTTTCATTAAGTAAAAATCCAAAACTATATTAAATTAAAATCCGCATGACTATGAAAATATGAAAAGAACTCTCAATAAATTTTAAAGGAAAATATAATGAAAGCCAGTGTTCGCTCATCCACACAAGCTGCAAAGCCGCAGCAATTCCAAATATCTTTCCAAATATCCCAAATATTTTCCTTTAATATGTAATATCAAGTATACCACAACTGACTCTATTTGTTTGGAACCGAATAGAAATGGCTAAAATAGGCCTATAGTGAGAAATAAACAGCAATAAATTAAGTGCTCTTAAATCACATACTGATCTTTTTGTAATTAATTGTTTTATGCTGTACTTGCATGTAGTTATGATATTTGTATTTGAAAATTAAGTTTAATTGATGCTAAAGTCATAGCGTTCTTCTAAAGCTACAGATTGAAATGTTTACTTTAAATAAGCATTCTATTAGTTTCTTTTGATATAACCAAAGGTAAAGCTATATTTTTAATTGGTTACATTAGCTTTGAAATGGTTTACTATATTATAAATGTGCTGCCATCAAGTGCATATCTCACTACTTTAAAAAAAACAGTTTGAATGTTAACATTTCATTCTTTTTTTTTTTCATATTAACAGCTTATTAGTAATCAAAGTCAAAGAAATAGGCGGGAAAAATTTCACACCCTCCAAACACTTTTCACTTAATTCTAAACCAGACAATTTTGATGAGTAATTGTGCATAGACGACTAAAATCTGGTATTGTTCTTTTCATTTTTTAAAAATTATCTATCATGTTATGTAAACCAGTGCTTCTTAAACCTTTCGCGCCTGCGGCACATTTTGGGAATTTTTCGAAATTGGCGGCACAGTTAGATCAGCGCACAGATCTTGATTTCTGGATTTTTGTTGCTAAAATGCAGTGATCTCTAAAAAAAGGTTGCGTAGCAATTGCCTAATGTTTTTTAAGTTTCGCGGCACCCTTGCATTTCTTTGGCAGCATATTACTAAGAACCACTGATGTAAACAAAGATCTACTTTCAAGAATTCTTTCAAAAATAAGGTTTGATTATGAATTAGCAATGCTGCATAATGGGAAAAGTTTTTAGCGTTAAACAATCTAAAAAATTTTGATGATATTAGAAAAACGTCCAAAGCACAATTTTGTTTCCATAATGTTTTGCATAAAAAAAAGCTTTCAAACTTCTCTGTAATCAACTAAGGGTCTTTTCTAATCTGCATTGAACTTACTTAGCTACAAGTTGCTTTTTTTAGGTAAAGCTTTTAAATGTGATCTTTACATGCAAATTTAACAATTTGACTAAGCATTATTTTGACGATGTAAGTTTTATATTTTGGCATTTTGATATGATAGGTTGTATTCTGATGTTAAACATTCTATCTATTATTTTTATTTGCTATTTTTGTCATGTTACAACCCTGGCGTTATGATTGGTTTTCTTTTCTTAAAAGATCACTATATGCAAAAATTAAATTATCTTTTTGGTGTGCTAGTATTTTTCGACCTTCTATGATAGTTGTTAGATTTTAGAGTTTACGTTAAATCTATTTACTGTAATCTAGATTTTTAAAATTTATATATTGCTTAATGCTTTGTTTAAAATCATACACAAAAGTCATTTAATTGACAGTTTGACACTCAAAAATATAATCTTATTTCGGTATCACCTTATTTGGTTTTGCATAAATAATCACTTAAAGTCATAGGAGCTTGATGAGTTTTATTTGCGCTTTTGAATTTTCATTTGTGTTATATTTTTTTTCAGGTACAGTAACCTTGAACATAATAGCCACAAGAGTTGAATATGTATCGATTATTTAGATATTTTAACCGGTACTACAACAATTGATCGAACAACACTTGATCGAAGTGACAGTTGATAAAAAAAATTATTTATTTATATATTATCTGCGATTAAACACTATCTTTGTTATTGTAAATTAGATTCATAAAAAGCAGAGACCATCAGTAAGAAAATAGTTTGTTTTTATTTTTTGTAATCTTTTGCCAATGTCAAGGTTAGAGTTTCTTAAAACGGTCCCGGAACAAAGCATTTTTAGGGGGTAACAAGTAGATCCCTTGTCATGGTTACGTTTCGTTAGATGCCTATTGCTGCCATTTTTTTGCATTTTTTTACATTGTAGTAGCGTATTTAAAGGGGGGAATTTTTAATGGCCCCATTCTTGAAGATCCCTTGGAGAAACCAGGGACAGATTCAAAATGAAAACCTTTTTTTAGAAATTACTATGTTTTTACAATTTAGGATGAGAGTATATTTTTTTAACCATATTACAATTACAGTACATACAGCAATATTCATGCTAAAACAAAACAAAAATAAACCATAAACGTTTTCGGCTTACATTAGCCCTCTTCAGATGAATAAAAATAAAATATTTAGAAGTTTTGTCATGTAATTTAAAGATCGAGGTTAATGATCCGATTACATAGTTGTTTATAAATTTTTCGCACCAGGTTTTCATAAAAGGAATTGTTGAAAATTGATTTAAAAATTCAAACACAAAACAAACGCAAACCAATACACCATGTAAAATCCAAATAACAAAAATAACTTGAATGTTACGTTATTTGGATTTTTCGTGGTGTATTGGTTTTACAGTTGTTTTGTGTTTGTTTTGCGTTTGAATTTTTAAATCAATTTTTAACAATTCTTTTTAAAAAAACCTCGTGCGACAAATTTGGTAAACAGCTGTGCAATTAGGTCATTGACCTCAATCTTTAAATTACATGACAAAACTTCTAAACATTTTATTTTATTCATCTAAAGAAGGCTAATGTAAGCTAAAAACTTTATGGTTTATTTTTATTTTGTTTTAGCATGAATATATGTGTTTGTAATATGTTTTTGGGTCAAAAAATTGTCAAAAGCGGGCCAGATTTGAAGTTGTAAATTTCAATTAAAAAGTGTCATTTCAATTAAGTGTTTTTTCAATCAGATGTCATTTCGATCAAGTGTCGTTTCGATCAACTGTCGGGTCACAATTTTAACCAATATTGTTTTTCACTGTCTATTTTTATCAGCTTGTATTGTTTTTTCGCTTTTGTTTTTGTTGGCACGGTTAAAAAAATAGAAATTAACAATCAATCTGAACATTTAATGTTATACATTTTGTTTATAAAGATATTTTTACTATTCTCTTCGAACTAGTTGACTATCTCACTGCTTGTTTGCCAATCTAGTCATTTGTAAGGATTACTTATATTGTCCAAATGCCTCATGTTTATAATTATATCATATTCATCTTTGTTTGTCAAGTTTTAAGAGTAAATGCGATGCTTAACGCTGGGTGGGTAAGTTTTGGTCATGAGGTGCAATTAATCAATTAATCAATAATCTGATAATTAATCAATCACAAAATTTTACTATTCACAGCACCCCAAGCAATTGAAAATCATACACTAAGGCGATTCGGAACCTCGGTTGAGAACCATTGGTTTAAGTATTAACCACTTGCTGCATTGCAGCACTTCCTAGTTTTTACTTGCCAGCTTCCTCTGGGGAAAAACGTTTTGGAGCAACTGAGTAAAGTAAAGCCATTCATAAAGCAATGCATTTCAGTGTGCTTTAATTTAAAACCAGTGTAAAAGTTTTTTATTTTATTTTTATTTATTTTATTGCTATATTTATCCTCCTGACTCGCAGGAAAGTGACGAAAGCGCTAATACATTGGATAGGCAACTACTCCGACCTGCTTCCGGAGATGCTAAAGTATTGCTTTCCGCTTAAAATTAGTAGAAATATGAATTTAATTTAGAACTGCTTGCCAAAACCGCCACGCAAAGAAAAGCGTGCGTAAAGCGTAAAGCGTCCTCCCAAGGACACAACAGAATGGCGTGAGTAGGTTTTGAACCGAGATCATGTCGATCACAATCCCAGTGCTTTAACCATTCGACCACGCTGCCGACTAAGTTGCTCCAAAAATAAATAAAATCTTTAAAATCAAGTTTTACAAAATTTTTGTAAAAAAATTGTCAAATCAATTTGTAGCTTTTGTCAATTTTTATAAAACCTTGTTTTCTAACCTTTCAAACATTGTACTTGATCGAGTCCATCCCACACAGCCGCAGCTAAACACTTCGTTTGTTGCTTCGATGGCAATTTGGTTCCATTTAAGTTTGCAAGGAAACTACCATCTTTGCAAGCGAAACTACCGATGTCATTGTACATGGAAGATGTGGAATGCACAACCACCAATGAATCATCGGTACAATCTTAATGAAAAGAAAAAGTAAATTAACTCATGGAATATAAAACAAAGTGTTTATTTGATACGAATGCTTTTATAGTCTGTCCAAAAATGACTTTTCAAATCCCTTGATTGTCTTTTGTCAGTTTAAATATGTTCTACATTTATGTATTAAACTAATTTTAGAAAAAAATACCTTTGAGATTTGATTCGAGAAAATTTGTTTGAAAATTAAAGCTTTCGGCAACGTGGTCGAGTGGTTTAAGCGCCGTGTTTATGATCAACATGGTCTCGGTTCAAAAGCTACTCGCGCCATTCTGTTGCACCCTGCGAAAGACACTTTACGACACATTCCCTTGCTTGATGGTCTTGGCAAACAGTTCTACATTTCATTCATATCTTTATTAAATTTCAAGCGGACAGCGATATCTTAGCATCTCCGGAAGAAGGTCGGGGTAGTTACTTGCCTTATGTGTTAGCGCCTCCGTTTATCCTCCTGACTTCTATTTTTATCAATAACGCCTCCGTCGCTTTCCTGTGAGTCAGGAAGATAAATACAGAAATAAATTAAATAAATAAAATAAAATTTTAATTTAATTTATTTTATTTTAACATAAAAGTTTTAGAGAATGTAATTTGATTTAAATCATTGCATTATTTACAACTGTTAACTTACGGTTAATATTTGTGTTGCTAAAACCACAATTGTACATGTTGCCAACAGAGTTTGAAACATTTTTGTCATTAAAGAATTCCAAGACCTTTGCGACAATAATTTAAAGTACCACAAGCAGCTAGATGCTTGTTTTGTTTACTTTAAGCCGCGCCTGGATCTTGATCAGAATTGATTGCACATGTTTTTCTGCCACACAAGTTCCTCCACCACACAAGTTCCTTCTCCATACAAGTTTTTCTACCACACAAGTTCCTTCTCCACACAAGTTGTTCTACCACACAAGTCATCCCACACACACAAGACTAAAGAATGACGCAAGCAGGTTTTAAATTGCAAATATTTTGATTACTGTATTTCCCATCATTACGGCGCTCTTAACTGTCGGGTAACGCTTCCGACAACTTGGTTTGATTTGGATTGCAGTAAAATGAAAAAGAAAAACAACATAAACATTGTTCACTAGATAGACGTTTGGTGGTACAGAATTTGAAGATCGCCTGAAGTAAAAGATTTTTCTTCCCAAAGCTTTTCATCTGACATTCTTTAAGGGAAATCGTCAAAATAAAGCAGAAATGAAACCGAACTGGATTATAAAGAGAAAAGCAGAGTTCTCAAATGGCTACCCGGAACATGCAATCGGCTTTCAAACGAAACCTTCAACAACTAAACTCTATTCCGGTTTACACAGTGGAAAAGTGCCCAGTCTACCTACAAATCCCATGGATTGGAAATGTCTCGATTAAGTTCGAAAAGCAGATTACGTCTGCTGTGAAACGCTGCTTTTTCTCCGTCGAACCACGTGTTATTTTTAACACCCGACAGCTCTTACCAGCAATTAAGAAAGACGTGTTACCTTCCACCATCACAGCAATGTTATATGAGAACTCTGCTTTCCTCTTTATAATTAAGTTCGGTTTCATTTCTGCTTTATTCTGACGATTTCCCCTGAAGAGTGTCAGATGAAAAGCTTTGGGAAGAAAAATCTATTTACGCCATTGTTCACTGGCTTGCTTAATCTAGTGCCCACGACCGGTGTGCCGCGGAAAACGAGAATCTAAACACACTTTTAGAAAAAAAATGTTTCGTCGTGCCGCAATAGTGGAAATGTTTGGAAGTTGGTTAGGGCGTAAAAAATATTGTTAAACACTGGCTTCATCAACGATCCAATTGCTATAATTTCAAGCATATATTCGCTTATTTGTTATTTCCTGTTATTATAAATAGCTGCAAGTTAGTTCAGTTTGATAACACTTTGACTTGTGAGTAGAAGGTTTCGAGTTTGATACTTAGTCTTCCTGAGTTGTTTATGTATTGCTCTTAGGAAAGGCATTTAATGGCGAATTGTTCTATGAGTTTGGGCGGTTTACCTACAGCGGTGATTCCACTCAAAATAGAAAGCAGTATATTGGCCAACACAGCGATATCACGACTACTATAAGAAACTTCACGGAAAATTTGTAAAGGGTATCAAGTTTCTTACCAATAATAATGACTACACTAATGCAGAAAGCAGCAAACAGACCATACGGCCAATAAAAAAACTGTTAAACTTTATAAAAAAAATACGTGTATATAGGAATTAAAAGGTAACTTTACAAAAGAACATAGTTTATAAATGCAAAAGTTTCATTTATTTCATAAGCAAAAGTCCAATCTGCTATATATTAATTTATGTATCAAAGTATTATTAACAATAGCAACATTATCCTACTTTTAGCATTAAGCTTCCATCTTCCAAAACCAACTTTTGAAACATTATTTGTACACTCAATTATTTCGTCGATATTTTCGTAGATAGATTGATTAAAAACTATTCCGATTGTTAAACCGATAAAACTCTTGTTACAATAACTAAACGCCGGAACTTTTTGCTTCCGTTCTACGTTTATGCACAAATTGTTTTCAAAAATGACTCCTACTAGACCTGAAAAATCTTCCCACAAACACTGGGTGGGAATAGAATTAAGCTTTATAACCACTTGCAATCTATTCAATCCATAAGCAAAGATATGGTTGAGATTTGGAATAGTTTGACAGGATTGTGGTACAGCACCTTAAAAGAAAAAAACAATAAATTCTATAGCTTTACGAGTCAAGTGCCACAGTTGCTTACAAAGGAAATTGAAAGCTTTAAATAATAATTATTTCGTCGTCATACCAAAAAAGCGAGTATTTATTAAATTAAAAGTCGCTGTGTTCAGAATCAAACATTTAAAGAGTTTTTTGTGATATCAAAGAAGGTCATTTTTACTCTTTTATTCTTTTTACTGCTTTTTCGCTCTTTCGACTACTTTTTTATTATTCTCCAAAACTTAATTTTATTTAACTGGGAGAGTGTAAATAGACACAAAGAATTTTAAAGTATCAACATAACCACTGAACACAAATTTACAAAATTTTTGACTTTATTTGAAATTTATATTAAGTATATGAAATAAAGTTAAATTGTGTTTAATTTTTGTACAAAAACGTGTGTATGTGATAGTTACTCTAAATTTTTTCGTATTTTTGAAAGCTTTTGCTGTGAATAAATAAACTTTTGCCGTTTCAAATAGTTATTTTTTATCACCTAGAAACTCTTTGAACGTATCAATGATCATCCAAACTGTAAATAAATTTTCAAAATGTTACAGAGCTAAGTTGTTTTTAAGCATTTTAAATTCTCACGTGATTTAAGATACACTAAAAAAATCAAAAATGTATATTATGCATTTGTTGAAATTGAACTTTTTTTGTTTGCATGTGATTTTTTTAAATTACGTTTAAAAATGCTTTTTTAACAAAGTCATAATACAATTTTCAACTTCGAAACCAACTTTACAAATAATTTAATCGATAACTCGAATTTCTCACGTTAACATCGGGTTCAAAATTTCTAGTAGGCCTACCAGAAAATTTTATTTAAAAAATGTTTTGTTTTTTTTTATTTGTTACAGTATTGGGATATAAATAAGCTTTTACCTCCAGCAAAGACTATCACTGCAATCAAGGGAATGAAGTTCATATTCAAGTCGAAAAGTTTACTTGTATTGTTATAAACAATTTATGAAAAAAAGTAAGTATTTACTGAAAATCTTTATTAAATTTCTAAATAAAAAAATAGGTTATTGCTTGTTAACCTATTTTATAAAATGTTATTTTAAATTTCTACGAAATGCTTGTATCATAATCTAGGAGTGGCAAATATGGTTCTATGATTGTACTTTTTGAACCATGATTTCAAGTTAAAACTTATTCTCTGGTCGTTGTTTTTCGTTGAACAAATAAAATCAAAATATATAATTTAATTTTTGAAATTATTTTGGTTGAATTTGACTAAATATCGTTTCTGCTGTAACAAATAACTCGGTTGGGAAACATTGATGTAAACAAGACAGTTGTTACTCTCTTATATGAATGTTGTGATTCTAGCAAATAAGCAACGTTTTTATCAACTTTGTCAAGTAGAAGGAGCGCCGTATATTGGCAACTGTGATCGAAATGAACACGGTTCAACTCCTGTTCACATTAAGCTTTTTTCTGTAATAAAACGTACTTTAAGAATAAGCTTTAAATTAGAGTCATATCACAGCAAAAATAATAAAAAATAATAAATGACTGCAATAACTTGTTATTTCCCAAAACAGCTAGAAAAAATCGCTTGAATTTTAAGACACAAAATTTTGTGAAGAATTTAAAGTATTTTTGCATTAAACTTCAAAACAAACTTTAAAATAATCAAAACTGAATCAAAAAGTCAAATTGAATTCAACATAAATTAACCTTTGAGTACAAAAAAAGAGAAGCTGCAAAATGTTTTTGTGCCATTTTGTCAAACTTCTTGATCAAAAAATCAAGTCAATCTTTGTAATTTACTGCTTTGTAATCTTTGTAATTTAATTTGAACCAAAAACCCTCAAAACTCAGAACAAAACATTTTACTTCGAAACTTTTTAACTTTATTGTTCTGCAGCATTTCAAGGCCCCAAACTATTTCCTAATTTTCTTATTTAAGATTGCATAAAATAATTTATTAGCTTTTTAAAATTTCGTTAATCTGCATTGATATACATACCCTTACATTCTTTTATATAATGTCGTTTATTTGTCTTTAAAATAACAAAGTATTCTGAGAAACAAGAAATTTACTGGAATACTGCAAACGATTTTATCTGCATTTTAAATTACAAATACAAATTATAATAATAATATAAAATGTTTGAATAATATAGCTGTGTGAAATTAATCAATGAGATTACATTATGAAAGAAAGATTGTCCTATACATCAGACGAATGAGGAAATTATAGCAAACGCACAGAGACATTGTTTGACAAAAACGTTTCCTAAATTCAGTTTGATGGAAGAGTTTATCAATTAAAATCATTAAGGAAGGGTTAAAAAAGTTTTCTTCCTTTAACAGAGTGTGCAACGTTTATAAAAACAATATTCGTAAAAAAGAAAGCCTTAGACAATATAAAACAACATAGCAAATCCAAAGTAATAAAGTTTCAAAACAATTATACATTAAAAAGTTAAAATATGGTTTTTATATTATTTTGTGAGTATGCTTTTTTGTAAAAAATTCGAAACGAAACATTTTTTACTATAAATATTGACGTTGTCTCTTTGTGGTTGTCAACCTGTCACAAATGTCTTTTTCAAATCAGATGTTTCCGAGCAACTTGTTAATATAAAGAACAACCGTGCCAACAATATAAGTTTGTATTCTCTTGATCAGAACCAATGAATGGAGCTCTTCATTCTGAACTTGAGTTTTTTTAATATAAAAGAAGTCTCATGAAAATATCGGAATTGGGTAACAAGTAAACAAATCATAGTGATTCCAAAAACTTAAAATTATTATCTTTCAGCCATTCACCAGAAGGTCCTTTTCTAATAACATATGAAAGCAGATCTTTTCAGTGATGGAAAGAATCTTGCAACTTTGCAATCAAAACATCTTTTAACTCACCCTTCTGCATTTGCACGATAGCGCGATTATAGATACTACAACGTAGGCTACAATTACATTGACCCGATGTAGCTATCAATCAATTGCGCGTTCGTGCGTCATTATCTTGAGTGATTCAACATCAAGAAAGCATTATTTTACATAATTATTGTTATTTTCAGGGAAAACATTGAATTATTCAGTGTATTTTCCTTTATCCTTTGGTTTTTTTGTCCTTCCTTTTTGCGGGGGCAGCAGCTCAAATTGGGATTTCTGAGCATCCCGATCTCCTGCAACTAGCGGCAATTTTGCTGATGGTTTTCCAAAACGTGATCAGACCAGGTCTTCAACATAATTCCGCCAGCGAGCTCTGGGTCGCCTTCTAGGCCTTTTGCCACTCGGAAGAGCATCCATTAGTTGCTTTGCTGTTCGCTCGTGGAACATTTGTGTCACATGGCCATACCAGCGCAGTTGCAATCGTTTTATGCGGAGTAGTAGCGGTTCGATGTTGAGAGATTGACAAATCTCAATGCTTTTAACCTTGTCTAAACCTCTCACTTTTCACAAGAAACCTATTTCGGTTGTCTGTACTCGAAATCTCACTCTTTCAGTCATTACCCAACACTCATGACCATAGGTGAGAATAGGAACAAAAACCGATATCAAAAGCAGAAAGCTTTGCTTTTGTAGACAGCTCTCGTTTTAGTACACAACTGATCAGTAAAGTTGGCGCATTATTGCACTTGCTTTTCCAATACGTTTGTCCAATTTGTTATCCTGTCTACCATCACTCGAGAATGTGACTTAAAAATACTTAAACATCTCCGTCTACTTGAGAGTTACTCCATTTGTTTAAAAAAAACACTGGACAGAATGCCTTGACAAACACATAATCTCAGTTTTAGCCCTACAAATTTTTATTTTAGCATCCAAGCATGCATCAGAAGCCGATCAAGTACATATTGGAGATCACTTTCGTTCGAGCTTAACAATGCAAGATCATCTGCAAACAGCAGGCGTAACACATTACACTCCCCAAATGTGACGCCACTACTGGAGGAACTGTCTCTGTCTATCTTGTCCATGTATATAATGAACAGAAAAGGAGAAACAACAAAGCCCTGTCGTGGTCCAACACTGACATTAAAAGACTCTGTTTTCATGCTATTGACAAACACACTTCTGACTGTTTGTATAACGATTTGATATCAGCTAATAGCTAACCTCTCACGTCATACTCCAGCAGTATTGCCCATAGCTTGTCTCTTGGAACACGGCAATATGCTTTTTTAAGGTCTACAAAGCATGTATACACCTCTTTGGCATATTCCATTGATTTCTCAAAAACTTGCTGAAGGATAAAGATCTGGTCCATTGGTGGATCTGCCAGGACGAAATCTACATTGTGCATCCTGAAGTTAAGATTCGACTATTTCGCGACATCTCTTTCGAGGCACTTTGCATAGACTTTTCCAGAAAGACTTAACAAAGAAATGCCCTTGTAGTTAGTGCATTTTTTGTTATTTTCTTTTTTGTGAATAGGTATCGACACACTGGTCTGCCATTGCTTTGCACCTCATCAGTTTTCCAAGCTACTTGGAATATACAAGTCAGCCAACGAACCCCAAAGTGTTCATGGTCTTTAACATTTCATCTTCACCTGGGGCCATGACAGCTTTCAAAAATTTGATTGCTGTGCTTACCTCTGCTTCGGTCAGATAAACTTTTTTACCAATTTGTTCCCTGGATGTTTCCAAATGTTGGACTGTTACTGGATTTAAGAGCTCACAAAAGTATTCTCTCCAATGATTTAGGATTCCTTTTTGATGTTTCTGAATCACACCATTAGTATCCTCGATGAAGGTAGCAACTGGTGTTTGTTTGCCGCGCAAACGACGTATGGTTTGCCAAAATACTTTGTTTGCTGATCTGTTTTCTGTATCAAATTATTGTCCAAATGCTTTCAATGACTTTTCTTTAGATTGTTTGACAATAATGGCGGCAGTCTTACGTGTTGCGGAGTACCGCAATCGAAGCTGCTTAGATGACTTGTTTGATAACCAAGCTTTAAACGCAGTTTTCTTTGTACGGATAGCTTCTCTAACTTCTTGGTTCCATCAAGCAATTCTTTTCTTACCACTCATTTGACCTCCCACATGTTTGCAACTACAACCAGCAGCTGCAGATGTAATGACTGCCGATATAAATAAATCCCACTCAGTCTCAACGTCATCAATATATCAGGGAGTTCTCTGATTAGGAAAGCAACTTTCTTTCAAAAGTATGTCTCACTTTTTTGTCGGCTAGTAATTCCCATTTCATTCTGTATGCTCGTCGTGCTCTGAATCTTTTTCTTGTTCTCAAATGGTTCATGCCTCTTGGAATACAATGATGGTCGGTAGACAGTTCAACTCCTCTTTTAACACAAACATCGACCACAGAAGAAAACAAATCCGCTGAGACAATACAGAAATCAATGATAGAACGCTGTCATATCAAATGTCTGTACCAAGTGTACTTGTGAATCTTCTTGTGCCGAAAAAAGGTATTCATTATGCACAGTTTGTTCGTGGCACAGAACTGTAGCAAACAACTTGCGTTTCTGTAAATGTTGGAATCTCCTTGTCATCCGATAACACCCTTGCATGTCTTGTCGTCAGTATCCACATGTGCATTAAAATCACCAAGTAGGACAATTGATTCTGTAGATGTCACTTTCTGTAAAACAACACCTACTTTATTTAAGAAAGGATGGTACTTTGTTTCAGCGTTTGGTATGTACACCTGCACAGTGACCACTCCTGTAGCCTAAGCTTGAGGAAACATGGTACTATTCCTCCGAATGAGATCCAATCAGTGACACAGTGGGCCAAGCGAGTTGTGACAAAAATGCCTAACCCTGCATGTGCAGACATGGTTAATCTACACTCGTACACCTGAGTAGAAAAGCTTCCAGTGGTCATTGAACTCAACCGTATCAGAGCCATGACACTTGGTAGAGGAAACTCCAACAATATCAAGATGATATTGCTTTGCTTCTCCGTTTCTGTTCTTTTCCATTGAGTGAAGTGACGTTCCAGTTTCCCATGCAAAGATCCCGATGGTTGGGACCAACTCGAGTACAGATACTGTGCGCTGCTCCCATTTACCCCTCCAAACGCGTAGGGAATGCATTAATGGGTTTTCAGTTACGATCAGCTTGTGGGGGAGAATGTCGCTTACTTTTCAAACGGGCCCTCTGCCTAAAGCCCAAATACATACCTTTTCATCCTAATTATTTTGACCTTCTTTTTATCTAATAAATGTTAGATTGCTTTTGATCTATATCTCACTTTTGACCTTACCGCGATGAGTAGCCCTGAGAGGAGTTGAAAACTCCAGACGGCATCACTTTTATAATCATGCAAAACGCAAACCCCTCCACCACGCTAAGGTAGCAATCTATTGGAGAGGTTTTACACAATTAGTTTTATGGAATTGGAGGCCATTTTATCACAAAGTTTGAAAAAATTTTCTGTTGTTTTGGACTCTGTTGTTTAAAATTTACCGCATTTAATTCATTTTCTTGACCACCTGCCTCAGTCATATTCAGTTTAAGTTTCTTGCTAACTAATGCTTTTCGGTGGAGAATACAATGAATTGCTATGCATTTTTGAAAAAATTGTTTTTTTCTTTTAATCACATCCTTCTGCAAGCCTTGCATAGCTGCAGTACCATTTGTAGTCACAGCTTTGCACTGTGACCAATCTAACCCTTTTGTTAGGTTGTATGCGTAAATGTTTGCCTCTTTGGAAATGGCCAACAGGTTTGAAACCAACGCGCTTTTGATTTTTGCGCTGAATAATCAGCGCTGTCTTGTAGTGCCTTCTCGCGTGGCAGTTTGGCATCTAGTGATGCCACGTTGTATTGGGCAATAGTTTCTTTTTCTTTTGGAACTGGTGGTAGTATTCCACTTAGTGATCGATGAAAGAGATCAAATTTTTAATAGCAGAACTGTATAATTGATTTTGGCTATCTATTTGTTACTCCCTTTGGACATTATCTACTTCTGATAGGCATTTTATTAATCTTATTGATAATCAACTATAACCTTTCTCGTCTGCCCAACATCGTCGGTAATTTTGTGGGCTATGTACTTATGCCACAAGATTAATATAGAAAATAATTGCTTTATAGAAAACCGCTTTCCGACTGGTATTTCAATTATCGCTTTGATTAATAAAAAATAAAAGCTACAAATTTTGGAACTGGTTGCGAAGCGCGTTATGAGGAGTTGGAGCGAGGACGAAGGAAATTTTGCAACTTTGTTATACCCTCTTTCAAAAAACTCGTTCAATTTCTTAAAAATCGTTTAAGCGATTGCTTTTTCTTCAACTGCCTGACAGAATAAATAGCATTTAACCATTTTCTTAGCTTCTATGTCCGGAAATCTACAGAATATTATAAATTGAGACTCGCCGTTTACATCAGTGCTCTCTTCCAACTGTATGCCGAAAGAGGGGGCTTTCAATAATTTCTGCATTGGTTGTTGTTTTAAATCTGTGGATACAGACACATGGTATTTTAACAGTAGCATCAAAAAGTGGAATTTGTTTAATTTTATCAACTGCTTTTGTGCTGTTATGAATTACGTCGGCTTCGATTTCTAAACAAGGCAGCACTACAAATTCAAGTTTTGTGTATGGGCGTTTGACTTTCATCATACGATGTGACATTTTCAAAGATGCCAATAAAAAGTTATTTTTATGGATTGACTGGTGTGACAAACAATGCCAAGCATTGTTTTACAGGCATCTTCAAAGATGTCGCATGCTAAGAATTGTTTGTCACATCCGTCACATGGTCACATTGTATTTGTCTGGTGTCATAAACAATACTTAGCATTGTTTTTTCTGTCTGCGAAGAAAAATTTTCCAAAAAATCAATTCCAACTTAGTCAAAACTAACTATGTAAGAACTTCAGTCTTGCGACAAACTATTTCTTGAGACGGAATAAATAAAAAATAGACATAGCTTTACTTTAGCGCTGGTATTTCGGTTATCTATCTTAACTAATCCTTTTGGATTCCCGAGTAAAGTTTATCTCATTCTTTCGGTATTTATAAATAAGTTGTTATGCCATAAATCACTTTCTATTGCTAATCTTTGACTAAATCTTACTAAAATCTGGGTTTCAATCATCCCCGTGGACGTCATTAACACCCGCAATCTTTTTTGTACTTTTCCAAAGCTGATAGAAAAATTTCCTTTCCCTCTGTCAGTTCCATATCTCTTGCTGCCATCTTTTGGCAACTTATTCATTGTTTGCAGACTACTAAACCCTATTCTCAATTTTGGATGACTTTTGCTAAATTTGATCCTGAAACTAAAGTTTGTCTTTTTAATACTTCTATTTACACTAATTCTGATTCCCACCGATCCTCACCAAATTTATACAGGAAAAAAATTATCCAAACTGTAACCAAACTAAACCTTTACTCTGAAAGTTTTATAAAATTTAATTTCAAAACCGCATATTTTCACATTCTGAACTTTGAATTAATCTCCCATTCCGCAAACATCAACCATAAAAATCCATAACACCTGGTTGAAAACCTCACACTTTAAACCACTATCCTTTTTTTCTCAACTTGGAGAAAAAATTGGCTACCGAACAGCCAAAAATGGCTTTTCTGGGGATGTTTCTTTCTCAAACACAAAATGGTCTTTTTTTTCCATCGCTTTTAAATGCAAAATATCTCTTTCTTTCCTTCACCACCCTCATCGCCTTTTTATTGGATGCTCCTTTTGCCAAGTTATTAATTTCCTGCCTTAAACTTTTGCTATCTCAAACGCTTAAAACCAGGCGCGGACTGACAAATCAATCAATTGGACCATGCCGGAGGGTCCGGCACTGCAAGGAAGCCCGCCTGGCTGCCAATAAAATTACCAAGGATATATTCTAATACATGCAGTCTAATTGGGCCACTCAGCTGCACGTCACACAGCCTCTCCACTTTCAACCAAGTTCCAACCCGGTTAACTGAAAATTTTGCAAATTCACATCATGCTTGAGTGATCAAGTGAACTTTGAAACTTTAGAAGCAAGTTTTTAACTCACTTGCAATATGTGGATTGACTCGGTTATATCCAAAGCTCGCTTAATCGTAAACCGGGTTAGAAGCTAGGGAGCTGGAATTTGGAAATTGAAAAGTTGATAGCAAAACCTAACTGCTGTAATTTCTTCGATTGTACCGTTAGAATCCTTGTGCACAGTTTTTCAGACTAAGTTACAGGTTTTGTTGCTTGTCTCAGTAACCTACCGGAATGTTAGCACAACTGATGTCCAGAGCCGATTGGTCGTAACTAATCACCGGTCATAGCCAGTTACATTTTTGATATCGTTCGGAACCAGTATTTTATATTTTTTATTATCAACAATGAATATTGTGAAAAGGCTTATAGTGTGCGTCTCATACATTGTTGTCGCTATTCGTGTAAATCAGTCTTTTGAATTTTCTGGTATCGACTTTTCTTTATGCGTTACTAATTTATTTTTAATTTTATTTAATCTCCATACTTACCCTCCTGACTTTAAATTTAGAACTTCTTGCCAAGACCACATAGCAGGGGAAAATGCGGTAAAATGTCTTTCCCAAGGACATAACAGAATGGCGCGAGTGGGTTTTGAACCGAGACCATGTCGAATCACCATCCCGGCGCTTTAACCACTCGACCAGCTGCCGACATTAAAACTGCCGAGATTGTTCGTCTCATATATTGTTGTCGATATTTATGTAAATCAGTCCCTTGAATTTTCTGGTATCGACTTTTTTTCATGCGAAACTAATTTAAAGTTGGGAACACGGTGAATTGTGATTTTTCTGCTCACGGTTTGATATTTAGCACATGGTATAGCAGCCGTTTGTAATAGCATGCGTTTGCTTCATTAGTTTTGATCGATATCATAAACAACAGTTGAACAGTTTTCTTCATTTGGATTGTTTAGTGCTGCATTTGTTTAATTAGTTAAAATAAGATAACTTTGTCGTGATAGCAGGTGTAACATGATTTCAAATTTAGTTTACAGTTATGCGTGTCAATAATATTGAGGCTAATACACTTTTTAGACAGCAACATATTAGTATGTAACACCATACCAGATTTGATATCGCTATATGTGCTTCATTTACAGATAATAAAATTGCCTTGGTCAATATCTACTGAATAGAGAGTAAGTTACAGCTAGCTCCAGAGTCCTTGCGGTCAATTGGTCAAATAAA
This sequence comes from Diplosoma virens, assembly GCA_963680785.1. NCBI lineage: Eukaryota > Metazoa > Chordata > Ascidiacea > Aplousobranchia > Didemnidae > Diplosoma > Diplosoma virens. The sequence goes on along the minus strand of OY796896.1, from coordinate 40,779,477 downwards.
GGCAGGCAGACTAGATTGGTGCGCCTTGATGATGATGATGATATTTTATTCACGCTTAGTAACAATATTTAAGTATATGCAATGTACATTAAGCAAAGCATGAAAAGGAAACGCGACACAACGACGAACGTTAAACATGCAGAAAGTAGAGAGAGGGGGTAAGAAAGAGAAAAAATAAGAAGCACGGCCGCGTTACCTAATTCAAACTAAATATTATTATTTAAAAAGACAAAAAAGACACAAAAAAATGACAAGCCAAAAAAAAATGACAAAATAAAAAAATAAATAAATAAAATGTGCAGTGCAGGAACGGTTATGTAAATCATTGGGAGGCACAACCGCCCTATATAGCTAACTATAAATTTAGCTCAACTGAGCATGGTGAGTAAAGAAAACCTCCCGAAAAGAAACCTCACCAGGTCCGGAAACCTTTTCTGGATGCACTGCAAATACAAACATAAAAAGAAAACAAAATATACTTATATATATATACATTATGAAGAGAGAATAAAGTATAAAGTTTAGAAAAGCATACAACATGCCAACTGTGTAAATTGATTTGAATAATCAATTAAAAAAAAAATAAATAAATAATAAGGTTGATTGTCCATTCAACGGTTTGAATTTGTTATATCAATTGATTCCAATTTTCTTACGTAGCATACACTCTTTCTTGATAGAGATTGAAAATGTTTTGAAGATTGTAGCCTGATTGAGAATTGATAAGAGAACCAATGTTGATGATTGTTCTTTAGAAAGACATGTGCTTGAATTTCCTGAATTCATTTTTATCTGAAATAAAAATGCTTTCCCGCAGTAAGTAGCTCACTGAAATCATTAAATTTAGATCTTATTGAATATTTAATTATACACTAATTCTAGTTTACAGATGTATAAAAGCAATACCTTCATGCACTGTCAAGTTATGGCGCCGAAAAGACAAAGCGCCATTAAGACCTGGTTATAGTTTTATAACTTAATTTGTAAAATCTTTTATTGATCCTTATTTATATTGATTCATTGAGTAGGAATTTTTTAAGATTGTTTCTGAAACATTTGAAAGTCTGGTTGCTAGTTTTTAAATTGGCTGGGAGAAAATTCCAAATGAAAGGGCCTTGATAAGAAAAAGATTGTTTTGCAACAGTTGTTTTACAATGATGTGTTATGTATTGAGCTTTGTTTCTTGTATTGTATTTGCATGGATTTAAATGCAAATTACAACTAAAAGCAGGAGATTTGTTTCCACCTTGTATTAGTTTGAACATAAGGGACGCCGTTTCCAATTTATATAATTGATTTATTTTTAAAATGTTAACCACATACTAGTCCGCCCTTTCATATATAAATGCATTATATAATATAAAGAACACATTTACGTATACATACATTTTTAAAGATTTGCTGTTGCAGATGCTTTGTGCTTTTTGCATAAATTTTAAAGTTTTAATTATAAAAGTTAATTTTATTCAACATATATTTTTCTTTTTATCTTTACCAGGTAGCTAAACCCTATTTAATGATGTCTGACTACAAGCATGAAAGTGGTGCTCAAAAGAGAAAAGAGAAAAAGGAAAGAATATCCCAGATAAGAAAGACAACCAATAAAATTGATACATTTTTCATTAAGAAAGCTACATCCTCTGAGCAAATCAAAGATGCAGCTGACTTTGGCATACAAGACACAGCATTAACAGCTGCAGAAGCACCTTCTGAATTTGAAATTACCCACTATTCTGCTGAACCCCTTGATCCCTCATACCCAGATAAGACTGAATTCGGTGGGTCACTTGCTGAGGTTTCAAGATCTGATTCCGACAACCAATACACAAATTACACCTGCAAAAAGTGCGTATTTTCTTAAACCACATACCAGCCATAATGCCTCTATTTCACAGGAGATATTCTGGAAATTCAAACTAGCCTGCAAGTAACATACCATTCAATAGTACTCTTGTACATGACCGAAAAAGCATTACGGGCGTGAACATTAACAGAAAGTGTGTGACATACAATCAAGAAAACAAGACTTTGCATTGCTCTTTTTGTTTGATGTATGCTCCCGAGAAAATTTGAAAAATGCACATGATCCAGGGACGTTCTGATTGGTGACATATCACAATAAGACTGGATGCCTGCGTCCCACTCCAACGGACCGCCTATCCATACTTTTAGGCATCCAGCCAGCTGAGCTTTGCCGACTGGGAGCGACACTCTCCTTGGACCTCCGTGGATTTCTGGACCCTGACGATATCTTGTATCGTCTTTTAAGTGGGTCCTCGGATACTCGTCAAGTGAGACTAAGATCTAGACGCTCATTTGTGCCAGCCGGGTGGAATCTTTTGGTAAACCTTACTGGACTTAGCATCCGCGTTTTTAAGTGGACAAATCATAAATGGATTACGAAGTACTGTGAAAAAGTTTCCAGGTTCCATGTTTTGTGCCCAGGACCGGTGCCAGGCCCGTTGGGAAGAGCTTGTCCCGAGCAGCTTGGTTTAAGCTCAATTACCTGCGAACTGGTGTTGGGCGATTTCATTCGTCCATGCACAAATGGGGCCTCCCTCCTTCACCGAATTGCGAACCGCAGACCATGTTCTAACAGCGTGCCCTATACATTAAGCACCACATGGAGCACGAGGTCTCACGGTTTTCGATGACAAAACTCGATGGTGGCTTAACAACATCACTGCCAGCATCTGATCCGGGCAGTGCAGCAGCCTGGGGTAGTAAAAGGATAAACCCTCGGCTCCAGTCCTGTTTGTGTCTGACCTGGAGTGGACGTTCTTCCAAAAGACAACAACGACGACAACAAGACTGTTTGAGCATGAAAAGACCAACTGTTATAAGCATTCTACTGATGCATATTTTCTGAATGCTTGTGAAAGATCCATTAAACATGATTTATTAAAGGAACAGCTCTCCTTAAGAACTCAGCAAGTGCTTCAGCATTGCTCTGTTTTAACGTGCGTAATTGATGTAATATTATACATTGGGTTTTAAGTCTTGGCTTACTGCAGCAAACTTAGAGAAGCTGTTGCAACTGTATTTGATGAAAGTAATAATGACAATGGTGGGAATTTTCTAGAGGCTATACAGCTTCTTGCAGAATACAATCAACAATTGCAGGAACATTTACAAAAGATCATTTTCAAGAAAAAACAAAAAGAACCATCGAAGAAAGGGTGTGGCAAATTTGTAAGTTTTTTAAGCAAAGTAACTGAGACTAAGATAATAAATATTATTTCAAACATGTTCAAAAACAAAAATGTCAAGGAGGTGAAAGATGCAGGGCTGTTTTCAGTACAAATGGACTCTACCTAAACATTTCGTCCCATGATAAGTTAGCCATTGTCCTTAGATATGTTGTTGGGGACAGAGCTAAGGAAAGATTTGTTCGTCTGGTAAATGTGAATAATTCAAGTGGGAAATAGTTGCACACCCTGCTACAAAATTCACTTTCACAGATAAACCTGACACTGGAACAGTGTACTATAGATTCATTTGATGGAGCTATATATAAGTACTGTTTACTCTGGTCTTTAGACACTTATAAAAGCAGCGCGCCCAAGTCACATTCATACTTGGTGCTATGCACATGTTCTGAATCTGGTGATCAGTTACGCAAGCAACATATGTGTCCCAGCAGTTAGTCCTTTTGGTCTGCTTGCTAAAATATCTACATTTTTGAATGATTCCTATAAAAAGTTGATGGTCTGGGAAGAGCATATGCAGACAAAACCAGGAAATAAGAAACGGCTAAGACAAGAGCGCATTGGTCAAACTAGGTGGTCAAGTAGAGGTAGAGCACTTCGAAAATTGTTTGGCAACTACACAAAGCAGTCAACAAAATTTTGTTCAGACTTTCTGATCATCCTTCAGTGCTATTAGTGAGGCACCTGATTTTAAAGGATCAGTTTGCTATGAAGCACAGAAATTGAGTAAAAACTTGCGCAAATTTGAAACCATATCAATGGTATTTACATTCATTTTTATTAGCACCACCAAGCAGAGGAATGTGCCGTAAAGTGTCTTTCCCAAGGACACAACAGAATGGCGCGAGTGGGTTTTGAACCGAGACCGTGTTGTTCACAAGCCCGGCACTTTAACCACTCGACTACGCTGCCGACATTTGAATTTTCATTCGAATTTTTGATATTACAGACAGACAGACAGACCAATTTATTTACGGGGATTGTGGAAACAAAAAACGTAAAAAGAAACACAGTTAATATACTTATTCGACAAAACAACAGTGTACGACAGCACATTTATAAATACGATAAAATAAGAAAAGAAAATAAAATAAATAAAATAACAATAATAACAATAATAATAATAATAAGATAAATATATGAAGATAAATAAATAGAATAAATAATAATGAAAAAAATGACAATCTCGACGGAGACTGCGAAGGGACCGGTTAAGGTCATCAAGTCAAGCAGTCACCGAAAAAACTAATGGGCTATTAGTGCACAGCAATTATTTGCAAGGATTGTAGGTTAGTAGGTTGTCAACAGTATGATTGTAATAAAAAGAATTTAAAATTAATCTTAAATTTATGAAATGATTGATTTTGTAGTTCAATAGGGATAGAGTTCCAAATTTTTGTTTCTTGAAATTTTATTGATCTTTGGCAACGGGACGTAGAGAATTTAGGAAGATATAAATTATTATTAGAGTGAGATCTGGTAGGGAGGTTATGAATTTGGCGGGTTGTAGTAAAGAAGGAAGAAAGATAATCGGGAAGTGCTTTTCGGGAGTGCTGGTGCATAATTTTAGCAATTTCATAAATATGTAAGTCTACTAATTTTAAGATTTTTAGTTTGTAATAATATGGCGAAACGGATGTTTTTGGTGAAATGTTGAAAATTATACGAATGGATTTATTTTGAAGACATTGAAGTTTTTTAAAATAGGATGGAAACGTACTTCCCCAGACCGGTAGAGCATACAGTAGATGAGGGTGTATCAAAGAAAAGTAAAGAAGTCTAAGAGCAGATAACGGTAGAATATGTCGTAATTTGCTAAGGATTCTAACTGCCTTAGCTAACTTGGTTTCAAGTTGGAGAATGTGAGGTTTAAAATTTAATTTGTCATCCAATAATACTCCGAGGTATTTGCATATTTGGGTAGAATTTATTTTGGAATTTCCGTAAGGAAGATTTGGATTTAAACTACGTACGTTAAGTTTGGGAGATATTGGTAGTATAAACGATTTTTGTGAGTTAATTTGAATTTTGTTTGCATTACACCAGTCTTTTAGGCGAGACACTTCGATTGCACAGATATGTTCCAGTGATGTAAAGGAAGAGTGATTTAAAAACAAGCAAGTATCATCAGCGAATAAACGGGGGTTGGTATGAAGAGCATTGGGGAGGTCATTGATATAGATTAAAAAGAGAAGTGGTCCAAGAATTGAGCCTTGAGGAACGCCAATATTAATAGCTTAATATGAAGAAGATGCATTGTTTATAGTTACGAATTGTTGTCTTCTTTAGAGATAATTGTCGATTAGTGAATGAGCTGGGCCTCTTATGCCATAGTGATACAATTTGTCCAGTAAAATTTTGTGACAGACTGTGTCAAAAGCTTTACAAAAATCCATAAATATTAAAGCGGTGTAATGTTTGTTGTTTATGGCATCATAGGCATTAGTTAATATGTCCATCAAGGCGTGGATTACACTGTGGTTTTCTCTAAAGCCGTACTGATTAGGATATAAAATCTTGTTTTTACAAAAAAATTTAGTAAAGCGATTTTTTATTAATTTTTCCAAAATTTTTGATAAGTTAGGAAGTAAGGCAATTGGGCGATAATTTCCTATATTATCTTTATTACCTGATTTAAAAATAGAAATCACTTTGGCAGTTTTAAAGATATGGGGAAAAATACCAAGTTCAAGAGCTTTTCCAAAATAGACAGCTAATATGGGTGCTAGAACAAATGCTCCTATACGTAAAAAAAATTACTAATGTTATCACATCCACAAGCTTTAGACGGGTTTGTTGAAAGTAACATGTAAAAAATTTCGTTAGCCGTTGGAGGTTCTAGGACAATGGAGTGTAAAACTGGATTTTTGAGATAAGCAGAGTAATTGGTGTTGTTTTGATTTTCCATATTTTTATCTAAACTATTCCTGATTTCCACAAAATATTTATTAAATTCTTCTGTTATATCAGATGGATGATCAATAAATTTATTATCGACGTTAATGTTTTTAACAAAAGAGTTAACGGTTTTACGAGGAATAAGTGAATTAATTATTTGCCACACTTTTTTCGGATTGGTGTTATGTTTATGAATATATTCCGTGTAATACATTTTTTTCGACAATTTTTTAACTCTTGTTAATTTGTTAGCGTATTTTTTAAAAAATTGTTTTTCAAAGGCATTACCCGTTAAAAAGTAAGTGCGGTATAGCTTTTGTTTATGTTTGATGGAAGTAATTATACCTCTTGTCAGCCAAGGCTTTTGACTGAAACGCCTCCATTTTCTAGAAACAGTTTTCATTGGTGTATGTTTATCGATAACTGCTTCTATATTTGCTATTAAGTTATTAAAATGCGTATCAAAATTTGTTGATGTTATTGGTAGATTAGTGAATTCATAAACTATTGGTTCTAAAGTATGGTGTAGGTCATGGCGAAATGCATCTTCTTCAACATTATTAATATTGCGGTATGTTGTGTTGGTTTTTATGATTGGAGGGGTATATATACTACAATAAGGAGGAGATAGAGCAAAAGATAGGAAGGTGGTCAGAGATATGAAACTTTAATATTCCAGGGGTAATTTCCTCCTTAACTATGTTGGTTATTATATGGTCGATTGCTGTTTGAGACGAGCTCGCAATGCGAGTGGGTTTATTTACGCAGCACGTAAATCCGTTACTGTAAAGTGTATCTAAATATTGGTGCAATAAAGGGCTATACTGATCGCTGCACATGTTTATGTTGACATCACCCATAATAATAACGTTCTTATTACAACGGTTTAGCATCTGAAGTGATTCATCAAGCGCATCATAGAATTGAGAATGATTGTTGTGAGGATGACGATAGATTACAGCAAAAATATACGGGGATTTTATGTTTGGAAAACTAATGTTCAACCACAGATCTTCACAACCGTTGACTCCAAGTTTAAGGGTTTCATTAACTGTGAAGTTTAAATGATCAGAAATATATGCACCAACACCACCAGCTTTTGTTGGGGAAGGACAATGAATAAAGGTATAACCAGGAATAGTAATGTTTATAGAAGGTTCAACATTTATACGGGTTTCCGAAATAAACACAATACTGGGAGGCTAGTCTAATTGTGAAAGAAAATCAAATAAATCATCAAAATGTGCTTGAAGCGAAGATATATTTAGATGAAGAAATAGATGACAGGAATCTTTTTTAGTAATAATATTCAATCTACTTAAGTCAAAATAGTCGCAGGGATTAACATTGGAACTAAGAGAGTTAGAAATAAAATCAGTTAAGTTTTGTTGGTTAAAGTCGATGGTGACTGCTTGACTATCAGAATCACAGCAATTGGTAGCTGCACACATGACGTCAGTCGCGCAAAAAACTCAGCAGTTGCCAGCTAACAGTGACCAGAGTGAGAAAACAACAAATATATTGATGTGAGGCAGACAATGCAATCAAGTTGCAATATTAACTAGCACAAAAAAAACTGGTTCGAGACTCAGGGAGGACGACCACTAATTCAGATTTGCACAGTCAAATGTAAGCTATTCATTAGGAAAACGAGATTTATGATTTTACCGATACAGAAGCAGCTTATTTTTGAGTAAATTAGTAAAAATGGTAATCTACAAGCTAAAATAATTGTTCAGTGAATAAGCGAGATAAATATCCAAATAAGTACAAAGGCTACAGTAATTATTACAGAAATTTATTAGCGTCAGGTTACCGTTTATCTTAAACAATTGAAAGTATATAATTAAAGAGCGGCAGTTTTGTGTATAAACGAAACATAAATATATATTGTATATGAAATACGTAAAAATTCAATAGTGATAATCACTTTCTGCAGATACTTTAACGTTATCTATATATAAGCAGTAGTGGCCATTTTCTGGTCTCCAGCTTGTTTTTTTTTCAGAGCTTTGGCCTTTTTAAAAGCAGGTAATAAAGCTTTACGCTCAAGTTGAAATTGCTTGGGCAAATGTTCTGTAATATACACAGAGATTTGCTGGTTCAATTTTCTTGCATTGTTAAATTGCTTCAAGTTTTTCAAGCTACCAAATATTAAACGCTTGTCGTTCGAATTAGTTAACTTAATAATTATAGGTCGGTTTACCTTTATGCCATTCTTGAGGACTGGATGTTGGGGCAAGCGATGATAATCGACAAGCATTATAGCAGAAGGATCTTTTATTTGCAAACCACGTTTTATAAAATCTTGCATTAGCTGTAAGGTAGTTTCACGCTTTTCCCAAACACTCGTGTCGGTTTCTTCAATTCCATTAATTAATAAGTTAAATCGCTTTTCATACGACTCCTGCACAACATCTTTAGCACGCTGATCAACTTGTTGCTGTTCAATTTTATGTATTTTTAAATGCAGTTCGTTCAGAGCGCTGTCATCTGCTTTTGTTTTAAGTTCCTGTTGAAATTTAGAGATTTTATCTTCAACTAGATATTCCAATTTAGTTATGCGCCGATCAAAGTTTTCTAGTTTTTTATTTAGCTTGTCAATTCTTTCTGAGATATTGCCAACTGCTTTAAGTACTTCATTCAATTTTCTTTCAATATTACTATTCATAGTTTTTTTTCTTATTACCTCTGTTGAAATTAGAAATTTTCTGGTAAACTGCTATTCTACAACTCAGAGATTACGCGCGTCCATCCACTACGCTGCAAATTTACGAATGTTCTATTGAAAATGAAAAACAATAAGATTAATAAGTTCTATTGAAAATGACTTTGTAAATCTATGCGCTAGACAGTTACGACGTATTTCCTGAAGCGTGAACGTCGTTTCCTGTTCTGAATGCTATTGATTTGAGCTTATCGTCTTTAAAAAGAATCAATACCCTATGTTGCTTACTTTTAATTGATATTTGTGCACGTTTAAGCGCTCCCTAGACAACCTCGATTTTAACTCACGAGATACCTATAGTCAAAAGTTTTTGTAGACAAGTTTAGTTTTTAGGTGCCTATAATCAATTTTAAACATTTTTCTAGGTATACTTAACTTTTATTTGTACGATATCTATCTTCAATTTTTTTTTTTTTTTTGGGCAAGCTTGATTTTGCTATACTTATGTTCAATTTTTCAAAAATTTTTCTTTGTCAACCTTGATTTTTGGATTGCCTATTTTTTTCTACAATACCTTGTTTTTTTGTTATATTTATGTTCAATTTCTCAATTTTTCCCTAAGAAAGTTTGATTTTTAGATTCCTTTGTTCAATTTTAAAACTTTTTATCTAAGCAACCTTAATCTTTGTTATAACTTTGTTTAAATTTTTTTTTTTTTGGCAACCTTGATTTTTGTTGTACCTTTATTTAATTTTTTTCTTAGCAACCTTGTTTTTATCATATTTATGTTTAATTTTTTCTAGGTAACCTTGATTTTTTTATAAATATTTTCAATTTTTCTAAACAAATTTGATTTTTGCTATACCCTTGTTGAATTTTTCTTTGTCAACCATGATTTTTATTATACCTTTTTTGAAATTTAAAAAATTTTTTCTTTAAACAACTTTGATTGTTGTTGTAGACCATTCATTTTTATTTTCTAGTGTTTATGACAGTAGACCATTAATTTTTTACTTTCTAGTGTTTATGACAGTAGAAGCCTATTAATTTTCTAGGGTGTATATATTTCAAGTCTATTTAGCTTCAAAAAATTATTTTAGTCTTAGTGTTATGCAGCTGTAAGATTAATTGAAAATGACTTTATCAGTAGACAGTTACGACGTGTTTCCTGAAGCGTGACATCGTTTACTGTTCTGAATGGTAGCATGACCTTATCGTCTTTAAAAAGAATCAGTTTACTATGTTGCTAGCTCGTAATCAATATTTATGTTCATACAAAAAGAATTATCACCAAGTGTAAAGCGAGCAAATCTATTGATTCAACGTCTGTTTCAAGATTTTACCAAAAAAAAAAACCGAACATAGTGAGAAAGTTATCTCTACAGAATTCCTGTTGCAAAACTCCGTTTTTCACCAAACGTTTTTCCTAGAGTATTAGAAGAACACTGCAAATTTCTGGTGCAATCTATTACTAAAAATAGCACAGAGGTTTGTTGCGCAATATTCAGTTTTTCCATGGGGATTTTCCATGGGAATTTCCCATGGGTGTTAGAAGAACATTGCGCAATTCTGGTGCAATCTATTACAAAAAATAGCACAGAGGTTTGTTGCGCAATACTTTCCACAAGTATATAAGCAGACGGTTCTGGTGAGTTGATTATCCTACTATAAAGTCATTGAAGAAAGAAGAGCTATTCAAGATGTTTAAGTGTAATATTTGCGAGAGTACTTTTACTAGAGAGCGTGATATGCGCCTTCATAAGGAAAATGTACATGAGAAGTCTGGAGTTTGTTGTGGCAAATGCAAAAAAAGTTTTACCAGACCCTATAGTTTGAAAGCACATCAGAAAGTATGCTGCAAGTGTCGTCGTTGCAACAAACAATTTGATACTTTGAATTTGTTGAACAACCATCATTGTTTCATCAAGGAAACACCCCCAATGAAAAAATGTAACTCTGTTGCAGTCAACAACGGTAAGTTTATTTATTTCAACAATTTAATTTTGAATGAACACAATTGTTTTTCATAGATAGTGAAGGAGCACCCCCAACCAAAAAGACAAAAATTGCTTCTCAGAATACCAATGGTAAGTTTTTTTTAAAAAGTGAGTTACTTTTGAAATAATTTTTGTTTTTGTTGTAGAACCCCAGAATTCTACTAAAAGTTTATTTGAAGTTGGAGAGCTAAACTCAAACGGAAATTTTGATAAAAAATTTTTTGTTTTACAGCTAATGTCGGTTTTTGTTAGATCGGTCACAAACTGATACCTCTCCAGAAAATTCATCAAAAATTCCGGCTGAAAATTCGGTCGAGGTTTTATACGGTAAGTCTATTTTCGCAGTTTAATTTTAAGATACTATAAATTTTTATTTTACAGAAATCATAGAGGAACCACTAAAAAAGAAAACCAAACCTGTAACAACTAACAATGGTGTGTTTTTTGTATAAAAGAGTTTGATTTGAAATTAATTTTGTTTTTTCTTAGAAGTGGAAGACCTCCCAGATAAGGAGATCAACACCCTGATGAGAAAGCATCGAACCAGTATCCGGACTTTCTACAAAAAAGGCAAAGTGCAATCCATCTTTAATTTTTGTTATAATGAAGATTTAAAAGTATTAATTCCAAAAATTGTTCATCAAATTATACAACTACAATTCCACCGTTTTAAAATAAATTACAGTTTTGCTTATGTTTTAAGAAATATTAGTAACGAAGAATTACGGTATTACCATTCATCGTACAATAATACGTAGCTTAATGATGGAAACTGCGGTTTGATCAGCAATCGTCATGAATTTGTAGAGTTTTTGAATACGTTGGCCGAAGAATCTTTTTTTGATAAAATTAACCGCCCTGATACCAAGTGGAAAATGGTAGACATCCCCAACATTACCTTTTATGTAAACCACATAAAAGATGCCCCTCTTGGTGCCCCAATTTCTCTTCCTGATTACATAAAAAACAACCATGGTTTACGAAATGTAAGTGCTGGTGATAACTTGTGTTTTTTCCGTTGTTTGGCAGTGCACCAAGGTGCAAACCCTCACTGGTGCGAACAACCTGCCAAAAATTTATTTCGTGCATACTGTACTCGTTTTGGTGTCGCGCCAGAACATTTTGCAGGCGTTCAACTTTTTGATTTTATCCACTTAGAGGATTTTTTTTGAACTGAATCTCATTGCGTATCAGCTCGACAGTAAGGTTGCCAAACTGGTCCAGCGTAGCCGCGAGTTCTACCAGGAGACAATGCGATTGAACGTTTACGAAAATCATCTAAGTGTAATTGTAGATTTTGAAAGCTATTGCGGTGTGTACCAATGCGTACACTGTGATAAGTTGTGGAATGACATCAGTAATTATTATCGTCATGCCAAAATTTGTACCACCACGGTGCGTGAGGTTTTTCCTGGTGGCATTCACAAAAACCCTGCCACTATTCTTGAGAAATTGGAGGAAATAGGGATTGTTGTACCCCACTGTGATCATCATTTTCCCTTCTTTGCGTGTTATGATTTTGAAGCATATTTTTCCAAAAAACAAATTTCTAATAGTCCCATGTTAACTTTGGATGCTTGTCACATCCCTTTGAGCGTTGCAATAGCGAGCAACATCTCTGGCTATGAATCGGATGTTTGTTTTGTCACGGAAGGGAGTGAAGAAGAGTTGGTACAAAAGTTAGTTAACTATCTGGAAACCCTCTCCGATGTTTCTTATAAGTTTCTTCTAGAAAAATTCGATTACGTGTTTGAGCAGTTGGAAAGGAGTGAAAATGTCAGAAAAGAAAAAGTTTTAAACAAATTTAACTATTATTGTAAGGAATTGGTTGTACTCGGTTTCAATTCGGCTTCTTATGATTTAAACCTCATTAAACCCACATTAATTCAAATTATTTTAAAAGATATTTCATTTGTAATAAAAAGAACTAACAGTTATCTTTGTTTAAAAACATCCAAATTAAGGTTTTTAGACATCAAAAAATTTTTGGCCCCCGGTTTTAGTTACCGCAAATTTTTGGTAGTTTATGGGGCAGAACTCAGAAAATTCTATTTTCCCTATGAATTTGTGACTGATCTCGATAAATTAAAAAGTGGATTGCCTGAACACAGTGTTTTTTATTCTTCTCTTTCCAAATCGAACATCACCCAAGAAGAATACAATCTGGTGGTAAAAACTTGGACGGAAAAAGAATGGAGCTCCCTACATGAGATGCTTATTTATTACAATGTTCTGGATTGCGTCCCGTTTGTTCAAGCCGTTCAAAACTTGCTCCGACCTTATCTGCAACAAGGTTTGAATATTTTTAAAACATCTTTTTCCGTTAGCGGAGTGGCCAAATTACAAATGATGAAAAAATTAAAAAAAATACTTTCTTTTGTTTGTTTCCCAAGCGGCATGGGGATCTGTACAAAACCCTTCTATCTCAATTGACAGGTGGTTTAAGCTTGATTTTCTGCCGCCTTGCAATTTCGGGAGAAACCAAAACCGCTCCCACAAAATAAAAAATCTTGAAACTGTCAAAAAAGTGCTCGGTTTGGACGCCAATTCTCTTTACCTTTACGCTATTGCTCAGAATAACCCTACTGGCTATTTCTGTCGTTACAAAGAAGAAGAAGATTTTCGGCCTGACCCTTGCTCTAAATTCGCATATCAATTCTACCAGTGGTTAAGTTATGTCGCCTTTAAGCAAAACACATTTTTGCAAACACGTTTCAATATGGGAGAAAGAAGAGTCAGCAAGTATAGTTTGCCAGTGGACGGTTATTCTGAGCAACAAAACACCGTATATCAATTTCTTGGTTGTTTCTTTCATTCTTGCGATCGATGCAATACCAATCGAAATGCCGACGGCAGTTTGGAAGAGACACATCCCCTGAAAAACATTCCTCATGAGGATATTCGAAAAGAAACAGCAGATAACAGAAAAAATTTGGAAGAAGAGGGGTTTCTGATGGTAGAAATGAGGGAGTGTGAGTGGTTGAAGATAAGAAAACAGCCAGAAGTTTCTCGTTTTCTAAAAACACTAAAATCGATAACACCCAAACGAAAACTAACTTTTGAAAAAATAGTAGAAGGCATTCGAAACGAAACACTCTACGGTTTTCTTATCGTTGACATTCACACTCCCAACGAATTAAAAGAAAAATTCAAAGACTTTCCTTTAATTATAAAGAACAGTTTTATTTCTCGAAAAGACATTGGTGACTATATGCAAAACGTGGCAGAGGAGCATAACCTTTTAAAAAAAGAACAAAAATATTTAATCAGTAGTTACTTTGCAGAAAATTTTTTAATTAACTCGGAAACGGCCAAATTTTACCTAGAAATGGGATTAAAAATTACCAAAATTTATGAATTCATCGAATTTTTTCCACAAAAATGTTTTGCTCCTCTGGCACAAGAAATTGTAAACTCCAGAAGATTGGCCGACACAGATAAATCCAAAACGGTCGTAGCTCTTACCAATAAACTGACTGGGAATTCTCTCTATTCCGCTAGTTTATTAAATAAAGAAAAGCACAGAAATATTACATATCATTCCGAGGAAACAGTCAACAAAACCATCAACGATCCTCGTTTTATTCATTTGGATGAAATTAAAAAGGATGTTTATGAAGTAAAAGTTTAAAGAACAAAATTGTGAATGATCTTCCAATCCAAATTGGACTCAATGTATATTTAAATTCCAAACTCCACATGTTAAAATTTTTTTATTTGTTTCTCAAAAAATATATTCCGGATCGTCATTTTGAGCTGTTAGAAACCGATACCGACTCCATTTATTTTAGCATTAGTAGAGAAAATCCAGATGACTGCGTTCCTTCGCATTTAAAACCCAATTATTTTCGTGACAAGTTAAAATGGTTGACTTCCGAAGTGTGCCCTAACCACGAGGAAGCCTTTATCCAGTGTAAAATCGAAAACAAAGAGTGGGACGCGCAACCTTGTTGCTCTTTCTTTGAAGCCTTCGATAAAAGAACGTTAGGTAAAATGAAAGTGGAATATGAAGGAAAAAACCAAGTTTGCCTTGCTTCCAAATCTTATTTTGTCAAGGAGAAACGAACAAATAAGTTTGTAAAGGGGTATCTATTCCCCAAAACCCTCTCACCTTTGATGAATATTTGAATGTTTTAGAGACCAACAAACCGCTTCTTGTAGAAAACCGTGGTTTTCGAAGCAAAGATCACCAAATTTATAGTTATGTACAAAAGAAAAAAGAATTAAGTAATTTTTATCCCAAGAGGAAAGTATTGAGTGACGGGGTTCACACCGAGCCGTTAGATTTGTAAATTTTTTCCAAATTTTTAATTTATCAAAAAGATCTCACGCACCGTGGGTTTTTTTGTGATTTTTCCATGAATTTTTCAACCAGCGAATTTTTATTTTTTCGTCCATTTGGTTTTCATTCATGTTTTTTGCCAACCATTCAAGTTTGTGTATTTTTCAACCAGCGAATTTTTATTTTTTTTCGTCCATTTGGTTTTCATTCATGTTTTTTCATCCATGTGTTTTTTCGTCTATGTGTTTTTCACCCGTGTTTTTTCCGTGAATTCTTCAACCAGCGAATTTTTATTTTTTTTCGTCCATTTGGTTTTCATTCATGATTTTTCATCCATGTGTTTTTTCGTCAATGTGTTTTGCACCCGTGTTTTTTTCGTGAATTTTTCAACCATCGAATTTTGTGTTTTTCGTCAATGTTTTTTTGTCAATGTGTTTTTCGTCCATGTATTTTTCCCAACCATCGAAGTTTGTGTTTTTTCGTGCATTTTTCCCTTGCATTACAAAAGGGCTATGTTACAACGTTTGGTTTCATTTGGTTCCACGACCAGTTAGCGTAATGTCTTTGTAACGGTAAACGGCGCTGAAGTTGCCGATTGCCGCAAAGTGAAGTGTCGATCAACGCGCTTCCGGCTTCGACAAATAAAAGGACAATAACAACCAAGGAAATAATTTAATATAAAATAAGTTATAACTGAAACGTTGATACGTGGAAATGAAAGCGAAAACGAAAGCGGAAACGGTAATCTGTAAATAAATAAAAACGAACTAAAAATTAAACACAAAAAGAAAACGCATAGGTGTCTTACCGAGCAGTTCACTTTGGTGCTGACTCACGGGGAAAAACGGGAATTATCTTAAACTGCACGCTAAGTCTACTCAGACTTCAACCAGCCACCCACAAACACTGCAGCTGGTCGCCTCACAAATTGAGAAGTGTGTACAAACGCAAAAAAGCCAGCTCTAAAATGAACGCGCTGCAGACACAACTATGCTTCAAGGTGAGATTAATTAAAAATAAAGCGTAAAACAAAAAAGGCGCTGGCAGCGAGTGCTCGCGCAAATTATGATTAAAAACTCAAGAGAAATAAAATAAAATATGTGCGTTGGTAATTTTCTACAGCCTTTACGATTTCAAAATCCAACTAGCTCTGTGGTAAGCGGACATTCCGGAGTTGGAAAGTCTTATTGGGTCCTTAGACAGTTTAAAGCAACTTTGCCCTGAAATCAAACAAATTGTTTATCACTACGAGGTATGGCAAGCAATGTTTGATCGTTACACAGATAAAATAAACTTTAAACAAGGCATGCCGAGTCTTAAAGACCTAAAAGAAAGTCGAGATGCGTTTTTAGGACTAGATGATTTGATGTTTGCCAATTCTGAATTTTTATCCCAAATCTATAGCGTCTACTCCCATCACTTTCATTTCAGTGTTCTTATGACCGTGCAAAATTTGTTTCATAAAGGTTTGCGTGAAATAAGTCTCAACGCACAAATTATAGTACTCTTTAAAAGTTGTAGGGACGTAAACCAAATTGCACAATTTTTACGACAGATCTACCCCAAAACCTATAAAAACGCACTGAAGGCATATAAAAACGCTGTATCTTCCGAAAGAGGTTATTTGGTGATTGACTTACGCTGCGAAACACACGATAACCAATGTCTGCGTTCAGGGATTTTTCCAGAAGACACGCATTATCTTTATCAATGAACCGCTTGCGAAAAAACGGACCCACCTTGCGTTTGCTACAAAAAGCCCCTGCACCTTTGCAAAAGCGTATTCTAGACAAAGCATCGTCCGAGTTAATACGTCGTCGTTGTGACTGCGCTCACAACGTGCTGCAAGGAAACGTCAACATATCGCGTCATGACAAACAGAAATTAAAACCGCACAAGACCAAACTTTGAAAGTTGGCTGACCGTAAGGTAGCGTTAAAAACAAAACAAAGAATTATACAAAAAGGTGGATTTTTACCCATCTTGTTGTCTGCACTCGCTCCAGTCATTAGTGGTGTGTTGGGGACTCTTATAAAATGAGAAAATTAATCGCGTTGGAACCTGAAGTGTACGAAAAACTCAAAAACAAACATCAAGTCACGGATAAAAAAGTTTTCTGAACTGGATGCTAAAATGCAAGAAATCTTAACTTCCAACCGACCCGACAGCGAGAAAGTAACTCTATATAACGAGGCGTTGCAAAAATCACAGTTATTTCTGAAAAAGTTTCAACCGAAAACACCAGTGAAAAAACCCTTGTCTGAAAGTGCAGTGCTAAAGCGTTTTAAAAAACGAACCAAAACCAAAAAACTATTTAAAGACGCCACTAGCAAAAAGAATTTAGATTGGGGTGAAGACGGTCAAATGCTTTTAGACGATCGAGTGGTACCTGGATCTCATATCGACGATTTGTTTCAATCCACCCTAAAAAAACGAGACCCTACTTTACCAGGTGCACACGAGTTTGAATCGATGCTATGGGAGAGCATTTAAATTATTACAATCCTAAAAAAGAAGCTTTTTTCTCGGGAGCACACCGTTTTCCAAAAGCAACCCAACAATGGTTGCAATCACAAGACACTTATACGTTTCACAAACCCGTACGAAAAAATTTCAAGCGCAGAAAAACAATTGTACCTGGCGCCAACTTTCAAATGCAAGCCGATCTCATTGATTTTTCTTTGCTCAAGTCGTACAACGACCATTATAAATACATTTTGGTGGTTATTGACGTGTTTTCAAAAAAAGCCTTTACCGCTTACTTGAAAACCAAATCAAGCTCGGACATGATCCAGGCTTTTGAGCAGTTGATGCCTGAAATTGGCAAGTTTCAAAAATTGCAGACGGATATGGGACGCGAGTTTCTGAATCGTCCCTTTCAAACCTGGTTAAAACAACATTACGTGGAGCACTTTTACACTCAAAATTTTGACACCAAAGCATCCATTGCTGAACGATTTATACTCATTTTGAAGGAGAAACTATGGCGTTATTTTACCTACACCAACAACCGAAGATACGTGGAAGTGCTGCCTGCTCTGGTTGAATCTTACAACAACACCTATCACCGATCCATTCGACGTGCTCCAAATTCAGTCAACTCTGAAAACCAAGAAACGGTTTGGCTCACACTCTATGCCGACCCCGAGTTAAGAAAACCAAAATTGAAAGTAGGTGATCAAGTCAGACTGTCCATGACTCGAATGCGGTTCCGCAAAGGTTACTTACCCGGTTGGACGGACGAGTTATTTTAAGTTGCTCAAGTGTTTCGAGACAATCCTCCCTATTACAAGATCAAAGATTTACAAGACGAGTGGTTGAAGGGAACTTTTTACGAAGAAGAGTTGCAAAAAATCTATAAAAAGGATGACGTGTTTCGAATTGAGCGTATTCTCCAACAACGCAAGCGCAAGAAGGGTGTTGAATTTTTAGTAAAGTGGTTTGGATATCCTGCTTCTTTTAATTCTTGGGTGTCAGAAAAAGATATTGTATGAAAATAACCTTTGACATTGTTTTGTTTGGTGCACAAGTTTTGGTGATTTACATTGTGGTTTTCATCAGTTTGTACAATTTATCACAAAGCAACGACAACAAAGAACTTTGGATTAGTCTGCTAAGTAGCTCTGTAGGTTATTTGCTTCCGTCGCCCTTTCTCAGCAAACATGTTCCTCACCCTCCCCAGTAACTCGTCCAGACATTTATCCTGAAAACAAACTTTCGGATTACATGGTTCACTTGCCGAAAGAAATCAATTTGTCTGGATCGTGGGAGTTGGGTCTGTCCGAGATTCTGTACCCCAACACTTGGTACAACATCGACACCAACCAATGTTACATTTTCTACCAACGCGGTGCTTTGGAATTTGTAGCAGTGCTTCCAGCAGATTATTATCAACAACCTCAATATATCGTGCGTCAGATACTTCAAGAAATGAGACGAGAGTACAAAGCGCTTGTCAGCGAAGGAGTGTTGAAGCAACAAATCGACTTTCTCTTTGATCTCACTTACAATCCTCAAACACAACTAACCACCATGTCCATCCAACACAAAAAGGAGCACCTACGGCCGACCGTAATGGTACCACGCAACCGGATGTGACGGTGAGTTTTTCCGAGCAGTTGGCTTCTATTTTGGGTTTTCGAAAGGTTTGGTATCGGGAAATCGGAGAGTACACTTTGGCAAGCGTTGCCAACGTAGACACCGTGAACGCCATCTATGTCTATTGCGATGTTATCGAACACAGAACGGTTGGTCATACCCTTTCACCCTTGATTGGTGTCCTTCCTGTAACAGGGAAGCCGGGTGCCTATGTTTCCAAAAGATACTACAAAATACAATACCATCCCGTCTTAAAGAAAAATCTTAGTGACATCCACATCTCGCCTCGTGACGATCAAGGAAAACGAATTCGTTTTTGCAAGGGAAAAGTGATTGTGACTTTGCATTTACGACCCAAAAAGCTAAATTCGTTATAAAAACCAGATGTAAAGGAAAATGTGGTTATTGTAAGAAATCAACGGTAGCAGAAACATGCATGTCAAATATTGTTGTGACGCAAAAGCTTACGAAAACTATTATTTGTCTCAAGTCGGTCATGGTATGCCTTATTTTGCGGGAGCACGAGTGCAACAAGGTTATGGGCTAGGTAATCTGTTTAGTTCCATTGCCAAAAGTGTTCTTCCTTTGGTCAAAAAAGGTGCCAAAACCCTGGGAAAACAAGTTTTACAAAGCGGTGTCGAGTTTGCTTCCGATGTCTTACACGGTAAAAACGCCAAACAAGCTGCCATCGATCAAGCAAGAGCTGCTGGTTCCAATCTTTTACAAGCGGCTCAACAAAAAATAGGAAAGCAAAAAGCAGCACCGAGAAAAGTGCAAAAGAAGAAACGCAAGAGACATCACGACATTTTCTCGTAAACCATGGCGACGTTAGTACACCCCAGTTCGGCAGAATCCACCACCTCTCAACTGGATTTGTTTTCGGTGCCACCAAGTCAAACTAGTTTGGAGGAAGGAAGTTTTACCGAATACCATCATGTATCTGTATTGACCTCCACAGGTCCTATTGAATTTACGATTAGTGCTAAAAACTCCAACTACATTGATCTTGCCAATAGCTTTCTTTATGTGCGTGCAAGCGTGACTACTGCAGCCGGAGCTGATTTGGCAAAGAATGTGGAATTGCGCCTGAATGTAATTTTTTACATACACTATGGACGCAAGTGGATGTTTATTTGAACGGTTCGCTCTTGACACAATCCAACAACAATTACCCTTATCGAGCTTATATTGAAAACTTGCTTAGTTTTGGACAAGATGCAAAAAATTCCCAACTTTCTGCTCTGTTGTGGCACCGTAACACGTCAGAACATTTCGATAGTCGTGGAGCTACCAACCTAGGTTATACCAAACGAAAAGCTTTGGCTGCAGAAAGTAAAGAAATGGATATGATGGGGAAATTGCATCTTGATTTGTTTTTTCAAAATCGATATTTGTTGAACGGCGTCGAAATGCGTTTGCGTTTGATTCGTTCCAACGATTTTTTTTGCTTGCATGGAAACGCAAACCAAGCAGATAACAAAGTGTCTTTGAAAGAAGTGACCTTGTTTGTTCGCAAAGTAAAACCCAATCCCGCCGTACAGCTTGCTCATGTCAAAGGCTTGCAACACGGCACTACAAAATACCCGCTTCGACATGTGGAAGTCAAGAGCTTTACTGTGCCAACCGGGAATCGAAGTATTACCAAAGAAAATTTGTTTTTGGGTCAATTGCCCACACGAATGGTGGTCGTTGTAGTAGACAATGACGCTTACAACGGTGTCATCACCAAATCTCCTTTTAATTTCAAACACAACAGCATCAATTTCATGACGATTTACCGTGACGGAGTTCAAATCCCTTCCAAACCACTGCAACCAGATTTTACCAACAATCGTTTTGTTCGAAGTTACGTTCGTTTGTTTACGCAAACGGGTCGATATTATCGTGACACAGGAAATGCTATTTCGCGAGAACAGTACAAAGACGGTTGTGCTTTGTTTGCTTTTGATCTCACACCCCAAATGAATTCCAGTGAGGTTGGTTTTAAATTGATAAAGCATGGCAACATACGCATCGAAATTCATTTTGCTACTGCTACTGCACGTACTCTTACGGCCATTGTGTTTGCTGAACACGACAACTTACTGGAGATTGATCAAGACAGAAACGTTGCTTTTGACTATACAGCATGAATACGTTGCAAATCGAACGCTTGCTCAAGAAGGATTTGAAAAGCAAAACCATCTTTAAAAAAGTCTGTGCTTTGGATCAGTTGGAAAAACCTACTTTTCCGTCTGCTTACGTCATCAACTCGGACCCGAGTAGTGAACCTGGAGAACATTGGGTTGCGGTTTATTTCGACAAACGCGGTCGAGGAGAATATTTTGATAGTTATGGACTACCCCCTACATTGGTCGGTCTCGACTCTTACATGGATGCCTACTCCTTATCGGGATGGATTTACAATCGCAAAACCTTACAGGCGTACTTTTCCAGTTTTTGTGGTCATTATTGTGTCTATTTTATTTTATTTCGTTGTCGTGGAGTACCTTTGCATGCTATTGTATCTGATTTTACGTCAAACCTAACTAAAAATGATCGCTCTATTTCTCGCTTTATTCGTGATGTATCACAACATTGATTGTACACATATCGTTTATTAAATACAAAAAGTAAAATCAAAATCTCTTTGGGTTAAAAGGTAGGGCTTTGTTGATAAAACTTGAGATTAAGAGCTAGCAACAATTCTTTTGAAAGACGATAAGGTCATGCTACCATTCAGAACAGGAAACGACGCGGCTTCAGGAACTACGTGGAATTGTCTACAGATAAAGTCATTTTCAATAAATTTTACAGCTGCATAACACTAAGACTAAAATAATTTTTTTAAGCTAAATAGACTTGAAATATATACTGTACACCCTAGAAAGTATAAATTAGGAGTAAAAATGAATGGTCTACAACAAAAATCAAAGTTGTTTAAAGAAAAATTTTTTTTGATTTCAACAAAGGTATAGTAAAAATCAAGGTTGTGGAGAAAAAATTAAACAAAGTTATAACTAAAATCAAGGTTGCTTAGATAAAAAGTTTTAAAATTGAACAAAGGAATCTAAAAATCAAACTTTCTTAGGGAAAAATTGAGAAATTGAACATAAATATAACAAAAAAACAAGGTATTGTAGAAAAAAATAGGCAATCCAAAAATCAAGGTTGACAAAGAAAAATTTTTGAAAAATTGAACATAAGTATAGCAAAATCAAGCTTGCCCAAAAAAAAAAAAATTGAAGATAGATATTTTATTTATTTTTATTTTTATTTTTATCTCTATATTTATCCTCCTGACTCGCAGGAAAGCGACGGAGCGCTATACATAGGGTAAGCAATTACCCCGACCTGCTTCCGGAGATGCCATCATATTGCTGTCCGCTAGTAATTTAGTAGAGATATGACTTTAATTTAGAACTGCTTGTCAAGACCACCAAGCAGGGGAAAGTGCCGTAAAGTGTCTTTCCCAAGGACACAACAGAATGGCGCAAGTGGGTTTTGAACCGAGACCATGTTGATCATCAGTCCGGTGCTTTAACCACTCGACCACGCTGCCGATATCGTACAAATAAAAGTTAAGTATACCTAGAAAAATGTTTAAAATTGATTATAGGCACCTAAAAACTAAACTTGTCTACAAAAACTTTTGACTATAGGTATCTCGTGAGTTAAAATCGAGGTTGTCTAGGGAGCGCTTAAACGTGCACAAATATCAATTAAAAGTAAGCAACATAGGGTATTGATTCTTTTTAAAGACGATAAGCTCAAATCAATAGCATTCAGAACAGGAAACGACGTTCACGCTTCAGGAAATACGTCGTAACTGTCTAGCGCATAGATTTACAAAGTCATTTTCAATAGAACTTATTAATCTTATTGTTTTTATTTCTTTTAGAACTTATTAATCTTATTATTAATATTAACTTGAAACTAAATTGATTTGAAACGTATACACTCTAGAAAGTAAAAGATAGGGTTTGGACCTTTTTGTTGGTTCATGGAGTCTAAGGTTCGGAACCGTAGGCGCACTGATGACGTCAGTGCGCCATCCCGCCAGCGCCTGCGCCATCGGAAACCAAGCAAACCAGTCCTTTCCTACTACTGGCAACCTTTGCTCATAATTTCTCTCAGAGTTGAAACATGAATTTTTTCTTCTTTTTCTCTTAAACCGGTAGCAATTTCATAGTCGTTCCACTGCTCTTAAAAGTAGCTCCAATTCTCTGCTACGTTGCCTGACGTCAGATTCATGGGCTCCGGTACCAGTAAGTTATTCATTTCTTTTTAGATTGCTATCTTTTCTTCAAAACAAAAATTTCAATTCTATTTTAGTTCTTCATTTCTGACACCATGTGTCTTTTTTGTTCTTGCTTTTATTAATTTACAAAAAAGACAAAAATAAAAATAAAGATGTTCCTAATGCGAGCACATAACCGAATAATGAATAATGACTTGTTTGTTGTCCAACATTACAGAAAAGCACAATTTCCCGAGGCACGGCTACAAACGAAATAAATACAGATTACCGCACCACGGTACAATAGTCAACAAACGCTGTTGGTTCGATTCCTATCGTAACAGTGAGATTCTAACTAAAATGAAATCAACACGAAAACAATTCAAATATAAACTAAGATGATGCAAAAGACTAAAAGACCAAAAGTCTGCTGATGCATTGGCCAAGGTATATCATTCTGATACCTGTTTTAAGGTCTTCTGGCAAAACATTAAAAAGCTTAAGAAATCAAGTCCTTTACCAGCTGCAGTTGGAGGTGCCTCAGGATCCCAAAAAATTGCAGAGATGTGGAAAAATCATTTCAGTAACCTACTTAACTGTGTCGGAAATAATGAATATAAAGAGTTTGTTTACAAGAATATTACTTGTAAGAATAGTTATATAAATTCATCCCAGTACATGTGTGATGTTAATACTATTCAATCCTTAATGTGTAAACTGCCTTTTAACAGTGCTGTTGGTAGTGATGGCATTTCTGCTGAGCATATTTGTTTTGCTGATTCCACTGTTGCCCTTTACTTAAGTTTATTTTTTAATATCTGTATCCTACATTGTAGGCGATAGCCGTGCTTAGCTTATGACCCGTATTTTGTTTTTTACGTTTTTTATATTATGACGTAACAACGTCAAAACTTTTGGCATTTTCTCGTGCGTTTTTATTCACAAAAGATTAGAGTTTGATTTTGCTTAGTAGTAACAGCAAAAAGATAGCTGATAAGTGCTAGACGGCTGCAGTGTATAGTTGTTTCGTTTATAATTTTCTTACAGTATTGCGCTGTTTTGTTGTTTGTGTTTTTTAGATCACGATCTAGTAGATCGTAGCACCAGTAAAATAGTTGATAGTGAATAAGCTAATTGACTGGTTAAACTCTAAGGTTGTCAACTAGAGCAAGCTACGACTACAGATAAAGAAATAGAATCAGGCAGAAGTGCTGTCTACATTTTTTCGATCTGATTGATCAACATACATGGCTATATTCCTAAACCCTGCATTAATATAGTTATTGTACCTATTTTAAAAAATAAGAATGGTAATCATCAAGATTGTGGTAATTATAGAGCTATAGCAATTGCAACGGTTGTTTCAAAGCTATTTGAGCAAGTCATCTTAATTAATGCTAAAAATTTCTTGGATACCATTAACAATCAATTTGGTTTTAAAACTAAGCTTAGTACAGACATGTGTGTTTTTCTACTCAAGCAAGCAATTTCTTATTATATTACTCATGGTAGTCCAATTTTCTGTGTTTTTCTTGATGCATCAAAGGCATTTGATCGGTAAATCATTATTTGCTCTTTCAAAAGCTAATTGTGGGCAATGTTCCAATGTGTTTTTTTCGTTTATTAGTTTACTGGTATACTCAACAAAGTATACAAATTAGATGGGGTAGATGCTATTCTTCGTTATTATCGGTAACTAATGGTGTTAGACAAGGTAGCATATTAAGTCCATATTTTTTTGCAGTCTAAATAGATGATCTATCGAAAGAACTAAACAAAATGAAAGTAGGATGTTTTGTTGGAAAATATCTTGTTGACCACTTATTCTTTGCTGATGATTTGTGCTGTTTTGCCCTAGCATTCATGGTCTTTAACGTCTCATTGATGTATGCCATTTGTATACTTCCTCTCATAATATAATATTCAATTGTCAAAAAACACTAGGCTTATCTTTTGCATCTAGACATTTTAAATTAAATAATAAATCTAGTGTGGTACTTGGTGATTTTAAGATACGGTTTGTAAATGAAATTAAATACCTTGGGGTATTTTTTAACTCCAAGTTACGTAATGATGAAGATATAAATAGACAGGTTCGTTACTTATATGGAACTGCAAATAGGTTAAAAACATGCTTAACCTATTAAGCATGTTTTTAAGCTTCGCTTATTACACAACCAAGGTTTGCTATGGTAGTGCCAAGCATGCCTGTTAAGCGATGGAACTTCCGCAAGGCCAAATAGAGTCACTATATTGCTGTGACAAATAAATTCGCAAAGACTTTGTTGCCGCCTGATTCACTTGATGTGGATGCAGCTTACTAGGACTTCTGTAACATCATTAAGAAAGCAGCCAAAAAGACTATATCACGCGGGTATCGAAATAACTCTATTTCGTGCTGGGATGCAGAGTGTGAA
Source organism: Diplosoma virens (assembly GCA_963680785.1). Taxonomy (NCBI): domain Eukaryota; kingdom Metazoa; phylum Chordata; class Ascidiacea; order Aplousobranchia; family Didemnidae; genus Diplosoma; species Diplosoma virens. The sequence goes on along the minus strand of OY796896.1, from coordinate 40,753,689 downwards.
TCCCTCTATAAAACCTTTCTGCAGTCTCCTCAGGGAGACGACTCAAGTTTGGCTGCTACAGTTCTGCTTGCCAAGCTGGACAGGAAGCGGAGGGATTGATAGTCAGAGGCAGTTCGGAGCATTGACTTCTCACACTCTAGTCGTAAAGCGTGTAGGATTTTGAACAACCTTACTGGTAGGTCACGACACTCTCCTCGTCACTGTTCTGTTTCAGTCAATGTTATTGCATCTCAGCTGGTTAGAAATGGGAAATACGAGGCTGCTTATCACAAGTCTTCGCGACTTATCTCCCAAGAAGTGTCTGACTTTTGGAGGGCCACAACATCAGATTCAGTAAATATCTCTGGCACTTTTTCACAGTAAGAATTTGCTGCTGCCCTCCAACATTTAAAATCAGGTAAAGCTCTGGGACCTGATTCCATCTGCTCCGAGCTTATACTCCATGCCGGAGCTGCTTGGAAGTCCTGGTTACGTGACTTCCTTTCTTCCTGTTTGCGCCGACTCAAAGCTCCCAAGATCTGGAGAAGAGCGCTTGTAGTCGCAATACCAAAACCAACGAAGCCCGTGGGGACCCAAAGAGTTATCGACCGATATCGCTTCTCTGTGTCCCTTACAAGATCCTCGAGATGCATATCTACGCCCGTGTTGAGCCATTAATCGATCCACTGCTTCCTATAGAGCAGGCTAGGTTCCGACGCGGGAAGTCAACCGTAGATCAAGTTGTTCTGCTAACCCAGAACATTGAGGATTCTTTTGAGACTAAAAAGAAGGCCAGTACCTATTTGTCGATCTGACAGCTGCTTACGACACTGTCTGGCACCGTGGCCTTACCTGCAAGCTGCTGAGACTACTTCCGGATAAGCACATGATCAGAATGATTATGGAGCTTGTCCGAAATCGAAGTTTCACCCTTACCACCGGTGACAGCAAGCAAAGCAAAGCGTCTTAAAAACGGCGTTCCACAGGGATCGGTGTTGGCTCCCCTCCTATTTACATCTATACGTACGATCTTCCTTCCATGATCTCCAGAAAGTTTGCTTATGCAGATGATTTAGCATTGTTGCACTCTTCTGGAAACTGGAAGGACTTGGAGGGGACTTTAAGCCAAGACATGTCTACACTTTCAGTATATCTCCAGACTTGGAGGTTAAAGCTCAGTCACACTAAGACGGTGACGGCAGCCTTTCACTTAAATAATCGAGAGGCCAAACGTAAGCTGAAGCTCTACAACAACGGTAGACTTTTACCGTTCTGTCCAACTCCTACTTACCTTGGGGTAAAACTGGACAGATCGCTCACATTCGTCACCATTTAGTGGCATTGCGCAAAAAACTATCCTCGCGCATCACATTGCTGAGGCGACTCGTGGGCTCGGGATGGGGTGCTGGTGCTAAAACACTACGCATAGCCACCTTATCTCTAGTGCCACAAACTTTGTTCGGGAATCCCAAAGGACCAGTTGAGCTAGATAACCCGAATACCTGCGCTGAAACAAAGCTGTGTCTAAATTTCATTTTATTCCGGCTCAAGAAGTAGTCTTGCTATGAGCCTGACGGTTTATAGAGTTGATTTAACAAAAGCTCGGATTGATTTCGTTGAAGGCTCTTCTTCACAACAAACAGAGACCACTGTCTCTAATAACAACAAATGTATTACAAAAACCACGTCCGACCAAACTTCTAATTCACGCTTTGCCAAACTGCAAAGCGAAATCAACACTATAACTCGACTCAATCAACATAAATAATTCTACCTCTGTAGAATACAACTGCCAACCACTGGCGCAAAATAAATTCGACACTCGACGACCAATACAAAAACTAACGGGCCACCCACGCCCAACCAAATTATTTCCACTCGAGTCGTCTCAAAATCACATCTCATCTTACGAGGGTCAGTCAATAAGTAATGAGACTTTTTTAATAACTCAAGTTTGCAATGACTGGTAATCAAAAAATGCTTTTTTATTTTTCAACATAGTCTCCCTCCTTTGCAACACACTTGTTCCATCTTGATATTAGATTGTCTATTCCTTTGGCATAGAATTCCGTGGACTGGGTCCTTAGCCAGTTGCTCACAGCAGCCTTCACTTTTTCATCAGTCTGGAAGTGAATTCCCCTCATACTCTCTTTGAGTGGGCCGAAGAGGTGAAAATCAGATGGTGCAAGGTCTGGGCTGTAGGGTGGGTGTGTTAGAAGTTTCCAGCCTAAATCTTCAATTTTGGCTAGGGTTCTTGCTGCTGTGTGGGGCCTTGCATTATCCTGAAGGAGAATCACACCTCTTGATTGAAGTCCTCTCCGTTTGTTCTTAATGTCTTTTTTCACTTGAGTTAGCAGCTCACAGTAGTTCTCTGAGTTCACAGTATTGCCCCTTTCCAAGAAACTGATAGTGATCGGCCCATTTCTGTCCCAGAACACAGTGAGCATGACTTTCCTTAAACTTTTCTGAGATTTGAATTTTTTCTTCACTGGGGAAGAAACATGCTTCCACTCCATTGATCGTCGTTTCGATTCAGGTTCATAATGAAAGACCCAGGTCTCATCAGTTGTCACTATTCTCGATAGAAATACATCTCCCTCCTTTCTGTATCTGCGTAGTGATGCTCTGGAAGCCATCAGGCGCTGCATTTTGTGATCATCCGTTAACATCTTTGGAACCCAGCGACAGCTGACTTTTGAAAAACGCAGCTTCTCACGCACAATTGCGTACACTGTGCCATGGGAGATGTCCAAGTTTGTAGCAATTTCATCTAAAGTGACCCTTCTATCAGATTTGATCAGGTCTTCAACTGCCTGTACTGCTTCTGGGGTAGAGACATCCACAGGTCTTCCACTTCTCAGATCATCAGTAATGCTTTCGCGTCCATCTTTGAATGCTTGCACCCATTTGTAGAAGTTTGCTCTAGACATACAGGAAGGACCATATTGTCTTTGCATTCTAGACAGAATCTCACATGATTTTACACTCTCTGCCAACAGAAATCTGATGACTCCTCTTTGTTCCAAGCATGAGCTGTTTCCTAGCCTAGTAGTCATTTCAATTTATCGTCACACCTACAGTAATCTGAAAATAAACAAGTTTTGTTGTAAATAAGATGACAACTCCATTCATAATCATCACATAAAATTTCAGTTGCATAACTCCAAGAACACCAAAGTAATTGAGAAAGTCTCATTACTTATTGACTGACCCTCGTATAATTCGCTACGCGTCGTCTTTATATAGAAACCAAAATGACGTGACGAAAACTTCTCGTAAATTCGAGATTTAGGCAGAACCCTCTGGAGAGATTGTTACGCTCGGATCAAGTGGCATATACGCGAACCTTCTAGTACAATGACGTTGGTCAAAAACATATTACATCAATATAAAAGAGAAAAGAAGATACATATATCGAGCAATAGAGCGAATCGGATAATACGACGGCAGCGCTAAAAGAGACGCAATTATTTCTCTTATAATAACACTACGAATTACTATAACGAGGATAAATTACATCGTTACGATTAAAATTATGAATGAAGTGTGACATCTAGTCTATTTAACGGCTGAGTACTGTACGCCAGTCTGGTGTCGCAGTGCTCACACTCGCCTTATCGACAGTGTCTTGAACGACGCCTTGCGCATAGTTACTGGATGCCTGCGTCCCACTCCAACGGACCACCTACCTGTACTCTCAGGCATCCAGCCAGCTGAGCTTCGCCGACTGGGAGCGACACTCTCCTTGGCTCACCGTAGATCTCTGGACCCCGATCATATTTTGTATGGTCTTTTAAGTGGGTCCTCAGATACTCGCCCGTTTGTGCCAGCTGCGCGGAATCTTTTGGATAACTTTGCCAGACTTGGCATCGCGCTTCTGAATGGACAAATCACAAATGGAAAACGGAGTACTGCGAAAATACTTCCAGGCTCCGTGCTTTTGTGCCCGAGACCAGTGCCAGGCCTGTTGGGATGGGCTTACCCCGAGCAGCTTGGGTTAAACTCAACCGCCTGCGGACTGGTGTTGGGCGATTCCATTCATCCATGCACAAATGGGGTCTCGCTCCTTCACCGAATTGCGAGTGTGGCGCCTCTGAACAAACTGCAGACCATGTACTAACAGCGTGCCCTATACATCGGGCACCACATGTAGCACGAGATCTGACGGTTTTAGATGATGAAACTCGATGCTGGCTTAATAACACCACAGCCAGCATCTGATCCAATAAGTACAACAGCCTGGGGTAGTAAAAGGATAAACCCTCGGCCCCAGTCCTGTTTGTGTCTGACCTGGAGTAGATACCTCTTCAAACAACGAACGAAAAGCGTAGTTTTTTTCTTTTCATTCCTTCATTCGTCGGTTGGTGCAGACGTTGGTCGCTTCGTTCAGATACGTATAAGAATTCATTCATTTAGAGAAATTTACGATTCGTATTAAGCAGGTGGAACTTGATTTGTTATATTATGTTATTTAAATTATATGTAATATTTGTGTTTTATTTTAGTTACCGTCGTCCTCAGAATATACTACGATTTCGTTCGTTGGTTTTTTTGTGAAAGTGACGTCGCGTAAGCATCAAAGCTGCTTAGTGTCTCGATATCTAACTGCAACCTGGTGTGCTGCAGCTGCATATTGCCTTTATTAAGGAGGGGTGTAGGAAGTCGGAGTCGAAGCCGGAATCCTTGAAGTTCTAGAAGCGGGAGTTGGATTCGGAGCGACATCCTAGAAATTCTAGGAGTCGGGTCGGATTTTAAATCTTCCGACTCCGCAACCCTGATAAAGATCGCCATGGTTCAATTCTACTAACTATTGCACATTTAAAAAGGATGATGACGCCCGGATCGCTAAAAAACGTAAAAACAACCTATTTACAACCTGTGAGCTTTGCCACATCGCTGCAATGTCTCGGCCTGGATTCGAGTTGAGATGCAGTGGTCTGAGACCGAGATGAGGATTTGGTGCTACGACTCTGAGACTTCGAAAAACGTGTCTCGAGACGTCTTGAGGTATCCATCTCTGCTACAGACACAACAGAATGGCGCGAGTAGGTTTTGAACGAGGAGAGGACCATATCGATCTCAATCATAGTTGAAAAGTTTATTGTCAGTATCATGCTAATTTGACATAAGCGAAAAAAAATGTAATAAAGCAATTAAGAACACACTGACAGATAGACTGCGAAGCGACCACAACATTGAGGGTCTTCTAGTCTGCAGTCCTTGAAATTATAAACTAAATGTGATGCAATTTTTAGTAAATATTTACAAAAAAAAGCAAACAACAAAACAACAGTAGCATTACATCAATTAGTGTAAAGACAAAGAAACAACGGTAGGCTATATTGGTGCCAATCACGCAATTTGTTTAAACAAACAACCGTAGTTAGTAGAAAGTTTAAGATTAAAAATTGAAAATAATACCAGTTAGTTGAATTGAGTTTTTTTTCTCAAATGTCTTAAAAGTTTGCCATAAAATCAAGAAACTATCAACAGATAAGACGATCATTACAAATTCTTCAAGTCTTCAAATGTAAATATGGTATCTTGTAAATTTAATCATATATTATGCACAACATAAAAATAAAAAAATTAATAAAAATTAACAGTTTCTGAATTAATCCACACCAAAAGGAAGTAATTCATCAAAACGCGTTGAGCATCAATGAAAAACTTCATGCACAAGTTATAATGAACTAAGAGAAGCAAAATAATCTTAACATTTTGTTGTCGAGAGTATGAAAAAAAAAATTAAATTAGAATGCCAAATAGTAGATTAGTATTTTTGTAATAAAGTTGATTTTAGTTTTGACTTAAACGTAGCTAATGACTTGGATTCTTTTAATTCTAATGATAATGAATTCCAAACTTTTGTACCCTGATATTTGATGGACCTTTGTAACTTTCTAGTTCTACAAAATGGCAAAAAGAAATTGTAATTAGTGGAGCCTCTTGTTAGTTGTCGTCGTCGTTTGAAGGGCATCCACTCCAGGCCAGACACAAACAGGACTGGGGCCGAGGGTTTATCCTTTTACTACCCCAGACTGCTGCACTGCCTGAATCAGATGCTGGCAGTGATATCATTAAGCCAGCATCGAGTTTCGTCATCCAAAACCGTCAGACCTCGTGCTCCATGTGGTGCCCGATGTATAGGGCACGCTGTTAGTACATGGTCTGCGGTTTGCTCAGAAGCGCCACACTCGCAATTAGGTGAAGGAGCGAGACCCCATTTGTGCATGGACGAATGGAATCGCCCAACCCCAGTCCGCAGGCGGTTGAGCCTAACCCAAGCTGCTCGGGGTAAGCCCATCCCAACAGGCCTGGCACTGGTCTCGGGCACAAAAGCACGGAGCCTGGAAACATTTACACAGTACTCCGTTTTCCTTTTGTGATTTTTCCATTCAGAGGCGCGGATGCCAAGTCTGGCAAGGTTATCCAAGAGATTCCGCGCACCTGGCACAAACGGGCGTCTGGATCTTAGTCTCACTTGGCCAGTATCTGAGGACCCACTTAAAAGACCATGCAAGATATGATCGGGGTCCAGAAATCCACGATGAGCCAAGGAGAGTGTCGCTCCCAGTCGGCGAAGCTCAGCTGGCTGGATGCCTGAGAGTACAGGTAGGTGGTCCGTTGGAGTGGGACGCAGGCATCCAGTAACTATGCGCAAGGCGTCATTCAAGACACTGTCAATGAGGCGAGTGTGAGCACTGCGACACCAGACTGGCGCTCAGTACTCAGCTGTTGAGTAGACTAGAGACAAGGTGGCTATGCGTAGTGTTTTAGCACCAGCACCCCATCCCGAGCCCACGAGCCGCCTCAGCAGTGTGACGCGCGAAGATAGTTTTTTGCGCAATGCCACTAAATGGTGACGAAACGTGAGCGATCTGTCCAGTTTTACCCCAAGATAAGTAGGGGTTGGACAGAACGGTAAAAGTCTACCATTGTTGTAGACCTTTAGCTCACGTTTGGCCTCTCGGTTATTTCTGTGAAAGGCTGTCGTCACCGTCTTAGTGTGACTGAGCTTCAACCTCCAAGTCTGGAGATACGCTGACAGTGTGGACATGTCTTGGCTTAAGGTCCCCTCCAAGTCCTTCCAGTTTCCAGAAGAGTGCAACAATGCTAAATCATCTGCATAAGCAAACTTTCTGAAAATCATAAAGGAAGATCGTACGTATAGATGTTAAATAGGAGGGGAGCTAAAATCGATCCCTGAGGAACGCCGTTTTTTAGACGGCGTAGCCTGCTTTGCTTGCTGTCACCGGTGGTAAGGGTGAAACTTCGATTTCGGACAAGCTCCATAATCATTTTAATCATGTGCTTATCCGGAAGTAGTCTCAGCAGCTTGTAGGTAAGGCCACGGTGCCAGACAGTGTCATAAGCAGCTGTAAGATCGATAAATACAGCACCGGCCTTCTTTTTAGTCTCAAAAGAATCCTCAATGTTCTGGGTTAGCAGAACAACTTGATCTACGGTTGACTTCCCGCGTCGGAACCCAGCCTGCTCTTTAGGGAGCAGTGGATCGATTAACGGTTCAACGCGGGCGTAGATAAGCCTCTCGAGGATCTTGTAGGGGACACAGAGCAGAGATATCGGTCGATAATTCTTTGGGTCCCCCACGGGCTTTTTGCTGGTTTTGGGATCGCGACCACAAGCGCTCTTCTCCAGATCTTGGGAATTTTGAGTCGGCGCAAACAGGAAGAAAGGAAGTCACGTAACCAGGACTTCAAAGCAGCTCCGGCATGGAGTATAAGCTCGGAGCAGATGGAATCAGGTCCCGGAGCTTTACCTGGTTTTAAGTGTTGGAGGGCAGCAGCAAATTCTCTCTGTGAAAAATTGTCAGAGATATTTACTGCGTCTGGTGTTGTGGCCCTCCAAAGGTCAGACACTTCTTGAGAGACAAGTCGAGATGACTTGCGATTAACAGCCTCGTATTTCCCATTTCTAACCAGCTGAGATGCAATAGCATCGGCTGAAACGGGACAGTAACGAGGAGAGTGTCGTGACCTACCAGTAAAGTTGTTCAAAATCCTCCACGCTTTACGACTAGAGTGTGAGAAGTCAATGCTCCGAACTGCTTCGGACCATCGATCCCTCCGCTTTCTGTCAAGTTTGGCAAGCAGAACTGTAGCAGCCAAACTCGAGTCGTCTCCCTGAGGAGACTGCAGAAAGGTTTTATAGAGGGATTCACACTCTGCATCCCAACACGGAATATAGTTATTTCGATACCCGCGTGATATAGTCTTTTTGGCTGCTTTCTTAATGGTGTTACAGAAGTCCTGGTAAGCCGCATCCACATCAAGTGAATCAGGCGGCAACAAAGTCTTTGCGAATTTATTCGTCAAAGCAATGTAGTGACTCCATTTGGCCTTGCGGAAGTTCCATCGCTTAACAGGCATGCTTGGCACTGCCATAGCAAACCTTGGTTGTGTAATAAGCGAAGATCGATGTTGTGACCTGGGGAACTTTTCAAGGACACGTCTATCCGGTAAGCGACTGTTTGGACCTACGCTGGCGAAAGCTAGATCTGGATTAGTGCCAGTGTTCCAGCGGCCGGAATAAAAACTGGCAGCGTCCTTGGCATTATATAGCAGGGCAAGACAATTAATATTTGCCCAGCCAGCCAAGTACTCACCGTCCGGACTGTTGTCGTCATAACCCCAGTAAGCATGACGACAGTTAAAATTGCTAGCGTAAAGACAGGGTTGAGGATACACTGGGAGATCCAGGGTTCGCAATCGCGTTGGCGGTGGTTTGTAGACGTTGACTATTTTGTAGCCATCAATGTCCACACACAGCCACTCGATCTCCGATGTCAGTGGAGATTGGTCCAAAAGCGTGTATCTCAGTCGCTCGTGGACAAACGTGGCAAGGCCATGCTTCCTGCTTAAAGAAGACCCAGCTAGTTGGTAGTTTGGTAGCACCAACTTCTCTGCATCAGTGCAGTGGGTCTCCTGCAGTAGGATGACGAGTGCCTCAGACTGCATAGCGAGGTGATGAAGAACGTTCATCTTGCTTGCAGTGAGGCCTTCGATGTTCAGCTGAAGAATAGTGGGTCTTCGGAACTTGTTGGCAATGTGGCCTGAAAAGGGCAGTTTTATCCTGACATTGCCCCGTCCTGAGAAGGACGTTTGCCGATTAGCAGACCCACACTGAACATCGGAATGGGTGGATACCCTTTCGTTTTGGTAGGTTCGGTTTCGGTCTGTCATTTTAACAGCAATGAAAAGACTTACTCACGGCCCAGGCTGCGAGAAAGCACCTACCATCTGGGCCCTCTTGTTAATTGGTTATGTACGTTACACGTGTTAGAAAAATAGTTTTGAAATGTTAATGGCAGTAGGTTATTTTTAGACTTGTAAGTAAAAGTGGCTATTTCGAACATTATTAAATCTGATAATTTGAGAATATTAAATTTTGAAAAGTAAGGTGTTGCCCTATCATTTGATTTTGCTCCTCCAATAATTTTTACTGCCTTGTTTTGTAGAGTGCTTAATTTATTAACGTATGACTTAAAGGTCGAGCCCCAAACAATCAATCCATACGTTAAGTGGGTGTGAAACAAAGTATAATGCAGTTTTAATATGGCTGAATTTGTCAAAAAAGGTCTTGCTTTTGCTAGTATTCCAACTGATCGAGATAATTTTGCTATTAAGTTATTAATGTGGAATTTAAATGACAAATATTTATCAAGAGTAATACCCGAATACTTTACCAAGTTGACATTCTTCATGTTAATACTAGCAAGCTTCGTAAAATCACTAGAGCTGTTTTTAAGATGTTTTAGTTTTATTGGATCTATTATCATTACATTCAATTTAGATAAATTTAATGTTAATTTATTGGCAATTAACCACTTACTTATTTTTGTGACTTCTGTTCTTATTTTAGTTTGTAAAGTTTTTAATTTTTTGTCGTTCAATACGAGACTAGTATCATCCGCAAACAGTCTAGGGTTTGTTGACGAAATGCTAGCAATATCATTAATGTATAAAGTGAAAAGAAAAGGACCCAAAACAGAGCCTTGTGGTACACCACAACTAATATTTTGTTTGCACGAGATACTATTATTTATAGAAACATATTGAGATCTATCATGTAAAAAAGAAGAGAAAAGACAAAGCCCAACACCACATACCCCATAATGTTCTAATTTATTCAGAAGAATGTTATGATTAACCGTGTCAAATTTTTTTTTTATTTTTTTATTTTATCTCTATATTTATCCTCCTGACTCGCAGGAAAGCGACGGAGGCGCTATACATAGGGTAGGCAATTACCCCGACCTGCTTCCGGAGATACCAAGATATTGCTGTCCGCTTGTAATTTAATAGAGATATGATTGGAATTTAGAACTGCTTGCCAGAACCGCCAAGCAGGGGAATGTGCCGTAAAGTGTCTTTCCCAAGGACACAATGCTTTCTTTAAATCTATAAACATTAGAGCAGTGTAATTGTTTTTGTTAATATTGTCAAATGATGACGTTACTACATCTAATAAAGCGTGTGAGTTTGAATGTTTAGGTCTAAAGCCGAATTGAGTGGGTAAGAAAACAGAATGTTTGTCAAAAACGCTGTTGTTCTGGAGTAGATTATTTTTTCTACTATTTTGGAAATTGGGGAGAGAATAGAAATCGGCCGATAATTTGTTGTGTCACTTTTATTACCAGATTTAAAAATAGGTATAACTTTTGCAATTTTTAACCAGTCAGGAAAAATTCCAAGTTTTAAGCAAAAATTGAACAAGTAGGAAAGAGGAAAAGCAAGAGCATTGGCAGCAACTTTTAAAAAATAAGAAGATATCTTGTCAAGGCAACTTCAGTTCAGTTCAGTTCAGTCGTTTTTTATTTCCGCCACTTGTCGAACAAAATACTTACATCAACGTAATTACACCACGGAAAAAGGGACATGCAACAAAACGAAACAACGTTGTAACATGCAAAAACTCAATAAACTACACTAGCAAAGGTAACGGCTTGCATGGTTGCATCACCTAGAACTTTTACTATTTTTGAGAGAATTTATGCGGTTTAAAATTTTCAAAGGTGTTGTTGGTGTAAGAAATAAAGAGGGTGAAATTCGTGTACCTAAAAATTTCTTAAAACTATTATCTTTGTGTACAGGAAATTTATCAGCTAGATTTTTGCGAACAGTACAAAAGTAATCATTAAAAATTTCTGCCATATTATGAAGATTCGTGGTTTCAAAACCATTGTAAATTAATTTTTCAAGAAAAGGAGATTTATTTGCTTTAGAGGAAATTAGTGATTTAATTAACCGCCAAGAATGATAAGCATTGTTTTTTGATTTTTCTAGCTCGACTTTAAAATAGTTCTGCTTAGAAAGATATTTTAGTCTAGTTAATTTATTAGAAAATCGTTTGTAATATTGTTTTTGTTCATTATTTCCATTAATCAGATGCGTTTTATATAGCTTTTGTTTTTGCTTAATAGATTCAAGAATAGCAGAAGTGATCCAAGTTTTTTTTTAAAGTTTAGTTTCCTTTCGAGATAATTTTTTTGTCGGTGCATTTCTGTCAATAGTTTCACTAATTATTTTGATGCAGTTATTAAAAATAGCGTTGAAATTGTCCTTGTTTATATTACTGTTTACGTTAAAAAAATGCAGTAAGACCACTATATAAGTCTAAAGAAAAGTCATCTGTTTTAAAATTGGAGAGATTTCTTTTGTAAATAGGTTGTGATTCTTTTCTTATTATTTTATCAGATATAGAACAGAAGATAGGATAATGATCTGTTAAATCTGTTCTAATAATTCCAGGTTTAATTGCATGCAAACTGTCATTTGTCAATATATGATCAATTAATGTACTGGAGTTACTGGTAACTCGTGTTGGAATCGTGATCAAAGGAAAAGAGCCATAGCTTGCCAGCAAATTGATATATTCAGATGCGAGATTGACTAAAGTATTAGATGATGATGTAAGATTGATGTTTGAAGTCTCCAATCAAGAAGACTGTTTTTTGTTTGAACATATCTAATTGTTTATTTAGAGCAGTGTGGTCCAAACCCTGGCCCACACTGAGGAAATTTGTGCGGCCCGCGGAACAATTTTGTACAAGTCTTGTCGATCACAAGCACCCGTAATTTTTTTATGGAGAACGCTATGATTTTGCGCGAAAATAGGAATTTTGCAGACCGATTCGAAGTGAAGACCTTTTTTTTTTTTAGAGAACACCCTGATTTTGAGACGAAAATAAGCGTTTTTAGCCGGTTGAGGCCCGCAAACTCAAATAATTTTGAAAAGTGGCCCACAAGAGTGGAGAAGTTGGACCACCCTGACCTAGATTATCTTTGCGGCCCGCGAAGCTTTTTTAAACCTTAATGCGGCCCTTCATGCTCTTAGCCTTGGACCACACTGATTTAGAGTGTCTAAAAATAAGTGCATATTATTTTTAGCATGCCGATATATCGTACCTATTACTATATTAGAGTTACATAATTTTATCCATATATTTTCACAACCATCAGTCAGTCAGTCAGTCAGTCAATTTATTTTTGTACAATTCAAATGATAACAATTATACAACAAAAATACAGCATAATAAATGAACGGTCAGATGAATTGCAACAGGAAGCTGCGAAGGACCTCTCGGTCAACGAGTCAAGCAGCCACCATTTTGGCTATTTGCATAAGCTACTGGACAATTTTAGCAATCCTTTTATTTATTTATTTATTTTTTATTTGCAGTTTTTGACTAATTTTTAAAAAATTCATTTGTATTTTGACAATAAATATGTTTTATACTTCATTTTAAATTGATTAAACGACAATGTTTTTAGCTCGTGTGGTATTAAATTCCAAATTTTAGCTCCTTGATGTTTAAAATTGCTTTGTAATTTTTGTGTTCTATATCTTGGTATATATATAGGTTAAAATCAGATGAGGCGAGGCGCATTATTCGTGAGTGTATCTTACTGACTGGAGTAAAACAAGATAGTAAACGGTGTGGTAGTTTTTGTTGTGTATACTTATGCATTAATTTAGCAACCTCATATGTATACAAGTCTTTTAGTTTTAAAATGTGTAGCTGTTCATAGAATGGAGAAACCCGATCTCGCCACTGTCCTCCTGCGACTATTTTAACGGCTTTATTCTGTAGTAAAATCAATCTTTTCAGATGCTTGTCATACGTATTATCCCAAATTGCAATGCCGTAAAGTAATTGTGAATGAACCATTGAGTAGTACAAGTTTCGTAATGCTGTAGTAGGTAAAATGTGTCAAAGTTTTGACAAAATACCTACAGATCTAGATATTTTTTTTGTCAAAATATCAATATGTTTGTGAAAGTTAACTCTTGCATCAATTGTAATCCCCAAATATCTCACAGATTCATGGATAGAAACTAAGACATTATTAAAAAACACCTCGATATCTGGTATCGGGTCGGTAATTTTGGGAGGAATTATTAAGACAGAGGATTTTTGAGGATTAACGGTTATTTTGTTGGCTTTAGTCCACTCGAACACATTAAGCAATTCATAATTTATTTTTTTACGCAAAGTCGATGGCTTAGAAGCATAAACTACCAGGCATGTATCGTCTGCAAACAATCTAGGCGTAGAGCATGAGGCATGTAAAATATCATTAATGTATATTAAGAACAAGAGTGGTCCTAAATTGCTGCCCTGGGGTGCTCCAAAAGAATTAATAATTGTTTCGGAACGTAATGTTTGATATGCAACATATATGGCTGTCTGTCAGATAAAAAGGAGCTAATAAGTTTATGGGCGACACCACAAATTCCGTAATGCTCGAGTTTACTTAATAATGTTTTGTGACAAACAGTATCAAAGGCTTTTTTAAAGTCTAATAATATTAATCCAATGTAATTGTTATCGTTAATTTGGTCATAGGCGGTAGTCAGGACGTCTAAAACAGCATGAGTTGTGGACATATTATTTTGAAAGCCATATTGAGAATCAATCAAAACAAGGTTCTTTTTGAAAAAGTTTGTCATACGTTGATGAATTAATTTTTCAAAGATTTTGGAAAAACAAGTTAAAATCGAATTGGTCGATAGTTGGTTAAATTATTACTATTTCCTGATTTGAACAAAGGGGTAACTTTAGCAATTTTGCAACTCTTCGGAAATATACTCAAACGAAAAGCATTTTCAATAAAATAACATAAAGCTGGTGCAAGAATGTTAGAAGCTACCCGCAAAAAATAAGGCGAAATATTATCATGACCTACCGACTTACGTAAATTTAACAAATTAATTAGATTTATGACTTCATTCACTCGTGCTAGTTCCATATACATCGACGACTTTACTCGGTTTCGAAGAAATTTTTTAAATGAGTTTTCCTCTGTGGTGTGGAAGTTGTTAGCTAAGGTTACTCCGACCTTGGAAAAAAATTTGTTAAATTCATGTAATATTGTTTGTTGATCGGTAATTTTGTTTCCATTAATATTAACAGTGATAGGTAAACTGGAAGGCTTTGTCAATTTTCCTGGAAGCAGAGAACGCAGAATTTCCCAAGTTTTTCGTTGATTGCTTTTATTTTTTTCTAATTCGTCAGTGAAATATTGCTTTTTTGCTATGGATTTAATTTTAGTTAATTTATTTAAATACATCTTGTATTCACGTTTTATGGCTTCATCACCTAAAATGTAATGAGATCTGTGCATCTTATTTTTACGACAAATAGATGTATAAATGCCTTTAGTAATCCAAGGTTTATTTTTTAGTTGTTGTTGTTTACGCGATTGCCATGAGCGAAGCATGGTTCTCAATTACCGTTTGGATTAACGACACAAAGTTATCAAACGTACTATTAAAGTTAATATCATTCAGTTCATTTATATTAGTTATAAAATTATATACTGATTTATGCATTTCAGTATACTTCTGTGTTCAATTTGGACTTGTCGCGAATAGTGTAAAAAGTTTTGTTTAGCGGTTTTGTAGAGTAATTCTTTATAGTACAAAATATAGCATAATAATCAGAAAGTTTACTATCGCATCGGATTACCCCTGGATTTATAATATGTGAAGTATCATTGGTTATAATATGATCAATGATAGTGGAGGAGGTTTCAGTTACACGGGTTGGAATAGTAATAATAGGAAGAGAATAGCAGATAATTAAATGGTCGAGGAATAATAAGCTACTCGGTGTTCTTTTGTTAATTGTTATAATATCGCTTTAAACAAAGTCGATTTTTTCGGAGCCATAAGCTTTTCGTAACGCTCTCATCAGTGGCAATCGCGTCAAAATGGGAAGAACCAGAGAAAATCAAAGTATTTATAGTGTCAACAGTTGGGAGAAAGATAAGAGAAAGATGAGACTATAAATACCTTGATTTTCTCTGGTTCTTCCCATTTTGACGCGATTGCCACTGATGAGAGCGTCACGAGAAGCTTATGGCTCCGAAAAAATTGACTTTGTTTAAAGCGATATTAAAATTCTGTACCACAAAGAAGCTCTTTAATTGTTATATCAATATTAAAATCGCCAAGAAGATAAAACGTACCTTTACGTTTATTTATTTTACTAATAGTATTAACAAGGGCTCCTGTAAATTTTTGATATAATTGCTATTGTTGTTTGGATGCCGATATACAGCTCCAATTGTAATATGCTTAGAGGGAATTATACCCGTTTTTAAATTGAGCCATAATTCTTCACAACCGTTTACTTTCATGTCAAGTTCTGGATCTAATTCAAAGTTGTAGTTTGAAGAGATGTATATGGCCACACCGCCCGCGTTTGTAATAGAGTCAGCGTGAACAAAGTTGTAGTTTGTTATTGTAATATTAGTCAATGAATCACCTCTTAACCTCGTTTCCGATATACATATGACATCGGGAGAAAAGATAGCGAGATCAGAAATTCAAAAAGTGCGTCAAAATTTTGGTGCTTATTTAATGACCTCATATTTACGTGAAGAAAGGATAATGTATTTTTACAATTATTAGATGAATGAGGGAGATTGATAAACGGTATGTCAAAATAACAACATTCATTGATATTGCTAATCAAGGAATTAAAAAACAATTCACTTAATTCACTATTTTTCATTTCATGGTCAGGTTTCAGCTGACTCGCGCCGAGAAGCTCAAGCAGTCCTCTGTTGTTCACAATCAAACCATTACCTGCAGCCATTACTGCTTAATTCAGTACAACTTAGCGCCAGGCAAATTCTATCCGCAGACGAGCAAGCAGTAAAAATACAAACACACAACTAGTATAGATTTAACAGTTGCGCTTAGTTTGTTTAAGTTGGAAGTAACAGAAATTTTAGCAGAAAAAAAATAAAGAAATAAAAAAAAAATGAAAATAAATAAAAATAAATAAAAAAAAAATTGCCTTCATCAATATGAAATACAGATATTTACATATAAACATTACGCATAGAATAAAGTAAAATTTAAGCGAAATTGAGCTTAAAAAATTAAAAAAATTAAGCAACTTAAATTTACTTACTTACGGTAAATGGTGCAATTTAAGCGAAATTGAGCTTAAAAAATTAAGCAATTTAAATTTACTTTCATTAATATGAAATACAGACACAATATGTAAACATTGCGCATAGAATAAAATTTAAGCCAAACTGAGCTTAAAAAATTAACTAAATTAAATTTACTTGCATCAATATAAAATAAAGACACTAATATGTAAACGTCATACATTTAGTATAATAAACCTTGAGCCAATTAGTTACCTGTTAGGTTCGTCAAGCATTGTCGGGTGGCAGAATACGTTTATTATCAATATACAAACAGTATTTACCATCATAAGCACCTTATCGTACATCTGTTTTTCCGTCACGTTTAGCCGCTTGGAACTGTGGAATTAGCAACTTCTTGTCATTGTAAAATATTTTGGGTAGATGCTCAGTAATAAAAATCGGAGTTGCTCTGTTTTTGTTATAGCTTTCAATTTGGAAATATTTTCATACAGCTTATCTTTGTCATAAGTTGATAACAATTTAATTATAATTGGTCGAATGACCTTTTTATCTGCTTTCTTGACCGCGCGCTGATGTAAACGGTGCAAATTTTGATAGAATCGTGTTCAAGATTAAGCGCTTCCTTCAGAAAAGCCTCAAAAATTATTTTACTTTGCTGTTTGCTTTCACGTTCAGTTTCTTTTAACCCATGGATTAATACATTTAAGCGTTTGTCATATGACTCGCGCATTATACTGTCTCTCTCAAGTTTTGCAACTCTCTGTTTTAGTGCGTCATATTTCTCTGCTTCTACTAATTTTTTTTCATCCAGTTTTTCAAATTTAACATTAAAATCAGTTTCAATTTTTGTTGATATGCATTCTATATGAGTAACATTCAAATTTAATGCACTAATTTCCGCTTTTAATTCTGAACATTTTTCTGAGTACTTATCATCAATATTATTTATTCGACTTTCAAATATTGAAAATTTATTTTCTAAGCTGGTTATTTTTCCACTCAATTTATTAATAGCTTTTAGCACGTCATTCAATTTTTCTTCCAGTGTAATTTTTTGCGTATCTTTAACACTAGCCATTTTACGCAACTTAAATTTTAATCAAGAAAACTGTTTGCCAAAACTGCAGCAGAAAAGCCTGCTCGATTACTAAAAAAACACGTCCGTTTGCCAGATTAACAAATAACAGATTGAATGTGTGTTTCATCAATCTTCATTTCATAATCAGTTTTTAGTTCATAGGCTATATTGTTAGCAATATACATAGCTACACCACCTGCATTAGTGGGTGAGTTGGTATGAATTAGTGTGTAGCCTGGTAAATTTACACTTGTAAGTGGATTATGTTTTAGTCGCGATTCATATATGCAAATAATATCCGGTGATATGTGCCATGTAATTAGAAATTCAAAAAAAGTATTTTGAAGAGACCTGATATTAAAGTGTAATATAAGCAGATTATCTTTGCTATTCTTAGTTAGCACATGAGAAATCGAGTCATAATACACACATGGGGCAATATTATTTGTAAGGGAGTCAAATGAGGCGTTAATGACATCAGTATCAACATCGTTAAAATTATTCAATAAATTGTTTTTTACTTGTGGAGTGAATTTTTATTTGGCAGCAATTTAAAGTTTTTTAACTATGTTACAGTGTTACTCTATTAATTTAAGATCCTGGTCACATTTAATAGCTATAATATTTTTATCATCAGATTTGCGCACAAAAATGTTGCCATTCATAGTCCAAAAAAATTTAAAGCTCTTTTCTTTTGCTTTCTGTTTTGTTTGCCAAAACAACCTCTTTCGCATTACGGTCAAGTTTTCATTTACGTAAATATTTTCTGTTCCTGATATAGAAAAGTTGCGCAAATCGATGGAACGAGCTAGTTTACGGTTGGCGTAAATTTGGTTTTTAACATCACGGTTAGTGAAGCGAGCTATAATTGGCGAGTTGCAACTTGATCGGAATTTTTCTTAGGATTTACAGGCATACGATGTGAGGTAGAAATCTGTTCTGGCAAAACCTTTACTCCCGTCATTTTGGCTACTTCAATAACTATTGAGTTAGTATCTTCACCATCACGTTGTGGGATAGGCTACCTATAATTTCAAGATTTTGTCAGCGACTATACTGTTCAAGGTTACCTATCGAGTTTTTTCTCATCTTTGGCACATTGGTTTTTCAATGCAGAGGAATGAACTTTTAAATTAGAAATTTTAACTTCTTGTTCTTTATTTGTTTTAGATAGTGCGTTATATTTTTCTTGCAATAAATTATATTTGTTGCAGATAAAAGCTTGACTTGTTTTTAGTTAAAGCAATTCAGCTTTTAGAGCATTTAGCTCTTGATCAAACTGACTTTTAATACTTGCAATTGCTTCTTCTACAATTTTTTTAACTGACGTAGAGTTATGCATTTCTTCAGTATTTTCTTGATTATTAATTGCCTTATTGGTGTTGTTTTTAAACCTGTACTTTTCCTGACCATGTTTATTACGTAATAATTAACTTTCAATTTAATATGGCAGTCAGAAATAATAATCGATGGACACGTAAAAAGGAGAGAAGACTACGTGGGGAAAAGGATGATGGAGATGGCAGTGCCAGGCAGAAGGAAAAGAGGAAGGCCAAGGAGAAGGTGGATGGATTTGGTGATCGAGAGAAGACATGGAAAGGGTTGGAGCTAGGGAAGGAGACGAAGTAGACCGAGTGAAATGGAGATTACTGTCGCGCTGTGGCGACCCCGAGTAGGGAGAAGCCGAAAGAAGAAGAAGAAGTCAGAAATAATAATCACAAAGGACTAAAAAACTAGTTTTTAAAAAAGTTGTTAAACTAAATAGTTTGAAGTTGTCTTAAACTTTCCAAACAGCAAACAATTTTCAAATGCTGAAGAATTATTCTGTTTAATTTTTTGACAGTAATAATAGGTTAACTGAATAAAAACAGCCTAGGTTCCGTTTTTCTATATTAACACAGATTAAACACGTCCTTCCACTAACTCGTCAACATAGCGCTTTCAATCTTTCAATCTATTTATTTGTTTTGTGCTTCAAAACGAAAAATACATCAATATATGTGAAAAAAAAAGTTTTCGAAAGCACAGGAAGGCAGCGAAATGACCATACGGTCTTCTAGTCCAGGGGTTCTCAAACTTTTATTGTTATGGAGCTCATGAAGAGGTTGACCATTATTTATGGAGCCCCACAATAAATTTATCAAAATAAAAATTATAAAAATATAGTCTTCACTACGATTTCATCTCTAATTTCCCTATTTTTCTCCCAAAATCAAGGTGTTCTCTAAAAAAAAAGAAAAAAGGTCTTCACTTAAATTGAGTCTAAATTTGCTGTATCTGCTGTATACGGATGTATTTGCTGCTTTGTATTTAAAAGATATTCAAATTGCGGATTAATTGAAGTTACTTGTAGGTTGTTATTGCTTCTTTGGACAGTTGCAAAATTAGCCAAGTCAGTATTTTAATAAGTAAACGAATAGCTCGCGGAGCCCCTAGGTTTCTCTCACGGAGCACTTTGAGAAACAATGTTCTAGTCGACTACCTCCCTCTAAATAGTGGAACAAAAAAATTTTTTTTTATCAGAAAACACAGCAGTACACTTAACAAAAACACAGTACATTTAGAAAAACAATGAAGATTTAATAGCAATATTAGTTGGTATTAAATAAATTTCCTTGTGCTAGCTGACTTCATCAAACTGTTGTGGTATCTTATCTAATAATGATTAGTTAAAAAAAGTTTAAATTTCTTCTTAAATTGATTATAAGAAAGTGACTTTAATTCGAAGGGTAGGGGAAAGGAGGGTGATTTGATACGGCAGGTAATTTGATACACCACCCCTACGGGATTCCACAAAATAAACTTTAGTTAATTAGCGCTACCAAATGAAAAAGAATGTCAAAAAAGTTTATCCGGGCTTCAAGAAAAGCTGATTAGGTTGAGCTACTGAAAAACAATAAAGAAAATTTGTTTTTATTAATTTTTTGTAAAATTTTTGTCCTAAATTTCAGCTTGACTACAGAACTAAAGAAAGAGGTAAGAAAGCTGACAATATGGTTGAATAATTGTTGTTAGATTAAGTTTTAAACCAGCAAAGTTGTTCTTTTGAAATTACTTTTGTTAGGATGTTCGTTGTCAAATTTTTATAAAAAGTGCTAATAAGGAGATTTGATACAGTGTATGGAAGGAGATTTGATACAATGTATATATATAAAAACTCCATATTACAAAAACATGGTAAGATTAATATGTTAAACTTTTTTGGTGTTTGAAGCATGGAAGACTATAAAAAACGTACAAAGCATTTAATTAGTGATTGTGTGCCCCACAATATAATTTATTTACTGGTTTCATCTTCTGGTATAATTGTACAGTGATGATTGAATGGTGCTGATAGTAGCTATAAACTAACAATTTTTTCATTTGATTTCAGACATTTTGTTAATAGTTTTTTTATCAACATAAAACTCTCTAATTAACATTTTACAGTAATTCTACAACTATACCTGCTTACAGTATGCCTTTAAGCATAAAAGAAAAACTAATCGATGTTTTCAATCTTTGCTGATGTGTTAAAAAAAGCAGCTAAATGTGTGACAGAAGGTAGTTTTTATTGAAAAGCTGCAGCCAATTTTAATGTTGACTAAATGACAGTTATAAAGTATATAAAAAAAAGGAGGCATACCCAACTTGCGCTGCTGGATATCAAGCAACAGTTTTAAAGAATCAAAGTTTTACTCTGGAAAATAGAGCAACAGTTATTATCTCACATAGTGCATTTGGCTGATAAGTTCTTTGGATTATCAATTGAAAAATGCAAAGAGCTTGCTTTCCAATTTGCTGCTGCAAATAAATTATGTGTTCCTCATTTCTGTGCCAGTTATTTTTAATCGTAACAAAATTCATTTATAGTAATGTACATAAATGCTTAGGCATAAACTTCTAATTGACTTAAGTTAATTAAAGCATTTTTTTATACTATACAAAATTGCTTTTCTGTCTATGTCTTGAGATTTGTTTGAATTTTTTAAATCTCGTACCAATTGTTCTTATTAAAATGTTGGATTTTTGGTGTATGTATTTGTTGCAAAATTCATTATAATTTGATTTTCACCGGTAAGCGTGTTAATGCTTTTAGTCTACCACAAAATTTTTGATGTAGAAACTTGGCCAACTATGATTGGAATCGAACTGTACTTAAATAATTTACTCAAAAACTTAGCTGAAAAACACTCATTTATAAAGTGTAAAAGCATAGTAAAGCAGAAAAACCTCAAAATATAAGCTTTTCAAAATGCCGTATCAACTCACTTTCCCCCGTATCAAATCACATCAACACACCTTCCTAGGAAGGTGAGTTGATACATTTGGGCATCATTTTTTAACTAGTAATTGAGAAAAAAGTAAATGAGATAAAACATTGTCATTTTTTTTAATTAAGTGGGCAAAAGAACCTGGTTTTATTT
Source organism: Diplosoma virens (assembly GCA_963680785.1). Taxonomy (NCBI): domain Eukaryota; kingdom Metazoa; phylum Chordata; class Ascidiacea; order Aplousobranchia; family Didemnidae; genus Diplosoma; species Diplosoma virens. Next base: position 40,731,790 of record OY796896.1, on the reverse strand, counting down.
GCGCCATCAACCAAATCGCTATCACAAATCGTTTTGAATTGATGGACAAAAATGTAAAAAGTGTCTCAAATCATGTTCCCTTCCCCTACTTCTTGCCATATTTTAGGTCCAATGTAAGAAAATGTCTTTTTACCTAATTCTGTTCTCTTTCTAGGCTGAAAGTAATTTTGTTGCGCTGCCAGTCTTGTTTTATAATGATGTTTTTGGGTTATACTTATAATAGTTTGGGACTCATTTTTTATTGAACTTTTATTAAAGCAAAACATTGTTTTTGCCATTTCAAGTTTGACAATATCTTTTATTTTTAAGAAATTCAATTTTTGAAAAAGAGGATTTGTATGTGACAAAAAAGGACTATTTGTAATAATTCTTGTTATGCGTTTGTGTATTCTTAAGGCGCGTTTACAGCCGTTTGGAGTACTTTTTTCTTTCAGCTCGATTTTGGTTTGTTTTATTGACGCTCAAATCCACTCATGTTTTCGAGAAAAAATGAGTGAATTTGAGCGTCAATAAAACAAACCAAGATCGCACTGAAAGAAAAAAGTACTGTAAACGGCTGTAAACGCGCCTTTACCAGTGGATCCAGGGCAGTAGTCGAAGCCAGTCCCCAAGTTGAGACACAATATTGAAGATAAGGGTAAATTAAAGCATAGTGTACTGTTTTTAGTGTTGTAGTGTCAACATAATTCCTTAGTTTGAGCAGTCCCCAGGAACCATTGGAGAGCTTAGAGCAAACATGTTGTATATGAGACTTCCAAGAAAGCTTATCATTAAAAATTACACCCAAATATTTTATTTCATTTACTTGTTCTATATTTGTCTTTCCTATTCTAATATCAAAGTGCCAGGATGACCTTTGTTTGGTTAATACCATAAATTTTGTTTTATTAGTATTTAGTGATAATTTGTTTAGTTTCAACCATTCATCAATTTTGACCAGTTCAGAGTTGACATTTTTATTCAACAGTTTTGGACAAGAGTTTGTCAGTGTGAGAACCGTGTCATCTGCAAACAATTTCGTATTAAAATTGGATACTAGAAGCATGTCATTGATGTATAATAAAAATAGTAATGGTCCAAGAGTAGAGCCTTGTGGTACACCACAAGTTACATGATTGAATTTTGATTTAGTATTGTTCACAACTGTAAACTGTAGTCTGTTATTTAAGTAGCTTTTAAGGAGCTGTAGTGGCAATCCACGGATGCCATATTTTTCCAATTTTGCAAGCAGAATTTGGTGATTTATGGTATCAAATGCTTTTTTTAGGTCAAGAAACACAGCACAAGTATATTTTTTTTCGTCAATATTTTCAGCAAAATTATCAAATAATTGCCTTACAGCATCTGATGTAGAAGAGTTTTGTTTAAAGCCAAATTGAAAAGGTGTTAATATTTTGTTTTTATTTAAGTAAGAGTAAATTCTTTCGTACAAGCATTTTTCAAAGATCTTACTAAATGAGCTAAGTAGAGATATGGGTCTGTAATTGCAGCACTGATCCTTGGCACCACCCTTATAAATCGGTACAATTTGTCCAATTTTAAGAATTCTGGGGTAAGTCCCAATGCTAATGCAACTGTTATAGAGTCTTTTTAAAACTGGTGCTATGATCGGTGCACTCATAGCTATATATTTTATGGGTATTCCATCAGGGCCTGTACTCTTTGATGGATTTAGTTGCCTTATATGTTTTATTATGTCAGATTCTGTTATTGGCTGAAGATAGAAAGAAGTGCACCTTTGAGTAATGAATGAAGTGCTGCTAAGGATATTAGCTGAATTGGTTAGTTCAATATTTGCAGCCAGTTTTTGTCCAATCTCAGAGAAATAGTTGTTTAGCATATTTGCCATTTCTTTCGAACTAGTTATTTTTTCTCCTGTATCACAAGTTAGCTCTGTGATGAGACTAATTGCTTTTTTTTTGTATTTGGCAATATCATTAATAGTTTTCCATAAGAACTTCATGTTATGTTTAGATGCTAAGACAAGTCCCTGATAATATTTTCTTTTTGCTTGTTCTTTCACATGGGTTAACTTGTTGCGGTAAGTTTTGTATAACTGTACATCTTTTGCCGACCCTTTTAAATTAGCTATGTATAATTTGTTCTTTGTTTTGCTTGAGATTAATATTCCTTTTGTTATCCATGGTTTACTATTTAATTTTTTTTCTTTTCTAGATTTTCTTCTTAGAGGAGCATGCTTACTTAATGTGATGTTAAAAATATCAAGAAATCTCTCAAATTGCTCATCAACAGTACAATTATTATGAAATACATTCAAGTTTTTACAAAGTTCAATTAAAAAGTTTTCAGTATTAAAGTTTTTTGTATCTCTTACAATAATGTTTTGCTCTACGGTCTTGTGATTGGTGTTAGATAATAAAAGTACTATTGGCATATGGTCTGATATATCTTCAGTTAATATATGGGAGGTAGTTTTTTGAGTTATGCTGTTGCTATAAAAGTAATCTATCAATGTTGCACTACTGTGAGCTATCCGAGTGGGATATTTAATTAGTGGCAGGCATCCTAGGCTAAATAGCATATCAGAATAATTTTTTATTACAGTTTTGGTATCACTTTGCAGCAAATCAATATTGAAATCCCCACATAAATAGTATATTAGTTTCTGTTTGTTTAAATTTTCAATAGCTTTTTCAAAGGAAGATTGAAAATCAGAAAGTTTTGAATTAGGGTGTCTATAAAGAACACTAAACACTTTTTCTGTATTGTTTAACTGTATTTTTACCCATATCTCCTCACATCCCATTATATTTAATTGATACTCAGTAGTGGTTTTATAACTTAAAGTGTCCTTTATGAACATTCCCACTCCACCAGCATTTGTTGAAGAGTTATTATGTATAAAAGTGTACCCTGGCAGGAAAGTTTTTAGATTTGAGTTTAGCTTTGTTTCCGATATAGCTATAATTTCTGGCATCTTACCTAGCACTGATAATAGCTCCTCAAGTTTTTCAAAGTTTTTGTTTAGGCTCCTTATGTTAATATGTAATATACAGAAGTCTGTGTTATTTGCATATAAATTTTGGAAGTCTGGTGTGGATATGTAACAATTGTCAGCATCAAGTAATTTGTAATCTGAAAGTTTTGGAAAGATTAGTTTGTTATTAACATTTAATTCTGTTAACTCGTCATTACATAAGTTTTGAAATGGGAAAATACATTTCATGCAATGATGTGATTGATTTGGTTGTTTGAGAGTTTCAAAATCACTTTTTGTCAAGCTGGTGCATTTGAAATGTGTCCACAGCTGGCAGGTGTCACAGGAAATAGATTTTTGGTTACATTTGCAAGGTTTGGCACAACTAATACAAGAGTATTTGATAGGCATACTTAAAGTTTATACAATACTACTTAAAAAAAAAAAACTTTTGTATAAATTAAAATGGCAAGTAAACTCAAATTAAACTTGAATTTAAACAAGTACAATAATACTTTAAAAAAATTTAAAAAAATAAAAAAATGTATAAATTAAACAATACTTTGAGACAATATACTTTAAAACAAGCTTAAGTTAAATTAAACAAACTTTCGCATCAATATTAATGCAATGTTAGATGTCACTTTGAAAGCAAATTTTATACTTATCAAAATTCCATCCTCATTACTTTAGAAGACCATAATCAATTTTCAACAGATTTATCTTGGATGACAGCTACTCAAGAACCGAAATCAACAGCAACTTCCAAGAATTAAAAGCAGCAGGCGCCTTTTGCTTGTTTAAATTCAAGCTTAAACTAAATAAACTTTTAGACTTTCAAACAAACTTTTTTTTTTTTTTTACCAAGAAAAAAATAATAATAAAACTGATAAGAAATCAATGGAGTTCGAAATACTGAATTTGAGTAAAAAGCAAAGCTGAATATAACTGCTTTCTAATGTTTGATCCAGAGAAATATCCATCAAACACCTCAGACATTTAAATTTCTTTTACATCAACATCAACATCAATTAGCTTATTCAAATTGAGTCCAGTATAACTTATTCCAATAGAATGTAATCCAGTATATCTTATTCAAACAGAATGAATCCAGTATAACTTATTTGATATAGAGATAAAAATAGAGATGATAGAGATAAAAATAGAGATCAAAAGATTCAGCAATTTTTTAGGAAGGGGGCAGTGTGGTTGCTCTGTTTTCTCCGTACTAAAGTCATCACTGCTCATCAGCTATTTAATCAGCTGATATAATTGTATAGTAACTATCAAACATACTTATTCAAATAGAATGATACGCTTTAACTACTCAACCACGTTGTTAACTCCAATCAATGAATGATCAATATTCCAACCAGTGGTGGATATTCAAAATTAGGGGCCTGAGGCAAAATCCAAATTAGGGGCCCCCAAAATGACGTCACATTCGATTACCATTTTACCAATGCCATCTAGAAAGATAGGCTACGAAATATTAGAAAAAAATTAATTCTGATACAAAACTTGAAATAACTCAAATCAGTGGCAGACACAGAAAGTTATCATGAAAGATTTACACGTGACTCAACAATTAATCGAACAACACCTAATCAAAATTGCACTTAATCGAAATGACATTTGATCAAATAATGAAAGAAAAAATTTACAACTTTGAATCTATCCCAATTTTGTCAATTTTTTGTTCCAAAAACATAGTACTTTAAATCTGCCCCTGTTTTGTTGATTTTTTGTCCCAAAATCATAAATCTCTAAAAATAAGATCTTTTCTGTGAATCTGTCTCTGATTTCTGCAAGAGGTCTATAAGGTTGGAGCCATGGCACAATGCTTCTCCCTCTAAATAACTGACTAAGTAAGAAAAATGCAAAAAAATAATAGCAATAAGCATCTAATAAAACATAACCAAGACAAAAGATCTACTTGTTGCCCCCCTAAAACTTGTTGCTGCCCTTTGCCCAGAGACCTTGTTAAAAAACCTTGACCTTGACATTGGCAAAAAATTATAAAAAATAAAAATAAATTGTCTTCTTACTGTTGGTCTCTGCTTTTTATCAATCTAATTTACAGTAACAAAGAGATTGTTTAATTGCAGAAACATACAAAAATAAATCTTTTTTTTTATCAACTGTCATTTTGATCAAATGTCGTTTCGATAAAGTGTCGTTTTGGTCAAATGTTGTTTCAATCAAGTGTCGTCGATCAACTGTCATTCAATCAATTGTCGTAGCACTGGGTTTACAAACTAAAAACACAATTAGTATAAAAGTTAAAATAATGTGAAAGCCTTTTTTTCTCTACACTTTTTTACTGTTCTATTGTCTTTTAATTGGTCTGCATATCCTTCATTTTTCAAAGTGGGAGGAAGGAGTTTAAAAGTTTAAAGGAACTTTTAAACTTTTAAACTTCTAACTTTTAAATTTAATTTAACGTAATCTCTGTATTTTTATATCTCTGATGATGAAAGAACCTATTAGCCTATTTATAACTTCTATACTATAGGAGAAAGAACCTGTTTATTTTTTTTAATTTTTGAATTTCATCATTGCTTAAACTCGATTTGACCCTTTTTTACAAAAACAAGGACTTGACCCAAGTCCTCAAATCAATAATTGTTGACTTGGAATTGGTTTTATGTGCTTAGTAAGCAAGGTCATATGCAATGCATAGAAACGAATTGGGAAAATGATTTTGAAAATTTAAATTTCGTACACTCAGATTCATGCCCTCATGGACGTATATTAAAATTACATCATTTTTGGTAATCTTGGATTTGGAATCAGTTCGAGCTTTTTGAAAAGCACTCGAACTTGGTTTGAATTTGAAAGTTATAAGTTGTTGGACTACTATTAGCATGCACACAATTTATTAGAGGTATATTTTGAAACTTTCTCACCACTACATATTAAACATTTGTACCATAGTCTTAATAGTCTAAAAAAATAATAAATTTGTCAAAATATATTTCAACAGAATTAAAATTGAACCGACTAAATAGGTAGGCTACTATCACAGACAAAAATCTGATCCTTTTTTTAGTAGTAAAAACAAATTTGGACTGATTACATAGCAACTACAACAAAAACAATATTTTTATCGAATATATATATATAACAATATCAATTAATCCAGTCAAGCAAAATAATGTTAAATCTCAACAATTATGCCGATTCCACAACATACAACAAGTTTTATCATAAGAATAAAAAAATCTATGGCCTAAAACATTATTAGAAAGAGAAGCTTTAGTTATGTTTTTTTTAACACAAAAAAGATTAAGAAGTGCTGGTAATACGAACTTTTGTAAAATATGAATACCTTATTTTTATAAAAAAATTTAAATTACATTCAAAAGCTAACAAAGTTTGTAAAAAAATATAATTATGCTTACTTTTAGGCAAATGAGTCAAAAAAATACTAACTCAAAATAAAAATTTGTGAATGATTAATATATTATAAAGCAGCCAATTATTTATTTAATAATTTCAGCTTATGCTGCTTTAATTAAATCTTTTGAAGATTTTTGTCTGGAAGGAATAGAAATATGCAATGCAAACTTGTAATAAAGCTAGCTTTAAACTAAAATTGTAAAAATAATAAAAGTGCTGTGAAATATTGTCAAAACCATTTAATGTTATGATTGTTTGTGTAAGATAGACCAACTGATAATCACAATTAAATTTAATGTAAGAAGCCATTTAGCTTATTCTATGTTAGGTTACCTTTTAAAATTGTCATTTAAAATCAAAATACTTTACCTAAATAATTTCTAATTCAATTTTTTTCAGAATAACAATATATAAAATTTTAACTTTTATCAAGCAGTTATTTTTACCAGATCACCTTACAAACCAGTTGTCAAAATGTCAATTTTGAAAAATGCTAAACTCTTTAAACAAAGCTGTAATCAAGTCTTGAAAGTCAAGTGAATGAATAAATTGCATATGCATCAATTTAGAACTTTGAAAAAAAGTGAAAATTTCCATATAAATTTGGTTAATGGTAAAACATTTGCAGACTGGATTTAGTGTTTTATTGGTTTCTATTGTACAATACATGAAGCATTTGCTACAAAAAGAAAAAAAATGTATTTTTTATCACTAGTGTTTGTAAATTTTTTAGTTATGTTGTTTTTAGTCATTATTTTGTTGCAATTATGGAAAGTAATTAATATTGTATGCATAAATACAACTAATTTTAAGTAGTGTTTTTATCAATAGAAAAATTTAAATTTAAAACAAGATTTCTCCTTTTCTTAGACATATTTTTAGTTGTAGAGTTGTTACTGCTTAATTTCAATCACCTTTGGATAACTTTTATAGCAATCTGATTATTAAGAATAGTTTACATTATGTAGTTGTTCTGCAATATATAGAAACTGAAAAAATTTTATTGATTTTTGTTTTAAATTTTAAGTGTTCTGCCAACATTACTCTATGTGCCATATTATGTGACATAAATTTCACCTATTTGCAGAAAACTTTTGAGAGTTTTTGAGGTTCATGAAACCATGTAAAATACCACAAAATAAAACTGCATGCGGCATTTTCAAAAAGGGGGGGCCCCTCGATAAGTGTAAAAAAGAGGGGCCCGAGGCGATGGCCTCACTCGCCTCACCCAATATCCACTACTGATTCCAACCAATTATCTTAGTTTTGGATTTTGACCTTTTTAACAAGTTTTATATCGGTGGTTTTCAAACTTTATATGTTCAAGGCACATTTGACAACATAAATTTCAAATGCGACACATTCGGACCTCAGCCAAATTGCTATTCAACTAACTAGGCTAAAACTCTGTCCTTGTAACTAAACTCGCAAACAACAAAAAACGAGTACAAGAAATAAATAATTCAGTAACAAAACTGTAATTAAAGATTAAAAGTTTGTTTGTAAATGCTTTTCATGTTTGCGAGACTATTCTTCTTTGTGACGTAATAACTACTTTTTACGAATCGATAAAGTTAGTACAATTTCGTGGCATTGTGCTGAGTGAGCAAAGTGGTTTACAGTGCTGGTTTTGACTGATAGTTGGTTGTTACGTTTTGGTAGCTTTGCAATCGTGTCGTTCTTCTTTTCATCTTTTTTATTAATACATTTGTTACAAAAACAATTTATTGAGCAATGGCACAAACATTATTAATGCGATGCATGTTAGAGTGGAGTGAAAAAAAAATTTGAAAAAAGTGTAGTTCTTAAATCCTGCCAAATAGGCTAAAACTTTTAAAAAAATTGGTTTTGGCGAGTTGCTACCTTTGGGGGGCTAGCAATTCCCCAAAATGTGTTTTTGGGGGGTAAAATTGACAAAAAATGTCGTAACTCAGTAACCGCTTATCGTAGAGGCATGATTTATGGCTCAAAATTTGCAAAATCATCATGTTTCTATATGTGCTAAGAGAAAGTTTTTGTCTATTTCCACAAGAAAAAAAGTTATAATCGATAAACCGTTTTTTATGCTCAATACTCGAAAATTGCGCTGTATGGAAATAACTTTGATCTAACATTTGAAATGATATATGTCTAACTGATAAGGACTAATTATGACAATCACAATATAAGGACTAATTATGACAATCACAATATTAACAAAATGATTTGGGATAACTTTGGTCACCAGACAAAGTACCTAAATAGGCCTACTCATAAGGTACAGAACGTGCTAGCTTTACTGCCCATAAAATGTTTAGTATTTCAGTAATTTAAAGAAAATCTGTTACATCTCATTACTTTCGAACTGTTGATGCTGATATTGGGTTGTTTTGCCTAAAAAGTGAGAGAAAAATAAGAAAGCAAGTTAGAGTACACCAAATACCCTACGCAAAATGAAGCGCATCAGAATTGCACTTTAGTGTCAAATTTTTTCAAAAGTTTTCGAGATTTAATCTTCTGGCGAATCAACCCATCTTTTCGCTCAAATTCTTCAACTTGTGCTGCGGCCTCTGTTACCATTTTGACATGGCGCTCTACACATTGGTTGTGACATGGGTGGTCGAGCTGCAGTGGTCTTATCCTGCATTGTTCAATATCTAAATCAGTTAAATGTTCAATTACCGGAGGCTGCTGATGGCAAGATGTTAAATTCACCATCTTGTAGTACGAGTTCACTGTTAGATCCAGTGTGAGTGGTTCAAACAGCCGTACAGTTGAGGCGGTATCATAATATTTTGCTCCTTCCAAAGAATATTCTTCACTGCGACTGTCAACCAAGTCATGATTATCAAATGAAACCGTTGATGGCAAGTTTCCACGAATCGAAAGCACTTTGTTCACTCCTCGCATTCGTATCTCCTCATCGTTGTCACCCAACATGGCGATCAAGACATTTTCCTGGTGTGCGAAAAATGCATTTCGTTGCACAACTTTCAGAGCAGTTTTCCAAACAGCTTCGTCAGGCACCTGAAGAATTCGTTGGACCAAGTTGAAAAAATTTCTAGATCCGCAAGTTAGTTGACTATTTAACTTAATTTCAAACCAACTTGGAAAGTAAACTTGAAGACAAAACTTCGTCAGAGTTTCCAAGCTTGAGGAGGGTTCATCCACCGAAACATAATATCTGAGGATTCGACAGCCCAGAGTTAGCCAGCGTGAATGCACAATGGGACCTACTTTTAAATATTGCAAGTCGCTGTCGACAACTCCCATGATTATTGCTGAACATATCTTGTAAGCATAGTGTTGATCAGTACTCAGATCATTAACAACTGATTCTGGCAACTGTACAAACTGGGGGTTTGAAATTGACTTAAAATTAGCAGCAACCGGCCAACTTGAAACATCTCCAGTTAAACACTTCCCAATTGGTCCTGCAAATGTGTCAGGACTATTGGTGGTTCCATCAAGCATAGTAAAGACATGGCGCAAGGGTAGTTCATTGGTATGTAGTAGGCAAATTACCCATTGTAGTGGCTTGTTCAATAGTTCTTCCAACTTATGAATGCAACCATTGAACTTGCCTGTCATTGCTGCAGTTCCATCAGTGCCAACTACTGTAAGCTTGTCATGTAATTCAGTGTTGGCAATGGTGTTGAAGATCTTTTGTGCTATGGTTCTTCCTTTGCCATCCTTTGTGGAAAAATGAGAAAAATAGTATTCACCAGGCTGCCCAACCATTGTATAGTGATCTTCAAGTTGCACAGACCTGTAAAACTTGTCATTTGGCCCTTGCATGGTGACCTGTGTTGCATCTTTGCGCCCATCAAAGTATATGGCATTCACTAACTCGAAATTTTCTTGCTCCTTTTTCCTAATTTCAGCACGGCATCGTTCTCGCTCTCTTCGAAGCTTGCTACGATCAATAACGTATGTCTTGTCATCATCAGTAATTAGACCCAAATCTTGCATCACACTATTAGCGATCGCAGCAGCAGCTCTGTCGGATATCTGAAAACGCTCACTCATCCTTGCAAGGTTTGACCAAATCATTCGATTCTGATTTTCATATAGCATTGATTGAGAAACAAATTCAGAAGCAGCAGAAGATTGGTTTGGTCTGTGTTGGTTGAACTAGAATCTGACAGATAATCCAAAGCTGACTCAGGCACTGATGTAACTGATGTAACGGAAGAACATGTTGGTGGTTCTGGATGAGGTTGTAAGGGTCGAGAGCGCCTCAAAAACTGTATGTCAGCTGACGTTGAAGGAACCACAGCATCCACACATTTTCCAACTCGCTTACTAGTTTGATCTTTAAAAAAAGCATAATCATCATCTTTCATTTTCAAACCATGTTGTTTCTCCAAAATTCTGCGCTGCTTATCGTCAGCACAAAAAACATCAAATATTTCATCAATAGTTGGCATAAACTCTTTTTCCTTTTGTAAAAATGCTTCTCCTCGTTTTTCTTTGACCAGCGATCAAGTGCACTGAAACAATTCACAAAACTTTGAACTTTTTTCGAAATGGTGTACAGATGAATGGGATATACGTTGCACCATACCCATCTGTCATAAATTTCTCTGGCAATGTCATTTGCAGCATTGAAGGTTCGAAAGTTTTTCAAATGAAGAATGCGTTCTATTACATGTCGCTTGGTAGGCAATACTTCTGGTGGAAAACTATCACGGGTAGAGAAAGTGTGTCCATTATGTAAAATCTTCTTTACAGAAGTTGAACTCCGTCTTTTCATGTTTTACTACTTCGCAGTTTGGCCAAAGCTTTGATTTACACAATCAGTGCCGGCGCTAGGCCAGCTGAGGCCCCCCCCCGAAAACTATACGTGGGCCCCTTTATCCGCAAACAAAGTGAACCGTAAAAATTATACAAAATGCGATTGCGTCCAATTTTGCGTCTACGTACCCTAGTTTGAAATCTACGTACGTAATTTGATACGACATTTTCGTACGTAAATCGCATCGTATTCTGTGTAAAGCCTCCTTAAGTCCTTAAGCCAATCGCTGGTCGATGAAGAAACTGACTCTGACTCGTCTAATGAAAGTAAATTTCTGTGCAATTGATTCTTAACATTAATCTACAACACAAAGAAGATAACGTATATTTAATACAGGTTTCAAAATGTTTTTCGGCGAGCCTTTTCAGCAGCAAACACATCAATTATGCGGTCGAGATCTAAATCTCGTACGCAAGAGCTTTCTATCGAAATTGTAGCTAGAGATGTTAGCCTTTCGTCCATCATGGTGGATCGATGGAAGGTTTTGATTAGCTTCAGTTTGCTGAAACTTCTCTCAGCGCCAGCTACTGAGACCGGGCAGGTCAACAAAACTCGAAGAGCTATGGACAAATTTGGATATACTTCCAGCATATGCTTTCGATAGATATAGCTCAGAAAATCGTTGGCTGTTTTGAGATCTTCTTTATTTTCTTTCACGATGACCACGAACCGTTCCAACTCCTCATTCATTTCCACAGGGTCAATATCGCCCATTGTTTCATAAAATTTTTGGCATGCATTAAGTAAACGATTGTGCCCGTATACTTGCAATAAACTTTCTTGATTATAAAGAAAATTAAAAATTGCACCCACAGTGTGCATTTGCTCGAAGCGTTCTTTTAAAGAAGATAGAGCATGATCCATTAGTGGCAAAAAAAAATTTGCTTTGAATTTTTCTTCTGGCGACATCTCGCTACCTTCATCTTCTGCTTCGTATTCGAACAGCCTCCTTCTTCTTCTGGTTCTACTCTCAGCGAAACTCCTCTCAATTTGCAAACCTTCAGCAATTTCACGTGCCGTGGCTACCGCGCCGCTGTACCCGTCTTCGCGATATTTCTTTAAAACTTCCTCAGTTGCTTTGATTTCTTTTTCAACTACTTCCATAGAAACACCAGTGGTTTGCATAACTTTGCTCGTCTTGTTGATGTGAAAAAGAATATCATGCCAAACTACAATTGACAAAATGAAGCTCCATGTTTCAATTCGAAGTATCAATGAACGAACATCATTGATTGTTTGACCATCTTTTTTTTCGAAGCAGTAGTTTTCCAATTCCTTCAATGCTTTTATCACTTCAGCCAAATGGTATCGTAAAGGTGAGATGCAATTGATGCGACTCTCCCAGCGAGTAGCTGATTGGGATTTGAGTGAGAGCGGAACATTCTTTTTTAGTATCGTCCATCGTTGCGTTGAAGAGGAAAACAGTGAATACAATTGCGTTAACACACCAAAAAATACCAATGCTTCAGTAGAAGATTTCACACTGTCGACTACAACTAAATTAAGCGAATGATTAGCACACGGAACATACAGCGCTTTTGGATTGATTTTCAGTAATCTCGCTTGAAAACCAGCTTCTTTTCCTTTTATGTTCGCCCCATTATCGTAGCACTGGCCTCGACAGTCAGCAAGATCTAGTCTTAATTCTTCGGAGCGCTTTAAAAAGACATTGAGCAAACCTTCGCCAGTGCTGTTATTGACACTCAAATAGCCAAAAAATGCCTCTTTTACTCTTGCACCGTGTTCATCATCACATTGAACGAAACGAAAAATGACGGTGATTTGTTCTTGATGTGATATATCCGGAGTACAATCAAGAATTATAGAGTAATATTTGGCTTGTTTCAGCTGCGTGAGAAGTGCGTTTTCAGTTTCTTTTGCAACTAAATTTATCAGCTCGTTCTGAATACTTTTGCTCAAATAGTGTTGGTTAGTTTTGTGCCGGATAATCCTATTTTGCAACTCATTCAAGACGGGATCTCTCTTCGCCAGTAGTTCAAATAAACCCAAAAAATTTCCATTTTGCGATGATCCCAGTGTTTCGTCGGATCCTCTAAAAGCCAAATTTCTTTCACCCAAAAATATTACGATGTCTATTAGACGCTCCAAAACATTCCTCCAAAATGTTCTTTCTGCAAGAAAAATCTTCATTGCTTGTTTATCCACCGTAGATTGAGTGTTAATACCCTCCTTAAGCAAAAGCCATTGGTTAAAACTCTTTTTATGAAAAGCACCGTTTTCATGATCCTTTAACTTCTTGGAAAACCCTTCCCATGTATTGATGCCCCTACTAAACGGACTAGCTAAGTTGCCAAAAAGTTTGCAGCTGAAGCAGAATGCTTTGTCAGAATCTTCAGAGTACATCAGCCATGACCGAGGAACAGCCTCGCCATTACTCAAAATGCGTTTGTAATGAATAGAAGAAAATCGTCTTCTAGCTGCGTTGTATGGAAAATTTGTTACAACTTGCCGAGGTCCTCTTCTGATGATGTCAACCCGTTGCGGATCTGATATGACGTCAGGCCACTTCGCTGGGTCCCTATGGAGAGGGTCAAACGAACTGTGGGGAAGTGACGATGAAGTATCGATGGCCGCATTTTTTGCCCCCATAGACGTACATGGCACTGATGGTAGATTTAGTTCAACCGATTCACACAAGACATTTTCTGATTCTGCAGTTGACGCTGCTGCTGCTGAAACTAAGCTCAAAGTATCGCTGATAGGGACGGCTGGCAAAGTAGCACTATCTGTTTCAGTTTCTGCTCTGCTAACGGAAAAAAACTGTGTTAATTTGGTAAGCTTTTTAACTGATTCCTGAGCAGCAGCTGCTTCTTTTCTTTTCTGTGCTCCACTTTTATGGCGTTTCATGTTTCCGATAGACTATTTTTAAAAAATAGCTTCTAAATTATATATGCACGTAATTGGCTATTTTAACTTCGAATTAACTCTAAAATCGATTAATATATTTTAATATATTTTCAACTTCGAATTAACTCTAAGCATTGTCACAATTAAACTATAAATATTGAAAAACTAACTTCATATCTTTCTTAATCTAAAAATGCAGTAATCTATTTACTGTACTCTGTTTCCTTCACAGTAGCTGCAACCAACGAACTGGTCAGCTTTTTGGCAATTAGCTTCAAAAATTCATCATCTGACTATGACGTAACTATACGGCTTCTGACTGACTAAATGGTTGTAAAGTTACTTTTAAAGGCAAAAGCACTCGTTAAGAAAATTTGACTTATCTTATACGATACAAATGAGTCAAAGCGTCGAAAGCAATCAGAATCGAAACATGAAACAGTAGATCAAAATACTCAACGTCGAAACTTGAATATTGGTCTTTGGTTGGTATTCAATGGGCGGGGCCCCTGACCAGGCCTGGCCCCCCCCCGACCGGGGGGTTCGAGGGGCGGTTCCGCCGGCCCTGTACACAATTACTTAACAATATACCTGCAAAAAATAATAATAACTTTTCAGATAACTATTAGTTAAGTACAAACAAACTTATTAAACAGTTTTTCTATCATAACTTTTTTTTGTAGTGGAAATAGACAAAAACTTTTCTCTTAGCACATATAGAAACATGATGATTCTGCAAATTTTGAGCCATAGATCATGCCTCTACGATAAGCGGTTACTGAGTTACGACATTTTTAGGAAATTTTACCCCTCAAACACATTTTGGGGGGTTGCTAGCCCCCCAAAGGTAGCAACTCGCCAAAACCAATTTTTTTCGTAGATTTTACCTGTTTGGCAGGTTTTTAGAACTACACTTTTTTCAATTTCAAAAAAAAAATTATTTTCACTCCACCCTAATGCATGTGCTTGTTTTTGAGTAACTTACAAATTGTTGTGATGCGCGGTGGAATGGAGGTCAAGCAAACTCTTAGTTCATCTTTAACAGATTTCATCTGTTTGAGACCTTGATTTGGTTTTGATCTGTGATAAAGATGAAGTAATTTGTGGAAAAGGGCAAGATAATCTGAAGAGCTTGTTGTGAAATCTGGGAATTATTGCCGTGCAATGAGCCAAAAATTGTCGACGTTTATTCAATTGTTTAATTTAGTTGCAACGTGCGGTTCATGCATATTTCTGCAAATTGTTTTGGTACTTTCAAAATTAATTTGCTAGCATTACTTAAGGCAGATTGATTAAACGGATTTCTTATCCAATCATACTTAAAAATGTCCAGGTCGGGAAAGAAGATTCAAATTTTTGCTGCTCTCATAGCAATTTCCGTACGGGGAAACATCTCGAACACACCTGGTGCGACGTTTGTTTGCCACAACTTTAACTTTAACAAAAAGCCGTAAAGTTTATGTATAGTAGTAAGCAGTGTTTTATTCCTGCTTTCAAACCCAAGAAAAATTTGTCCTTGTTAACTACTGATTCGTGCTTTCCTTCAAGATGTCTTTTTAGTTTACTGGGCACCATGACCTAATTCGATAACTTTTCGTCACACATAGAAGACACAAAGGTCTTGAAAAGTTAGGATCTTCTGTCGAGATAAAACCAAACTGCAGATAATTCTCATCGTACTTTCTGGCTACCTTTTTATTTTCTTTGCTGATGACGCTTTTTTACCACACCCTCCGCTAAGCTTTCCAAAATACTTATTCATTTTAACAATGTTTCTAACTTTCGAACTGTTTTATCACTTAACAATTGTGTATACTAAACAAACACAACAGAATTGCCAGAGAAAAAGAACACTTTAATTACTACGTAACAATACCAATAAATAAGCAGCAAAATAAAGGTTTTATTTTCTTGATTATTGTCTAATAATGTTTGTGTTGATTATTATGTAGAATTGTTCGTGTTGATTATTGTGTAGTAATGCTCGTGTTGATTATTGTGTGGTAACGTTTGTGTTGATTATTGTGTGGTAATGTTTGTGTTGATTAATCTCTAGTAATGTCAGCAATTTCATAAAAATTCGCGGCACACAGGTTTGGAAGCCCTGAGTTATTTGAAGGAGTCGAATTTTAAGCTTTGCAGGGTTTATAACAATTTAATGAAATTTTTGAAAAAATCGATTTAGCCTCGTTTGTGCTGATTTTTAGGGGAATACCAAAGTATTGTTGACAGTTTTATTAAAGAGTGGGTTTTAGATTCTTTAGAGAGGCCCAGCTTGTATAAACCTTCCACAATTACATCGTTAATTTTTCTAAACGCCAAACTATCTACATCAGTTGAAAATGTGACATTCAATGTGATCTTTTCTATTATTCCGAACTTCCGCTCGCTGTGCCCTCTTGTTTGCGCTAGAGCGATCACAGCACGCTTTTCGCCCCACGTCTTAACAGAGTAGTCGATCCGAGAAATCTTTGCGCTGCAAATGCGGCTTCCAGTTACAAACATTTTTCACCTCCTTCTAGATTCCGCTGGTCTTGAATCTTTACAACTGATCATCTTTGGTCATTTCCTTACTATTTTAGATCTTTGGTTCTGTCCGTGGGAGGTTGCCTAAATATTGAGGCTATGGAGAGTTGATCCGCTCCCATCTTTAGGAACGGGTCGAGTAAAACCACCTAGATGATAACATTGAATTTTTTGAATCGAAACCATGACGTTCTTCAAATTAATTGATAACAAGTGATAACGAGAATCCAGGTAAAAACATTAAACATTTCTTTCATCTCTATAGTTATCCTCCTGAATCGCAAGCGACGGAGCCGCTAATACATAGGGTAGGCAATTACCCCTAACCCTGCTTCTGGAGACGCCAAGATATTGCTGTCCGCTTGTAATTTAAGAGATATGATTGAAATTTAGAACTGCTTGCCAAGACCACCAAACAGGAGAAAGTGCCGTAAAGTGTCTTTCCCAAGGACACAACAAAATGGCGCAAGTAGGTTTTGAATTAAGAACATTTTTATGAACATGAACTGTAACCTTCACACTCCAAAGCCGTATATACATTTAAATTAACAAATTTAAATTTATTGATTGAGCGCTTGTTTAAGAAGAAAGCGATAAAAAAGTTTAGGTTGGGCAGATTTAGAACAATAAAAGTTACAAACAAAGCACAATATAAATTAGATCTCATTGCTCTTGCGGCGTCGTAGTAACAACGGACTGAAGGGCGACCGGGAGCTGATTGAGTGGAGACGGCGAGGGGAATCTGCGTAGTGGCCACCGAGGCCTTGCGAGTGTTGCCCCACGTACGCACCAGCTTCAGGGCTGGGTTCTGGAGAAGGTAAAAAATGATTCTTGCAGCGGATGGGGGATGAAGACTAAAATTACAACAGCAAATCAGTATTTCAACTACAACACAAGTTATATAATTAACCAAAGTATAAGTCATCATTAATAAATAAATCATGTACAATAAAAAATAAACAAATACATTAAAAATACAAAAAATTATAATACTATTAAAAAACAAAAACAGCAACACATAAACAGAAAACAAATATTAACAAAACAGTGAATTAACAGTTATGTATTTATCTCCTACATCATAAAAAAGTTAGTAATAATATTTTAAAGAAACTAGTATCTTTTTGGATAGAAATAAACTAACCACAACTTTCTTCGAAATATTTTGGTGTCTAGGTGCAGTGAAGCTAATGTCATGTTGGTTAGAATTTTTTTGTCTTTAATGACTTTGATTAAGAAACTTTGTACAACCATGCAAAAACCCACTCCCCCACTAATTATTAAAACCCATTTGTCCTTATATCATTGTTTATCCAAACCGACTCGCCCAAAAACTGATCGAAACCCAATTCGCCTGGTGGTGGTGGTGGTGAGCTTACCCGACCTATTTCTTGGGATGAGAGCACGAATCAATTCCGCAAAGTCCCAATATTCAGGGAAGTTTCCAAAGACAAGGCCAGAGATCCAAGATAGTGAGGGCATGGCTAAGGATGGCCGGGCTTGATTAGAACAATACAGTCTAGCACGTGATGGAAGATGACCTTTGAATTGGGATCACAGTTGATGCATCCTGTGGAGATATGAAGCAAGAAGAGTGCTGTGCCCGTTACAGCGAAAAAGGGAGCAGCGAGAGTTAGTTAGTAAGTATTTGATGTCAAAAAAATAAAAATAAAAAAAAAACAGAATAAATACTACGTCTCCAATTGGTGTAGAGAAATAGGCGTTCGGAAGAAATAATAAGTGAGAAGATGAGTGGTGCCGTGGAGGAGGAGTCCTAAGTGACACCTACTTTAGCAAAAGTATGACAAAGGCGCAGAAAGAGTTGCCAGGACAGATCGGAAATTTAAGATGACGGTTCGGTATTCGGTAATCACAAAACAGGGAATAAAAGCCAAGCCATTCAAGAGGTGAAGAAACTGAAGGGTGTCATGAGTCTCAGCACAATATCTGGTAGCCCAGCGTCCCGCCGAAAAAGAGACAGGAAAAGATGGTGCGAAGTAGACCACGGAGGTTTAGGAAAACATAGGATTAGAAATTTGATATCTTCACAAAATTTGTGAATGGACTACCTCTAATAAATTTCATATGAACACAGACAAAACCATAACCACACTTTTTAGACCAGACCCTGCTGAATATGGCACAACTTTATCACTTAAATCAAACACTACCAACCAGAAAAACCCCAAAATTCTTAAAATCACTTTTGACCCAAAATTAATATTTTCACAACATATAAATGTCCCCATGGGTCGGGTACGCTTCGATGCCGCCGACTCGATGCCAGGCCAACTCGATTATTGCAGATTATTGCATTTTTATGGATTTCAATTTCAATAAAAAAATTGCAGTCGTGCATTTTTATGGATTTCAATTTCAATAAAAAATTATTACAATAGTGTTATATGAAAATAAGCCTGACATCGAGTTGGCGGCAACGAGTTGGGCCATTTTTGTTCCCATTACTAAAGCAAAACAAACGCCTAACATTCTAAAAGCACTCGCTTCTATCAAATGGGGTAAACAAAAGGAATTAATATTCTCAACATTTAAAGCTATCTCTCGCCCCATTTTGGCATATGCTAACACCATATGGGGCCCCTATCATAACCATTCAGAACACAGCTTTGCACATTGTTACTGGCTGCACACGAGACACAAACACTCAACACCTACACAATCAAACTAGCGCCCTTCCAAAGGGCAACCACCTCAAGCTTCATACTACTCAATCTAAACAACTGAATCAAACACAAATACACTCTTTACAATTTACATTATCTTATGCATACTCAGATCCGCCCAGAAACATGAAAGATATTTCTTTCATAAAAGCACGCTAACGTTATCATCTCACAACTAAACATAACACCTGAGGAATGTAGAGAAAACCTCAAATACATTCACACTACCATCACCTCACAATATCTCAGTTCTAGACAAACGCCTAACATTCTAAAATCAACAAAGTTACTAACACCACGCCCTATAACAGCGATGGCGAACCTTGTCGAGACCACGTCCCACAATTGCAACCAGAAATGACTTTAACTTGTACCTCAACGTGCCAGCATTTTATAGCCATAGCCATCAACGTCCACACACAACCACTCGATCTCCCATGTCGGTGGAGATTGGTCCAAAAGCGTGTATCTCAGTCGCTCGTGGACAAACGTGGCAAGATCATGTTTCCTGCTTAAAGAAGACCCAGCTAGTTGGTAGTTCGGAAGTACCAACTTCTCTGCATCATCTCTCTTATATTATCTTATTCTCTCTTATATAACCGAGAGGCTAAACGTGAGCTAAAGGTCTACAACAACGGTAGACTTTTACCGTTCTGTGCAACCCCTACTTATCTTGGAGTAAAACTGGACAGATCGCTCGCGTTTCGTCACCTTTAGTGGCATTATGCAAAAAACTATACTCGCGCGTCACACTGCTGAGGTGACTCGTGGGCTCGGGATGGGTTGCTGGTGCTAAAACACTACGCATAGCCAGGTGGCTAAAGATAAGGTTATCTCTAGTCTACTCAACAGCTGAGTACTGTGCGCCAGTCTGGTGTCGCAGTGTTCACACTCGCCTTATCGACAGTGTCTTGAATGACGCCTTGCGCATAGCTACTGGATGCCTGCGTCCCACTCCAACGGACCACCTACCTATACTCTCAGGCATCCAGCCAGCTGAGCTTCGCCAACTGGGAGCGACACTTTCCTTGGCTTACCGTGGATCTCTGGACCCCGATCATATCTTGTATGGTCTTTTAAGTGGGTCCTCAGATACTCGCCAAGAGAGACTAAGATCCAGACACCCGTTTGTGCCAGCTGCGCGGAATCTTTTGGATAACCTTGCCAGACTTGGCATCCGCGCTTCTGAATGGACAAATCACAAATGGAAAACGGAGTATTGTGAAAATACTTCCAGGCTGGGTGCTTTTGTGCCCCGGACCAGTGTTGGGATGGGCTTACCCCGAGCAACTTGGGTTAAACTCAACCGCCTGCGGACTGGTGTTGGGCGATTCCATTCGTCCATGCACAAATGGGGTCTCGCTCCTTCACCTAATTGCGAGTGTGGCACCTCTGAGCAAACCGCAGACCATGTACTAAAAGCGTGCCCTATACATTGGGCACCACATGTAGCAGGAGGTCTGATGGTTTTGGATGACGAAACTCGATGCTGGCTTAATAACACCACTGCCAGCATCTGATTCAGGCAGTGCAGCAGTCTGGGGTAGTAAAAGGATAAACCCTCGGCCCCATTCCTGTTTGTGTCTGACCTGGAGTGGATGCCCTTCAAACGACGACGACGTGCCAGCATTTCATAAACATCATAGTTAGTTTTCAATTAATTAAAATGACTTTTAGATTAGTATATTTATCATTTGTATTAACAAAAGGTTGGAACAACAAAAAATTTTAATGAAACAAAAAATCATTTTTGAAAACTTCTATATTTAGACCTGCATTTTACTAAATCAATCCGATTTCTCTTGTTGTAAAGTTTCAGATTACATGTTAATTAATGGCTCGTATTTTGTGAATTTGAGTGCAACACATGCAGCACTCTAGTCATCTGTAAGCCTATTTCTTCTGTCTGATTTAATATAATTTAAAGTTGAAAACAGCTGCTCATAAGAAAATAATGATCCAAACAAAGTAAGAAGAGCTATTCCAAGCGATTTTATTGACTTAAAATTGATCGGTTGAGAATTCCATACTTTAAGAACGTCATTTTCAGAACTATTTGTAGCGTTTTCTTTCATCATTCTTTCATTCCTTCGTTTTCTTTCATCATTCCTTCACACTCTTTTCTTAAGTTACACACTATTTTCTCAAATCTTTCACGCAGGTCACACAATTTATTATTCCAGATATAATTTTCTTTGAATTCAAAAAGCTCCATTTCGAGATTTTGCAAATCCAACCAGTGTAAACAGGTAAGATCAATATCATCAATAGAATGCGCACAAAATTCGAAATAAAAAAAATAAAATGCGCGCATTCTATTCAAAGAAATACGGTATGTGTCGCGCGTGCCGCAATCATAGCCTTGCGTGACAACTCTGGCACGCGCGCCATAGGTTCGCCATCACTGGTCTATGACGTTCATTCATAAGGACAAACAGTAATTACCACGTCATATGCGTACAAAACTGGCACAGCTCAGAGACTAATCACCACTCTTGCAAAGTTACCTACATACAGTAAATCCTAATACTTTATGCCCAAATGCCCGTTATGCTTAACACACACATATGGCACTTCACATAAGGTCAGAGGGATTCTTTAGAGGGGCCTCAGGAATTTGAGACAAGAGCGGAAAGTACGGGGTCGGTTCTGAAACTTCCGTAAAATAAAACTTGACATTTGAAAGAAAGGGTTTGATCAAAGGTTGCATTTGGGAAGGCAATTTTGAATCGAAGCATAGCGGGGTGTTGAGAATTGATGGAGTGAGTATAAGGCGGGATTAGTAAAGGTCTGAGATTAAGACGACTTACATTTGAGCGGTTTGAGAGCAACACACCATTTAGTATGATGCCATACAACTGTAAACAACCACTCTACCAGTTTGTTGAAACCAGGCTTGACCATCGCAGTTGCTTGCTCAACTTTTGGGGAGGGCCACATGGCAAGATCATTAACGTAAAAAAAAATTTGTGCAGTTGAAGGAGAGAGGCAGGAAGATCATTAATATAAGAGAGAAAAGGAGTGGTCCGAGTGTTAAAAAAGAACACTTTTACAAAGACGGAAAGGACGGCTGAGAGAATTACACATACGGACTTTCAAAAGTCGATCTGAGAAATAAGATTTATTCGACAAAGCAGAGCAGAAGACCAATGAAGAATAGCTTCGAAGAATGGGAAGAACGGTAGACTCAATCAAACACTTCATAAAATTCACAGTGGCAAGGACAGTATGTGAAATGGCGATTTAGATTGGTGAAAAGAATCTGCGATTGACTGTGAGAGGAGAACTTGATCTATAGTCGATCTACCAGGTCTAAAACCAAATTGCACAAATGCAAAAATATTGTTTTACTCTAGAAATAGTGAGTCATCCGGGAACCATACTTTTGAAGAGTTTGGAAGCGCAGGAAGTGAGAGAGATGAAACGGTAAGAGGGTGAGTCAGAGGGTTTGCCTGATTTAAGAATAGGGATAATGATGGATTTTTTCTAGGTTGATAGAAAAATGTTGGTAGATTAAGACAGGTTAAAAATGTTAAGAAGCAACTGTAGATCAGATTGAGGGATATGGGTTAGAAGCGGTTAGATGATTTGATCAAGAAAAGTTGAGTTCGAGAGTTGGGAAAAAGGAGAAAAAAAGTTTTAGGCCAGGATTCACCAACCTCGCTCAAACTCGGCTCAAATTGAATCGCGACTCAAACTCGGATCAAACAATTTTTCTTATTCACCAAGTCGGATCAACCGAAAAGTCGGCTCAAACTCGGCTCAAATGACGCGTTTTGAGCCGAGATTTTAAACCAGCTCAAGAGGTGGTTCAAACCTCGCTCACGCTCAGCTTTTGCTTGAAGCATAAAAAGTGGTTTTGGTAGATTGTTTTTGATCAGAGACGTTTTTGATTTTAAAAAACCCGGAAAAAAGAAGACTGTTATTATACATGGAAAGATTTTTTTAATTTAATTTAAACTTATTTGATAAAAGGTTGTCTAATTTGTAATGAAAATAATAATTATAATTTTTTTAAACTATGCTTATTATTATTATCAGCTGAAAAGTTTTTATTAAAACCTTGATACATAAAACTTGTAATATGGACATAGTTAAGCTGCTTAACCGGTTAGAAGAACCAAGGGTAACCAGAGCCTTACGTGATAGAATTAATCTATTTGAAGAATTTACCGATGAAAAATTTTAAAATCGGTATAGATCATATATTGAAACAGCTCTTTCATTAGTCAATTTAATTGCGGATGAACTACAACTTAGCACAACAAAAAATAAATTTGTGCCTGCCCTCTTACAAGTAGCTATTGCAATGCGTTTTTATGCAACAGGCAATTTTCAAATTACTGATGGAGATTTAATTGGTGTAACACAACCAACAGTGTGTCGTATAATTCATAAAGTATCCCGTGAAATCGCCAAAAATAAAAAACATTTTATCAAATTTCCTTTGGGGAAGAGGCACAACTGATCAAATAAACTTTTTAGTTTTCAAATGAAATGCCTGGTGTTGACTGCTCACATAGAAATAGGAAAGGCTACTTTTCCTTGAATGTTCAAGCAGTATGTGATACAAAATTAATGTTTACGAACATTGTTTGCCGATGGCCTGGTTCTACACATGACAGTTGTATTTTTGACAATAGTGCTTTGTGCTCCCAGTTCAAAAATGGTTTAATTGACGGTATCTTACTGGGAGATGGGGGCTATCCTTGCCGCCACTATCTAATGACCCCTGTTGTAAATCCTACGACAAGCAAGGAGAGGCGCTATAATAGAGCGCATATTGCAACTCATGGAACGGTAGAAAGAATGTCTGGATTACGAAAAAGCAGATTTCAATGCATATCCATTCCTTCAAGAACATCACTAAAGAACACATTAGTAATAGTAGTTGCTATAGCATGTATCCATAACTTTGCCCAAAACAAAGGTCACTTTATTGAATTTGAGTCATCTATAACAGAGATAAATGAAAACATTGCCGTTAGCAGAAATAATTCAGTAGCTGGTAATGTTGCAAGACAGCAAATAATTGATAATTTTTTTAACTTGCTTTTAATTGTAGTTATGTTAGTAATGCTGAACTTTTTTGCATCTGTTCTTTTTACTCAATAAAATCCAATGTTTATCATGCACTGGTGTAAAGATTAACTGTTAACTATCAAGTTTATAAAATTTCTAAGTATATATCATTTGCAAGATACAAAAATATCTAACATAATTTGGTAAATTGTTTATAGGAAACCACTGATCGCTAATTTTCAATCATATCTTTATATCTATTTACCAAATTTAATAACAACTGTTTTTCAACTACCGAAAAATTCTTTGATCTATTCATACTTTAGCAAAGAAAGAAAGCAAAGAAGAATCTTATCAATCACTAGTTAGAGAAGATTGCAACGCAAATTTACTAATTTCTTCTGTCACGAGTGCCGATGAAAGGAGAAAGTCATATTATGCACCGCCGGTTTTATAGCCACGTGTGTCACCGTCTAATAATTGTAAAATAAAGCACATTTTTAGAAATAAACGAAAAACAAGCAATTGACGAAACATTACCTTGAAAAAAATTAATCTTATCAAGGGAAAATATACGCTGGTTAAACACACCCTTCAAAAACAGCATCTTTAGCAGTTTCAGCAGTTTAAGCTCGGATCAAACTCGGCTCAATTGAGCGAACTTTGATCGGGGTTGGTGATTACCGACTTTGAGCGGCAATCAAACCTCGCTCAATTGAGCGGCTTATTTGAGCGAGGTTTGACCGTTGATCGCGGATCAAATTGAGCAAGGCTGGTGAATACGGGCCTTAGAGTGGTAAAAAAAAAACAGAAAGTCGGTTGCAGATTGGAGCAGGCAAACCATGATTTCATATGGAGACGTTCGGAACTGTGGTAAGATTTTCGGGTTTATGAAGTGAGATTATAGATGTGCAGAAAAATGATTTGTATAACGCATTTCATTTTATCTCTACAGTATATTTATCCTCCTGACTTGCAGAAAAACATTGGAAGCGTTATACATAGGAAAAGCAATTACCCCAAACTGCTTTTGGAGATGCCAATTATAATTTTTCATTTGGGTTTTTTAGTTTTACAGAGATGAGACAAAAATTTAGAACTGCTTACCAAGCAAGGGGTAGTGCTGTAAATTGCCTTTTCGAAGGATACAACAGAATGGCGCAAGTAGGTTTTAAACTGAGACCATGTCAATCATAATGTCGCTCTTAACCACTCGACCACGCTACCGACAAATTTAGGGAGGGTAAGAGCTTGCAAAATCGGGGAAGTCTGTTGAGGGTGAAAAGGAGAAACCGAGAATGAAGCGGAGTAGGGAGAAGACTTCACTGGGACGGGCTTTACAAGAGATGCTAAAGCAAGATTTCTGCTATGACTTAGTTTTAGTCTTAGGGCTCGTTTAAACTACGAACGTTGGCGGGAGTATTCTTTGTTTGTTTTATTGCTTTTTTTAATTCTTTTTGCATTTAAGCAATAAGAGAAGCAAAAAACGATCAGTAAAACAGATAAAGAATACTTCCGCCAACGCTGGTAGTAGAAACGAGCCGTTAGAGAGTTGAGGTATATCTTGATATATTGATATAGTTCTGGTGGTTTTCTTTAGAGCAGTGTGCACTTTTGTAAATGCCTTCAGACGTTTTGCAACAGCTTCTTAAACTTCAAAAGAGCATAAAGCTTTGGCAAGGCGATTTATGCTGCTAAAAAGAATGGCAGCAGGCTTTCTTAAATAGTAAAACTTGCCTAAGTCGCCACATATCGCTTACTACCGACTGAAAGCCGAGCTATGCTATCTTTGCCTAACTTGCCACCATTTTTGCTCACCATGAGCAGAAAAATTTGCCCAAGTTGTCAGGTCTATAAAAACTTTGCACGCGTGATTATATTCTAAGCTTTTAGTCTGCTACCACTACACTACAGTTGCTTCACCTATCTGTCTACAAATCTTCCTTATTGATGTAACACAATCCCCCTGTGCATCACAAAATTTCTTTATAACTCCATTATTTCATTACTTTAGACTGTTTTAGTTTCCATTTAGTTAGTCATCTTACTGCCATGTGATGCAGCTTAGCTTTAACAGTTACAAAAGCTGTTAGTTTATTGAAATATATAACAAGCTGTTAGTTTATTGAAATGTTGTCGGCAGCCTGGTCAAGTGGTTAAAGCACCGGGCTCGTGACCAACACGGTCTCGGTTCAAAACTCACTCACGCCATTCTGTTGTGTCCTTGGAAAAGACACTTTACAACACATTCCCCTGCTTGGTGATTCTGGCAAGCAGTTCTAAATTACAGTTATATTTCTATTAAATTACAAGCAGACAGCAATATCTTGGTATCTCGAGAAGCAGGTCAGGGTAATTGCCTACCCTATGTATTAGCACCTCCGTTGCTTTCCTGCGAGTAAGGAGGATAAATATAGAGACAAAATAAAAAAGTGCTTTTTGTTTGTGCTTTTCATTTCTTAAATGTTCAAATTTGTATAAGCCCACGCATATTTAATCTGTTGTTTGAAAAGGTTGCCACTTTTTCTGTTCCCCTTGAAGTGGCAACTTGGGCAATTCTACTGTAGTTGAGTAAAGGAGGGTAAAAAATTGAATAAATCACAGGGAGGGAGGTAGAGATTGTTATAAAAATAGAGAGTTGGTCAGAGTCAAGATATGGCAAAACATGCCATATGCATTTAGATGCTATAGGGGGCAAGAAAAAAAGACAGGTCAGAAGAGCAATTTCCAGTATAGGAACGTAGTAAGCTGGACGCCCAGGGTTGTTAACAGATGACAGATTCAAGGAGAGTTGCCAGTTAAAAAATGGCTTTTGTTTAATTGGTTCTCAGGGCTATTAGAGTTGCAGGATGAGTGATGGCAGTTAAAATTGCCAAAAATAAAGGTTGTCAGGAATGAAAATAAAAGGGTGAAAAACTTAGGATGGATATTGAAAAAGAACATATAGGTGGTACATACTGTAAATGTTAAAAAGATGAATAGGAGGCTCCTTTTATCTTAACTGTGTGAAGCAGGGGTCAAGTGAGGAAAGGTGTTTGGTAGAGAGCAGAAAATAAGACTGTTTTTGATCAGCAAAGAACACTATTTTCTAGGTTTTCAGCAGAATTTATGGTTTCTCTTCTAATCACAAAGCAGTTCTTCCTGAGGGTTTTATATCCTCGGATGTAGAAAGTGGAACTTAGGGGGTATGACACCTACACAAAAATGAGATTGTACTGGTTTTGAGAAAAAAATTGGATTAGTTTAATAAATAGCAGTTGTATGCCATCAGCATTTCTAGGAGAATTTATAGACAGCTTTGAAGGGGGAGAATAATAAAAGTTAATTTGGAGGAGGGGTGAAGTAGAGGCTTGTGGTTGGGGAGAGAGTAAGGAAGCTGAGTAAATATGTAAAGGTCCATTAAGGGTGGTTAGAAATATTAGAAAGTTTCGTATTGGAAGGGAGATAGAATAAATTTTAAAAGTGCTCTATTTTGAAAATGATTGACATTTGAATAATAAAGGCAGGAGTTTGAAAAAAATGAAATCTTAGGTAAGTTTAAGATTGTCCTCAAAATATTTTCCAAAAGGAGAGAGAGACTAGAGTAAGAGCAATGCACCCAGTGCTTAGCAAATTGTAGTGACCTGTTTTCCCAAGCAATGCAATGGATACAGACAAGCAGGGGCCAATAGGACCAGAGTTGGGATGAATGTCACTGTTTGCAAGGAGTGTGAGGATGAATAGAGCAATAGAATAGATTTATAATTTGCTCAAAAAAGAGGTTTAGGGATGAAGGAATAAGTTTGAAAAGACAAAGAGGAGTTGTCTAAAAAGCAGTAAATTGCTACATAAAAAATGGGGCGGTCAATTAGAATTGAGATTGCTGTTCATCTGTGATTACAGCAGAGAGCAAATGTAAAAAGTGAGGAAAGATGTCTACAGGGGGTTTTCCTAAGAATAAAACCTTTAGGAAATCAACAAAACATTTTGACCCACACCTAGTGCAGGAAAGGAGACTGCAGGACTGCAATGAGCTGGGTTGTCATTGGTGCAGAAACTCACTTCCCTTGCACTGTCAATTATCAAAACCACTCCTCCTCATACAATTATTTATTGTAACCTACTGCCTCCTCATACAATTAATTATTGAAACTCACTCCTCCTCATACAATTAATTATTGAAAACCACTTCTCCTTATGCAATTAATTATTGAAATCCACTCCTCCGCATACAATTAATTATTGAAACCCACTCCTCATGCAATTAATTATTGAAACTCACTCTCTTTTTTCCATTAATTATTATAGATTGCAAACCTAATGAGATTAATTCCTTGTCATATACTGTTTAACCCCAAACAAAGAGCCACACAAAGCAGCATCCCAGGCATCACAACAACATGGTGAGTGCAGAATTGCTTCTTGGTTTCAATTTTTTGCTATCTACTTACAAGTCTGGATGGTTGGAGAAGATCCAAAGCATCAATTAGTTGACAGTTAAAGGTGGCTAAGCCATCCCCTGCAAGTCCTTCCATCAAATTGTGTCCCAGAAGTCTTAGCTGGGTAGGTGAATCGAAATGTGGACCATGATTGGTGATACTCCCACCTGGAACAGAACAATAAAATCGACACTTCACAAAAATCTGCACAACTTACCTTGCTCACAATACAGTTTGTTTGTCAACAATATAGGGTCGCGGTGGGGACAAGATGGAGAAGTGAAGGCACCAAGACTTTTTGCAAAATTTCTTGACCCAACCTAAAGTTTACAGTTGTATGTAATATTTTTCAGCTGTGTACTGCATTCTTTAGTAATGTGATGCATCACATACATTCAACAAAACAAAAATTAAAAATAAAATCTAAAAAAAAAGGGTTATCTTAAGAAATTAAATGCTGCTCCTAAGATAAAAATATGAAATAAAAATTCAAATCAAGGTCAAGCAGATTCAAACTTAAAGCAGCAATTTATTACATTTAATGTAAATGGTGCACTCCAGCTATTTCATCAAACAAATATTCATTTGTCCATCAATTCTTTTCATCCACCTCCTTTGCCATATGGCTGCATATGCTCATATGCCTGGGTTGTAGAGTCAAAAAAATTATTTGCAACTTTAAGAAGCATTCAGGTTTATTTTCCACAAAACTGACAAATTTAATAGCTTTTGTTCTAAACATTTTCTACCATGTTCTAGTGTTCTAGTCTTCTAATAGTCCAGTCAGACACACTAATGGCCATGAAGCTGGAGATAAAAGGGTCCATCCTAAATATAGTAAGCACATATGCTTCCCAGGTTAACAACAGCATGGAAGAAAATAATGATTTTTGGGAAGACCTGGATGGGTGCGTTAATTTATTCTTTAATTCATTCATTTTGTTCTCATTCATTATTAAACAGTTTAACACAAAAATTATAAATATTAAAAAGACCAAGAAAAGGAAGAAGCAAACGTCAGATGTTAAAACATGCATATGATAAACAGAAAGTGAAAGTATAAAACAGTAGAAAGCATGGCTGCAACACTTTAATCAGATAAAAATATAAGAAATGAGAATGGGTTGATAGAAAGTATATCAAAACAGGAGAGGATATTTTATGATGCAGACCTTGATGGACATGTGGGCAAAGGAAACAAAGGGGATGAGGAAATAATGGGGAGGTACGGTGTGGAACAAGAAATAAGGAAGAATCAATGGTTGCGGATTTTGGAAAAAGGATGGATTTGACGATTGTCAAAACTTATTTTAAAAAAAATGAACACAGGGTGACATATAAGAGTGGCAGAAAAAGTACCCAAGTGGATTACATGATGTGCAAAAGGAGAAACTTGAAAGAAATGTGCAATTATAAGGTAATACTGAATGAGTGTGTTGCAAAGCAGGACCATATGGTGGTATGCAAAATGGCTCTCATGGTGAAAAAGAAAAAAAAGCAGAGAAAGTAAAGCCAAAGATACAAAGGTGGAAACTGAAGGAGACAAACTGTTAAGAAGCGTTTAGAAAAAGTTGACCAGGACTCTGGGAGGCAAAATGGGTTACCTGATGAGTGGGACAAAACAGCAGAAATGCTAAGAAAAACAGCTAAAACTGTAATGGAAGTGACATTTGGGAAAGGACAGAGACATGGTGGTGGAATGAGGAAGTTCAGGAGAGCATAAAAGAAAAGAGGCAAAGAAAGCATGGGACAAAATAAGAGATGAAAATACTAAAAAAATCTACAAAGAAGAGTAAAGCAAAGAAAGGCAGTTGCAATGGTAAAGGGGCATGCGCATGACAATTTGTATGCTAGATGGGAAACAAAAGAAGATGAAAAGGAGCTGTAAGATTGGCTAGGCAGAGCAACAGAGCAGGAAAAGATGTACAGCACATGAGCATTTCGAAGGATGATAATGGTAATGTGATGATAAATTTGGAGGCAGTGTTAAAGAGATGGAAGGAGTACTTTGAGAAACTGATGAACAAGGAAAATGACAGAGAACCTAGACAGAGGAAGCAGATGTGGTTAACAAGAGATAAATTGCGTCAGTAGCAAAGTAGTGAAGAATGCACTGAGAAGGATGAAAAAAGATAAAGTGATTGGACCAGATGAGTTGCCAGTAGAAGTTTGGAAGTGCATGGGAGAGACGGGAATAAAGTTTTTGACCAGACTGTTCAACAGACTATTAATGGGTGAACGAATGCCAGAAGAATGAAGAAGGAGTGTGCTTATCCCAATCTATAAAAACAAAGGGGATGCACAGTGTTGTGGAAACTACAGAGGAATAAAGCTAATGAGCCACACAATGAAGGTATGGGAAAGAATTATTAAAGCCAGGTTAAGGGATAGAGTAGAGATCAGCAAACAGCAATATGGATTTATGCCAGGAATCGGAACCACCGATGCCGTATTTGCCTTGAGAATGTTGATGGAAAAGTACAAGGTCAAAGAGAGCTACATTGTGTATGTGTATTTAATAGCTATGAATCCATACTTTATGTAAGCTGGACTTTTGCTTTGACATGTTAAAATACTTTAAATACAATTTAGCTCGTCATTCTACTTTTTTGCTCAAAAAGTAATTATAAGGTTGTCAAAAAAGTTCTTGCAGTATTTCAAATTTTGATTTAAAACTATGTATTTTTAAACAAGTTTTTGTTGTATTTTTGTACTGTAAAAACATTTTTTGCACTATCTAATGGTTATAATTTTAATTGTTTTAAAGAAATTATGTCTTTTTCAGAACATTGAACCAAAAATGGAAAAACAAATTTGTGCCATTTTTCTTTTTCATTTTAAATTAGGCTGTAAAGCTGCAGAAACAGCTCATGACATAAACCAAGCGTTTGGCATAGGAACCACTACTAAATGCACAGCACAGTGGTGGTTTAAGAAATTTCGTGCCAGTGGTGAAAGTCTTGAAGATGATGAATGGTGGTGCATCGATGTTGACAACAATCAATTAAGAGCTTTAGTTGAATCCAATACATGGCACAACTGTTTGAAAGCTTGCCTCTGAATTAGATGTAACATATACGATTTCCAACTACCTGAGACTGGAAAAACGAAAAAACTCAATAAATGGGTGCCTCATAAATTGAGCAACAACCAAAAGACTGTTAACAAAGTGTCATCTTCACTTCTGTTATGTAACAAGAATGACCTGTTTCTCAACCAGATTGTGACTTGCAACAAAAAGTGGGTGCTCTACAACAATCGGTGATGCTCAGCTCAGTGGTTAGACACCAACAAAGCTCCATGACACTTCCCAAAGCAACAGTTGCACCAAAAGAAGGTCATGCTGACTGTTTGGTGGTCTGGCCTAATTCATTATATAACATTACAACATGGCCTAATACCTAACTCCATAACAATGCCTGACTGCACATCTCCAAGTTGACCCTGCAGAAGTTGAACAAAATCAGCTATGAAACTCTACCTCACCCACCATACTCACCAGACCTATTGCCTACCGACTACCACTTTTTTAAGCATCTTGACCACTTTCTGCATGAGAAATGCTTCAAAAACATCAGTGACATCAAAAATGCCTTTGGCAATTTTGACAATAATGATTTGGCATAAATGCACTTGTTTTGCATTGGCAGAAGTGTGTTAAATGTGATGGTGTTTATTTTAATTAAAAATTTTTGTTTAAGCTGAGATATGTGGATCTGAATTTAAAGGTCAAAAACCATAAGCACTTTCTTGACAACCTAATACAAATGAAAGATTGATAAATTGACTACTACCACTGTTTCTCTCATCAATCGTTATTAACCCTATGCACTAATTGAAAAGTCTGGGAGGCTGGGAGGCTGGAAACAATTAACAAGCAAGGAAGCTGGGAGCAATTAACAAGCTAGGAAGCTGGGCAAACCTTAATTATAAGTTATTTTAAAATAATTGGCATTTTCAATCAAACAATGTCACAATTGCCTCATTATGTGCAAAACCTAATAAAAGTAATGATGACACAACTATACATATCTTGCAATTCCACTTTTAGCCAGCAAATTCTTTGCTGCTAAATTTAAAATACTCGTATGTTTGTAGATTTTGCAAATTCTATCAATTTTTTTAAATCTTGCATACCACCTGAAAGACTCTTGTGTACCACTAGTGGTGTGTTTAGGAACCACAGATCTAAAAAGTGTAAAGTTCTTTCTAGCAATTTTTTTGATCCCAATTACTGTATTTCTTTGAATCTAAACTGCCCTTAATTAAAAGTCGCCTTCAAATAGAAATTGCACCAAATGATAAAAGAACAAAATAGAAACCACAAAAATACAGGCAATTGAAATTCCTGCTTTACATCTGTAAGATGTTACTTTTCAAATGACCTGCATTCAATGAAACTGCTTCTACACTCTGCAACTTTATGACATAATTTTTGACTTACGAAAGAATTCAACATGCAGCAAGAGATCAACCTAAATCAGTTCTAATTTCCTAGCCAAACAATTTAAAAATCCAGCTATTTCCAGTCAGTCTGTTGAATAACTCTCCTTCCACTCTGCAGTTGTAATTGCTGTAAGAAAGTTGTAAAATTTTTGACAAAAACCTGCTTTTAAAAAATTTAAAACTTTTTGCATAGGATAAATTTTTACAGCTCTGTTACTTATTATAAGCAAAAAATTAAAAAAGCTTGAATAGAAAACGCACAAAATGGTCATCAAAAATAAATAGAAGTACAGCTTCTATTTAAAGAAATATGGTAATACATTAACTTTCCAACCATCTAGATTTATGTTTCACCTTTATAATGATTGAGTGCAAAGTACCAATCTATGCTACTGTGAAACTGTAGATATGCACTGTGTGTTTAAAGCAAAGTGCTTGTGATCTACAAATGCTCAGTGTGTGGTTGTTACTTATGATTGGTTGTTGTGCTGAATAGTGCTTTTGTTTCAAAGATGAAACACATTGATAATATGATTATTTTTGTTATGGGGTTAGTGATTGAGATGATAAAATTGATGAAGAGTCCACCATAACACTCTTTGTTTTTGGCAATCCACAGAAGCAAATCGTTATACATTACAATAAATAACATGACAGAATCTTATCCCATCAGCTGGAGCTAACACATGGAAGCCAACAAAAATGAGCTGAAAATGTTCTTAAGTTTGATTAAAAAAAAAGCAAGCTTTATTTGGATCAAATGATGCATACTACTCATACACAAAAAATCATTAGTAAAGAGAGTTTTATTACCTAATAAAAATTACTGTTTGCAACTGCTTTAATTTATATAAAGCAAAAAGTCGCACAGGGTCAAAGATTTGTGGGTAATTCTGCCAACAATCCCAAGGATATTAATGATGAAGGTCTGCAACAAAAGTCTCCTAAACATAATTCAGCAGAGCAAATGGGTGGAGGATTCAATTCCCATCACATGGTATAATTTTTTTCAACAGCAAACAAAAAAATACCCAAAAAGAGCTTCTAAGTTGTGTCTGATGGGCAATGAAAAACACCCAATATTACTGCAAAGAGTGTGGTGTTCCTCTTCTGTAACTTTTTTAGAAAATACCATGCAATATGAAAATTTAATAATAGTGCTTTTATTTATTAACTTTTTGTGTTACTTGTGAGTCTTGAACACATGATTACTAGGCAATCAAATAATGGAATGGCACAAACTGCAAATCACAGTGAAAATGTCTGGCACATAAAGTTAATGTAACCAATAAAGCAATGCACAGCAAATGTGTTAAACAACTAAAAAATTGTTTATCTTTTAAAAGAAATAAAATGTAATATTTGAAACTGTTCTTTTGCAGTAGCCCGATTTACACTTAATGGCAGCACATTTGTAAACCATTTCAAAAATTTCAAAAATACAACTGGTTAGATCAAAAAGAAATAATAAGAAGGTTGTTCAAAATAAACACACCTTAATCTGTACAGTAAGAAGAATGCTATAACTTAAGCACTAATTAAACTTAACTTTCAAATAAAATTACCATAACAAAATGTAGTATAATTCAATAAACTTTTACAAGATAATTAGTGAATATGCTTCAGTAGCACTTCATTTTTTGCTATTTAATAGCAACATTTTTCAGCAATTTAAATTCAGTTGAAAATTATTAGTCAGTTATGGCATAATTGTTCTCACATAGTAAAAGAGAATATCAATGAATTACAAAGATAAATATGAGTAAATTAGTTATGTTCCAAAATATTTCAATATGTCAAAGCTATTCATCAATCAAGCAATAGACCAATACAAAAGTTATTGTGTGTATAACAATACAACATAAGCCAAAACTGTCTATTCTATATACAAAATCTACAACGTTTATTCCTTGAATACTAAAATATCTTGACTAAAATACAAATTTTGCTCGTATTTCTAATCATTGTATAAAATAAGTGAGAGTATTTATCATACTTTTATGCTGCTTTTATTCCTTCATTAATAAGCTGCTGTCTATATATCAATTTCATTATTATATTGCAAGCCATATCTTCTAACTTTAATAATTTAACAGCCAGGGGCTCATAAAAACTTGAAATAGAGTTTGTGTAATCTTGTAATTTAGGCCAGGCCTGTCAAACCTTTTGGGGCAACCAATGAAACCCTTGAAGAATTTTTTAACACAAGCGCAATTTGAAATCAAAATAACATAAAGTTTAGATTGGGTTTAATTGAAAAAATGAAATAAAGTTAAGAACTAATTGAATGTTGATATTTTTTTGATTGAATTTCAACAAACAATTTAAAAAATAAGGTTTATGCAACTTTTCATAGAGATTAGATTTGTCATTTGTCACCCAATTACAGTGAAGACCTATTTTTTGGTCTTCATTACAATTTTAAGATAAAACTTTAAAAAAAGGCAAACATTCTAGAAACTAGAACAAGAAATTCTAAGGTTTTACATTGAATTAGTTCAGTGTATTTCCCTTTGCCTGCTTGTCCTTTTGGAGATGTGGGGGCAGCAGCTTGAGTTGGGATCTCCAAGCATCCCTATCTCCTGCAACTAGTGGCAATTTTGCTTGTAGAATTCCAACATGTGACCAGGCCAAATCTTCAACACAATTCTGGCAGCAAGTTCTGGGATGCCCTCTTGGCCAGTGCTTGTCAACCTTTTTTGAAATTGTACACACTTTCAACTTTTACTTAAAAGCTTGTACACCCCAATCATCACAACACAATGCACTGATGTTGCATCAATCTTAATGGGAAAAAAATAAAACACAAGTTAAGGAAAATGTTTATTTATACCAATAAAGCATTTCAACAATCATTTAATGCGAACATTGCTGTTGAATTTCATCAGATAGTTGAAAAAAGAAAGGTCGTATTTTTGTTTCAAGTGCTCCTCTCATCAGCGTATCAACATCCTTGATTGAGTTTATTTTCTTTGATTCAATTTCAACAAGAGCAGAAAATCTTTGCTCACAAAGGTAGGCATGTGAACAAGGATGGAAATAGTTTTTTGAGCAAGATTTTGGTATTCATGAACTTCGAGACATGACATCCAAAATTTATTGTAGTTTTTAAATGATTTGAACTCTGCCTTTTGTACTACTGTAAGTCCAATTGTAGTTCAATAAGTTCATTAGTTAGGTGTACAAGACCAAATTCTTCATTTGTAAACAACTGTGTGATCTGGAAAAGAGAATTAAAATTCAAATAATTATCATCTGGAAAACAGGCTCCAAAATTTTGCTGTAGCTCATTGAGGTGCTCATAAAAAGTGATTTTACCTTGGCTTCAAAGTTAGGATTTTTGTTTTCCCAATTACTAATCTTGATGAAATTGTTCAAAGATTCAAAATCTGAAAAATTGTATTTTGTTATTTTACTCTGCCACAATTTCAGTTTTGATTAAAAGCTTGAATCTTACTACTAACTTCAAAAGTATTACATCCTTTTCCTTGCATTGATAAGTTCAACTGATTTGTGCTTTCAAATACTGCTGTTAGATACAACAATTTTGCAAGCCAAAAGATATTTTCAAAATTTTCAGTCACTGGGTGTCTTTCTTGAGTAAAAAAAGCAGACAGCTCATTCCGCAGTTGAAATACTGGCTTCAAAACTTTTCCTCTTGATAGTCAATGTACTTCAGCATGATATAACAACCTCAGTTCATTTGCTTCCATGTCTTTGCACAGTTCTGAAAACATTCAATGTTTCTTTGAATGAGAGCAGACAAAATCTACAACTTTTATCATGTCGCTAAAAACAATCACCAGAACAGATCTCTGATTTTTATCATAGTTTAATTTTTTTTACAATGAAATAATGCTCAACAGTAGTTTTGGCTTCTGCATCAACAAACCTACAATAAACAATCATCTGCACCTTGTCTGAAATATTGGTTGTTTCATCAAGTTGCAAGCCTCACTTTGCTCACATCCTTTTTTCCTCTATGAAAAATGTCAACAGCAATTTCAAGATAGGGAAAGAACAGCAGATTCCAACTTGGTTTATGGTTGCTTTTGTTTCATTACAACATGAGCCATTTTTATAGAAGCTAGCACTAAATGATTAGGATGCTGTGTTTTCAAATGTTTTTGCAGATGGCTCAGTTACTGTTTCCAAAAATGGCAGGACAAAACAGATACCAGGCAGAAGGATAAGGGTTTAACATTTCTGTTTCTGTGCAATAAAACCCATACATAATATAATCATCATTCCATTTGCGTTTCTTTGTGGTTACAGTTTTATTTCTTTGAATATTTTCCTATTAAAAAGAGCATTGCTGCTCTTTCTTGTTTTTACTACTTTCAGACAACTGTTCTCTATCAACCTCAGCATGTGGTTCAATGACATGCTGACACTTACTTGATTCAATAAAGTGTTGATTTTCTACAGAACACTTCTTAAAGAAATTACATATATCTATTATAATTCATTTTATGGCAAAACTCTATATGCGATTTTTGTAAAAAAAAATACAGTCTATTAATTTTCACTCAAAAATCACTATTAATACAATGACACATGGTACGAAAATAAATTCACTATAATGTTTTATGTTATGTTGTACACCCCAATACACCCTATTAAAGTGGTAAGCCTTTTAAAAATTTTGGTACATCCTGGAGTGTATAATACACCCAGTTTAAAAGCACTGCTCTAGGCCTTTTGCCACTTGGAAGAGTATCCATTAGTTGCTTTGCTGTTTGCTTGTGGGACATTCATGTCAAATGGCCATACCAGCATAGTTGCTATCAATCTATGTGGAGTAGCAGCAGCTCCATGTTGAGAGATTGACAAATGCCAGTGCTTTTAACCTTGTCAAGTAAGGATAAACCTCTGACTTTTGGCAAGAAACTCATTTTGGCCATGTGCATTCGAGATCTCACTCTTTGCATAGGCAATTGAAATCCAAGTAAAAAAAAAAATCATCACCTTGCTCATTAATTGGATTGTAGGCTGCAAATTTTTGGGTTAAAATTTTACCAATGTAACCTGCATATGCTAAAGAGTTTGACAAGCCTGGTTTAACTAGTTCTTTTTGCCAAAAGAAACTAAATAATAAAGAACCTTAAACTTTCCAATTCATACCTACATGCAACGAGATTTTTATTATTATTTCCTATTTGGTTCCTGTTCAGTCAATCACATAAAGCTTTAATCAATTGCATTATTTTGCATGAAATGCTTAAGCTCATTAAAAGCAACTAAAAAAGTTG
Organism: Diplosoma virens; assembly: GCA_963680785.1. Lineage (NCBI taxonomy): Eukaryota > Metazoa > Chordata > Ascidiacea > Aplousobranchia > Didemnidae > Diplosoma > Diplosoma virens. Next base: position 40,693,457 of record OY796896.1, on the reverse strand, counting down.
CCAATTTTAAAAATGTTAAAAGTTTGCTTGAAAATTCTGACCAAATTTAAAATTTAGGTGAAAAAAAATTGAGAATATTAAAAAAAACTTTTTTAAAAACCTTGTTGCTAATATTTACAACTGCTGTGCAGATACTTGGAAGTGCTGCAGCTGCTATGGACAAACTGCCATCAGTTGGGTGCATTTGCACAGGTAGTGATGACAAGCTTTTAAGCAATTGCATGATGGACAGTTAAACATTGTGCAAGGTGTTGCTTGAGTGCTGACAGACAAAAAGTTAATTTAAATACCTTGCAGATTGGTTTGCTATTATCACTGCAGCATGGTCTAGTGGTTATAGTTCCGGGATTGTAATTGACATGGTCTTGGTTCAAAACCTATTCACCCCATTCTGTTGCATCCTTGGAAAAGACACTTTACAGCACATTTGCCTGCTTGGCGGTCTTGGCAAGCAGTTCTAAATTTCAGTCATATCTATTAAATTTTAAGCAGACAAAAAATCTTTGCATCTTTGTAAGCAGGTCAGGGTAATTGCTTACCCTATGTCAATGGTTCCCAAACTTTTTAAATGCATTCTTCCCTTAGCCCATTTTGGTGCTTTTCATTCCTCCCCTATTACACTAAGTTTTTTAAACATTGTTTTCTCATGACTCTGATTGCACATTCTGGACTAGAGCACAACCTTAGTCTAGTCGTTACATCTTTTGGATAATCTACTGTAGTGTTAATGACAATTATCTTTGCTCGGTAACTTCAAACTAACAAGTTTGGTTGATGCTGGGTTTTGGGGAGCAGAAAAAACTTTTTTTTTTAATTTTATCTGACCAAAAATACCAATTTATAGTAAAAATTTGCACTGATTTAAAAAATATTATAAGGTTGTGAAAAAGAGATAAATACTAAATTTTAATTAAAAAAATCACAACTAATAATTAATTTTTATAAGTTATATTTTTATAAGTATGAAATGATATCAGACTAACTGTTTATTCATCATTTCCATGAACCTGAACCCTAAATCTATTTAAACTCTGCTATAGTTATTTTAAATTTTAGCAAAGTTATAACTAATAAAATAAAATACAGGGTGTCAAGAAAGTTCCCGATCCTAAACAAAATTATATAGGGCTAATGACAGAAGGTTAAATCAACAAAAGGTTTATTGTGGTGATAGAACAAAGCTCCATGAACATAAAAAAATCTGGTTTATTCAAAATGACCCCCATCTGTATCAATAACACGTTGGAACCTCTGTCGGAAATTCTGACAAGCAGCACGAAGGGCATCTTGAGGAATTTTCTCCCATGCTCGTTTCAGTGAAGCTCGAAGATCCTCCAGATTGTTATGGGGTGAAGAACAGGCTTCTTTTTCCAGAATACCTCACACACAGAAATCCATAGGATTGAGATCGGGCGAAGATGGTGGCCACAAATCTTTGGTCCAGAATGAAGGAAAGTGCTCTTTGCACCACTTCTGCGTCTTCTTTGATGTGTGAGAAGGCGCGCCGTCTTGTTGGAAGGTGAAGGACTTATTTTTGAACTTTTCCTTCATCGATGCGAGGGCAGGGGTTAAAATATCATTGACATACGAATCTGTATTCACTTTGACCCCCTCTTTAACAAAAATGAGGGGAGATTTCCAAGATTTGGAGATCGCACCCCATACCATCACAGACGAGGGTTTCTGTCGGCGTGAAACGAATCGAAGATGATCAGGGAGGTCCTTGGGCGACTTTCCGAGAATCCTGTCATTCTGGGTGTTGAACTTCGCCTCCACCGAGAAGAGTTTTTCGTCTGAAAAAACGATTTCGCCTTTCTCCGTGCCTCCCTTCAGACGGTTCAGCAGAATTTTGGCCCTCTCCTTTCTTTTTCGCTTCTGGAGGTCAGTTAGGAGTTGTCTTGTCCTGATTTTGTACGGGGACATTTTGAGATCCTGTTCAACAATTGTTCTGACAGACTCATGGCTGATATTCATGTCTTTAGCCGTTTTCCTCAAGGATCGTTTGGGGTTCCTCCGAATCCTTCGAGTTCTCTCCCTGAGGGCCTTGATCTTTGCTGGAGTGCGAGCGGATCGAGGTCGTCCACTCCTATCCCGATCCTCCATGGTTCCAAGTTCTTGGAAGCGCAAGATTGTATCGCAAACAGTCGATTTTGGTGCTTTTAGCAACTTCATAATTTTAGAATTTGAATGTCCCGCACGATGAAGTTGAATGATTGCAGCTCTTTTACTCATTTTATTATTATTTTAGCCAAAAAAATTTGAAAAGTGTATCTGAAACATTGAAAAGGAGGATTAAGTGGAAAAATGATGTACAGAACTTATTATAATTCATTGAAGTTTTTGAATTACATTAAATTTAAAAATCGATCGGGAACTTTCTTGACACCCTGTAAATCATTAAAACTTTTAATTTTATAAATTTTAAAAAACATCAGTGTACTTTTTTAATTAAAATTTAGCATTTAAGAGATTTTCATTAACTGGGATATTGATATATGAAATCAGCGCATTTTTTAGCCCAGATTATCAAATTTTTGTTGGAAAAAATTTTTCAAAAAAGTTACCTTCCCCCCCAAAACCCAGCATCAACCACAAGTTTAACTGTGAAAGAGTCTAAGCATTACCTAGAAAACTTGATATGTGATTAAAACTATACTAAGCAAGCATTATTATAACAAGAGATCACTGTACAATATCAGGAGAATAACAAAATAACAAAATAGCAATTAAAACAGAAAACATGACTGCCAGTTCAGACAGTTTTAATGAATTCAAATATCAATTTAGTTAAATTTTCCTCCCAATCAATGTGAAATTTGTTCTTGTTTGTTTTTTGAAAGTAGTTGGATGTGGGGTGTAGTGCCAGTGCACAATGCAAATCATCCTCAACTGCAAGTCTATTTCTATGTTTGGCTTAATTTAAAGTAGAGATGCAAATCCTGACTCGTATAGGTAAGTTGATACAAAAGGGATAAGAATATGAAGAGCTGTTTCTGTTGCTTGAGGATATGAGTCTTTCAATCCAACCCAGAAGTGTGAAAGGGATTTTTCTTGATACTTTTGTCTAGCTCCAGAATTGTTTATCAGCTCTAAAAATTTGTCCTGACATTCATTCGGAAGCTTTTCAACAGGAAATGTAAACGGATTTCTCACAAAATCCAATTCTTCATCAGTAGTCTCAGGAAGTATCTGTCGAATTCATTTTGAAGGTTTGACAATTGCTTTACAATATCTTTCTGAACATACTGCTCTCCTCTCTGCTGTCAAGAAGCACATCCACTTTCTCGAACATTGCAAAATTGTAGATTTCAGCTTTTCTTTTCCAATTTGCCAACTTAGCTTCAAAAGCCTTCAGTGCATCGACAAACTTGATGACATTGATATTTTTGCCTTGCATCTGTGGGTTGAGTTTGTTAAGTTGTTCAAATATGTCACACAAATAAGCCAGAGAGATTGCCCTCCATTCATTATCTAGCCAAGTGTGATACTCAATCTTGCTTTTGAGAAGACAAAATGCTTTTAATTCCTCTTGGAGTTCAAAGACTCTTCGCGTGACATTGCTTTTGGATAGCCATAGAGTCGGAATGTAATAGAGAAGCATCTGGTGGTCTGAATCCATATCTGTACAAAATGCCTTAAAAAGACAGGAATTTAAAGCTCCTGCTTTAATAAAATTAACTATTTTTATTATCTGATCAAGAACTTTTTGAAGGGACTCAGGTAATGTCTTCAAAGCTAGGGCTTGCCTATGCAACATGCAGTGAACATCTTTACTTTTTGGTGCTTGCCTCTTTACTAAAGCTTGAAAGCCTGAATTGCATCCCAACATTGCTGGTGCACCATCAGTGCAACAGCCAGAAAGATTTTTCCATTCCAAGCCCTCAATTGTGAAAATTGTTGTTAACTTTATTCAGAATATCTGTTGCTTTTGTAGTGGTTTCAAAAGTGGAGCAGAATAGAAACTCTTCCTTAAATGCACTGTTGCAAACATATCTTGCATACACCAACAACTGTGCACATGAAGGGATATCTGTTGATTCATCCAGCTGGATTGCAAAAAGTCCAAACAAAGCAGTTTTGATTTCCTGTACTACTTGACTCTTTATATCAAGAGACAAATCTTTGATTCACCTGTGAATGATGTTATTTGACAGCAAAATTGCAGCTAGCTTTTTTTCTGCCTCTTTTTTTTTAGCACTATGCCAGCCATTTTCAGAATGCAAGGCTTGATTAGTGTTTCATCGATAGTATGTGTCTTTTTCTGTTTTGCTATCTCAAATGCCATTTAATAAGATGCTTCTAACAGTTGGTTGTTTTTTCTAAAAAAAATCGCTAAAAGCATCCAGTTTCATTGACTTTAGTGCTCTCCTTTGACGTTCGAAATAGGTTTTGTCCTTATTTATGTGTTGCGGATGTACATTTTCTAAGTGTTGCTTGAGCTTTGCTAGTCTCATTGAGTCATTGGAGAGTATTTTATTACAAAGTATGCAATGTGGCTTTTCTTCACTATGTATAATGACCAATGCAAAACTAAACTGGATATATGATTTTTCATATTTTTGTTTTTTAGCACTCATGTCTTTGTGGCTAGGTTGCTACTAACTAAATGTAAGGCTAAATGTACACAAAAAACTGTTTTAAGCTATTAGTATTTAGCTTCATATTTAATTTTATTAAACCAGGCTAGCCTATACAAGAAATTAGTTGCTCATATAAACCGAACATAAAAAGTTACTAACTGTTTTATGTTCAGTTTATATGAGCAACTAACTTTTAACATTCCAAAGTATTACCTATCCAGCAATCCAGAACTCCTGGCCTGGTAGCCAGTCTACATACTGCACAACCTACTGAGGCTTCACTGCCTTTAGGTAGCCTAATTACTGGAATGTATTTTAATAATATGCTTTGACAAAGTCCAACTACAGTCTGCTCTGGGATATAACTTGTAAAACCTTGCAAGTCTCAACTTTCTTTGGCAGCTTTGCTAAATGTTCAACATGACTAATAAGAGTTACAGCAGCCTACCAACATATCTTTCTCCCTTGTCCTGTCTATATCTTTATCTGAAGGACTGCTAACAAAACATTATTTCCTTATTATTGACAACAGTATGTTACAACAATGGTCTTTGTGACAATCATAATTGAATAATTGAAGCATAAAAAATACTGACAATGTATGCTATTTAGCAGTAATGCAATAACAATCAACACTATGATGCGGGAAGCTAGATCTGTTGGTGCAGCAAAAATATTGTGTATGTGGCAAGAGTCTAGCGTCAAATTATCACCATTTGTGGGAGAGGCAGTATGGCTTGGCAATACCAATATGAAATATTTCATTCAGCTACTGGTACTGGACCAATTTCCTGGCTAAAATTATTTCTTGCATTGAAGTGGTAGTTATAAGTAGTAGTGGATTTAACTCAAAAGTAAAATTCCTCCCCTAAAATGGTGAAATTCCTCCCAGTTAGGAACTGTTGCCCTATGTATTAGCACCTCCATTGCTTTCCTGCAAGTCAGGAGGATAAACATAGAGATAAAATAAATCACTGGTAAGGCATTCAAAGTTTTTAACAAATTAATGATTGGTAAGTAAGGTTTCACATTTAAAAAAATTATTTACACCTTTTCAACTAAAAGGATACCTACCACTAGATTAATGGACCCAAGTGATCCCGAATTGCTAACGTCTTTTGGTGAAAAATCAGAAATACTGGCCTGACTTCCACCAAATCCAGAATCTGCTCCATCACTCTGCTAAAAACAATCGAACATACAATACATATGTATAGAATTTTTTTCAAAAAGTTTTTGGTTGGTGTTTATCAGTAACACTTTGTACATGGGCCCCATGTAAATTTACATTTAACAGATTGAGGCATGAGCGCAAAATCATATAGATTTACATTTTAGTGAAATTCTGTGTGATAAATGTGTGTTCAGTCAATATTTACTGCAAGGTTACTTCGGTTCAAATTGTGGTTACCGAATTTTTCACAAGTTATATTGGTAAGATTACAACTTTATGAAGTTGCCTTCACCTATAAATTTTGCACTAATTAGTTTTTATACTGACAAAAGTAAATCATTATTTTGATATTTGTTGCAATTTGAGTTATATTTTTCTGTTGCTCAGGTTTAAAAATGGATGTTAATACTGCTTTAGATATCATAATGGAAGATGATTTAAATATTAGTGACGTAAACGAAAGTGGTGACAAAGAAAAGAGAGTGGTTCTGATATGGATGTATCAGATTCTAATAGTGATAGTAATTCTGGTGCAGTGCAGGTGGCAGCAACACCAATAACACAACCTGGTCCTTCACAGTTGAGAGCTATAAGAAACTATTTCTGGTAAGCTATGAATAGACAATCAAGACCTACATCATTTTGAGGTATTCCCCAAAGCAAGGATCATTAATTTTTGTTGTACTCAATGGCTAGAGAGTCCTTGAGTACCACAAAAATTAATGATCCTTGCTTTGGGGAATACCACTCAGACAAATAATTTGACAATGTTGACCACTCTTTTCAAGCACTGAATAAAGATTATGTAGAAATGCATGCATTTGCATACTATGCATACTTAATGGTTTATGCTTATGGAAAAAACAAGTGAAAAAGAAAAAAGTTCACACTCCAAGCTAGCACTTTTAAAAACAAGTCGCATATAAAGTGTTAATGATGTCAAGTCAGATTGATTATAATTAAATTTCAAACCACAAAATTTAGTTTAACACAAATTTTATATAACCCAACTGTTTTTCCTGCCTGGGGTCATCAGGGGTCAGAAAAACAAATAAATAAAAATACAGTTTAAACAAAGCAATTAGATGTCAGCCAAAAAACATAAAGCAACAACAAGAAAACTACAGCTATAATATTAATCAATAAGTTTTATTGCACAAGACAAAGTTTTTTATGTAGCTTGTACTATTGTTTGAAATTATTGGATAAACAAAAAAGATAACATTAAAATTTTTGATTAAAGACTTCACTGGAAAATACAGTAAAAAAATGTGCTTAAAAAAAGATTAAGTCTTTTAACAGAAATCTATGTTATTCTTTTTAGCAAAGTCAAATTGACAATTTTATTTAACTGGTTAAATTTCACTAAATGAATTAATTAAATCAGTCAAGTTCAATGAGTCAAATATTTAAACAAAAAATTAAAAATTAAAACCAACATATTCATAATGAAAAATCGATTTCAACCTACAAAGGACATTATCAGTTTCTTACTCAAATAGAATCTATTTTAATAAAAATATTTATCTATTTGAATAAGAAACTGAAGATGACCTTTATAGGTTGATATTGATTTTTCATTATGAGTATGTTGGTTTTAGTTTTTAATTTCTTCACAAAACATTTGGCTCTTAATCACATTATCTTTGTAATTTTATGAAAAACACTTAAAACCAAACATAAACTCTCATTGACAATTGTCTGATTTAAATATCTACATAACAAAAACTTGATTTTATTAAATCAATCAGATATTCTGCTAATTTAAATGAAGTCCAGTGGTTTTAGAAATCCTAATAACCAATTTAACTTCTTTTCAATTTTACAATCACTAATCAGTTTAGTGCAAATATTATTATACAAAAATAATCTGTAGGTTGATTGGTCAGTGTTTGTGATTTCCAAGATGGTGAAATTAGATTATAACAACAGTAATGGCTGTGTTGCAATATAGTAGCTATGTAATATGCATGTACACTAATGTTAAGATAATTTAAATTTCAATCTCCCCCCTTACAGATACTGCAACTGAAAAGCATGAGGATCCTCAGGCTTTTACACAAGCACAGAAAAAGAATATTGCCAAAAAAAGGTCTTGACTTCAAATCAAAAAAGCTATTACACCAAATAAAATTGCAATCACAAGCTTCGCTATTAATTTATAACAGAAGTAATTTTCATGTTTGCAAAATAGAAGTAGTATCTACAATAATACTTGCAGCTCCTTAAAATGTTTGATGTTACTTAAACACATTTACTGCTAAAAAGACAGTTTTACAAACATATAATATTTCCAATTTTATAGAGAGGTGTTCAGCTTACAAGCAGATATACAAATTGAGCCTTAATGCAGAATGATATGAGTGAAATGGAGACTAGTAAATTCCACCACGGTCCACCATAGGTAATTAGAAAGGGTTAGGATAATAAATGTATTTGTGAACTACTGTACTGATGTACTTGTCAACTTAAAGTGTGAAAAATCAACAACAACCAACAAACCTTGTGGTGCAATATACCATGGTGGAATTTACTTAAAACCAAGTGAAGGAGGGACTGTAGATACTTTTGAAAGTGAGATTTTTTTTTTTTTTTTTTTTTTATCTCTATATTTATCCTCCTGACTCGCAGGAAAGCGACGGAGGCGCTATACATAGGGTAAACAATTACCCCGACCTGCTTCCGGAGATGCCAAGATATTGCTGTCCGCTAGTAATTTAGTAGAGATATGACTGTAATTTAGAACTGCTTGTCAAGACCACCAAGCAGGGGAAAGCGCCGTAAAGTGTCTTTCCCAAGGACACAACAGAATGGCGCAAGTGGGTTTTGAACCGAGACCATGTTGATCATCAGTCCGGTGCTTTAACCACTCGACCAGGCTGCCGACAAGATTAGATAAAAGACTGTTAAGTATTCAGCTTTAGATGTAAAAAGCTCTCGAGTTTCATTGGTATCACCAATAAAAAGATTTTTTGCTCAGTTGTGCTTTTCTATGTCTTCAAAATAATATATTTCCAAAATAGTATCCAAACATGAACACATTGCACAAAATAATAATTTTGAGTAAATTGCATTCAAAGTTTTGTAATCAAAAAATCAAGTTTACAAATATAAATTTACTTTAGAGCAGGGGTGAGAAATCTTTTTGCATTTGTGAGCCAGATTTGTAAATAAAAAATTGTTGCAGAGCACATAAAAGTTTGAGGTGCAACATAATTTTTTTTCCCAAAACATAGTGATCTCTAAACGAGAAAGGTTTTCACTTAGAATCTGTTTTCAATTTCCTAAGTTGCATAACCAAAAAATAGTGATATCTAAAAAAATTCTTTGCTTAGAATTTGTCACAGACTTTGTTTGGGAATCCCAAAGGACCAGTTGAGCTAGGTAACCCGAATACCTATGCTGAAACAAAGCTGTGTCTAAATTTTATTTTATTCCGACTCAAGAAGTAATATGCTGAGCCTGACAGTTTTATACAGTTGGTTTGAACAAAAGCCCAGATTGATCTGTTGAAGACTCTTCTTTACAAACAAACAGAGACCACTGTCTCTAATAAGAACAAATGTATTACAAAACTCACAACTGACAAAATTTCTATTCCACACTTTGCCAAACTGCAAAGCGAAATCAACGCTATAACTTGATTCAATCAACACAAATGATTCTACCTCTGTAGAACACAACTCCAAACAATGTGCAAAATAAATTCAACACTCGCCAACTGATACAAAATCTAATGGGCCACTTCCTACATCCAAACCAAAATACTTTTACTCAAGTTGTCTCTCGAGTTGTCTCATTCGTTGTCATCTCATATGTCTGTGTAGTCTCTTGCTTTGCATTCATTTATATAGACAAAAGATCACGTGACACAAATTTACTCATATATTCGAGACTTAGCTCAAAATCCCTAGAGAAGGGGCTATGCTTGAATGAGCCAGAACATTCCACAACCTTCAAGATAGCAAAGCTTGGACAAAAACATATTATGTCATTACTTCAGGGCAAAAAGAGAAAAAAGATACATACATCAAGAAATAGAAAGCGAATTGGACGTTATATCACATAATACAAGACCAGCGCTCAAGGCAATGCAATTATTATTTTATTATAAAACTATGAATTACTTTTAAAGGGAATAAGCTGCATTGTTATGATTAAAATTATTAGAAATGAAGTGTGACAGAATCTGTCTTTAATTTTTGTCATGAAAAACTATTACTGGCTTTACTATTCCACACCTTGGCAATGTCTACAAGCCACCATTAATAGTCAACATCTACAAGCCTCCACCAATGCGATTGCAAACCCTGGATCTCCCAGTGTTTCCTCATCCCTGTCTGTACTCTGGTGATTTTAATTGTGGTCATGCTGACTGGGGTTACAACAACAACAGTCTAGACAGTGAGTGCTTGGCTGGCTGGGCAAGTATTAATTGTCTTGCCTTCCTATATAATGCCAAGGACGCTGCCAGTTTTTATTCTGGCTGCTGGAACACTGGTACCAATGCAGATCTAGCTTTTGCCAGCATAGGTCCAAACAGTCTCTTACTGGATAGATGTGTCCTTGACAAGTTCCCCAGGTCACAACATCGACCTTTGCTTATTACACAACCAAGGTTTGCTATGACAATGCCAAGCATGCCTATTAAGCGATGGAACTTCTGTAAGGCCAAATGGAGTCACTACATTGCTTTGATGAATAAATTCACAAAGACTTTGTTGCCGCCTGATTCTCTTGATGTGGATGTGGCTTACCAGGACTTCTGTATTACCATTAAAAAAACAGCCAAAAAGACTATCCCATGCAGGTATCGAAATAACTATATTTCGTATTGCGATGCAGAGTGTGAATCCCTCTATAAAACCTTTCTGCAGTCTCCTCAGGGAGACTCAAGCTTGGCTGCTACAGCTCTGCTTGCCAAGCTTGCTATGCTAATGCTAATGCTTGCCAAGCTGGACAGGAAGCGGAGGGATTGATGGTCTGAGGCAGTTCGAAGCATTGACTTTTCACACTTTAGTCGAAAAGCGTGGAGTATTTTGAACAATCTTACTGGTAGGTCACGACACTCTCCTCGTCACTGTCCTGTTTCAGCCAATGCTATTGCATCTCAGCTGGTTAGAAATGGGAAATACGAGGCTGTTTATTGCAAGTCATCTCGACTTGTCTCTCAAGAAGTGTCTGACTTTTGGAGGGCCACAACACCAGACACAGTAAATATCTCTGACAATTTTTCACAGAGAGAATTTACTGCTGCCCTCCAACATTTAAAACCAGGTAAAGCTCTGGGTCCTGATTCCATCTGCTCAGAGCTTATACGAGGTGTGTTTGAAAAGTATTGGGACTGTATGCTTTGCACAAACAACACTTGCAACAGTGATAAAAGCTTTGTTTTTTAAGATGGCGCAATGTCTTGTGGTTGTAAAAATGTAGTTTCAGCATTCTGTGACAACCATATGCTTTTTTACAGGCTTTTCTTGAAAGGCGCTTTACTGTAGTTCGTTTTGGGATAATTTATTTAGTAAATATTTTTTTCTTTTTTTTTCTTCTTTTGTTAACAAATAATGAGCATTGAACAAAAAATCAACTTGAAGTTTCTCGTTCGACTTGGAAAAACTCCAACTGAAACATTCAATTTGCTCCAAGAAGTTTACGGAGATGCTACGATGTCAAGAACTCGGATTTTTGAGTGGCACAAGAGGTTCAGAGAGGGAAGAGAGGATGTGGAAGATGATCCTAAGAGTGGAAGGCCAACAACAAGCAGAACAAACGAAAATGTTGAGCATGTGAGAGAAAAAGTGCACAGTGACCGCCGCCTTACTGTTAGAATGATAGCAGATGAGTTGAGCATGAATAGTGAGAGGGTGTGGAGGATCATTACAGAAGATCTGGGGATGAGGAAGGTTTGTGCGAAAATGGTACCAAGGTTGCTGAATGATGGGCAAAAGGAAAATCGTGTGCAAGTGTGTCAAGACATCCTGAAACAACTTGAAATTACACCAGATCTGCTGAGTAGAGTTGTTACCGGTGATGAGTCGTGGATCTTCGAGTATGATCCACTCATTAAACAGCAGAGCCTTGAATGGAAGAGTGCATCCTCACCAAGACCCAAGAAAGCAAGGCTGTTCAAGTCCAAAATTAATGTGAGGCTGATTGTTTTCTTTGATGTTCATGGAATTGTTCATCTAGAATTCTTGCCACAGGGCCAAACCATTAACCAGAATGTTTACAAAGACATCTTGCGACGTTTGATGCGTTTGGTAAGGGAGAAAAGAAGAGAATTGTGGGAGACAAAGTCATGGCTGCTTCATCATGACAATGCTCCTGCTCACAATGCCTTAAGCATACGACAATTTCTTGCAGAAAATAACATTGCCGTGCTGGAGCAACCACCCTACTCACCAGATCTGGCTCCCTGTGATTTTTTCTTGTTTCCTAAGCTCAAGGGAGTCATTAAAGGAACCTGTTTTCAAGACTCAAAAGCCATAACAACAGCCGTAATGAAGGAACTAAGAGCGATCCCAATGGAATCTTTCCAGAAGTGCATAAAAGCATGGCGGCAGAGATTAGAAAAGTGCATTCGAGCTCAAGGAGATTACTTTGAAGGGGACAAGTTGTAATTTTTACGTGACATTTCAAATAAAATAATTATTTACACAGTCCCGTTACTTTTCAAACAGCCCTCGTACTCCATGCTGGAGCTGCTTTGAAGTCCTGGTTACGTGACTTCCTTTCTTCCTGTTTGCACCAACTCAAAATTCCCAAGATCTGGAGAAGAGCGCTTGTGGTCGCAATCCCAAAACCAGGAAAGCCCGTGGGGAACCCAAAGAGTTATCTACCGATATCTCTGCTCTGGGTCTCCTACAAGATTTTTGAGAGGCTTATCTATGCCCGTGTTGAACCATTAATCGATTCACTGCTTCCTGAAGAGCAGGCTGGGTTCTGACGCGGGAATTCAACCATAGATCAAGTTGTTCTGCTAACCCAGAACATCGAGGATTCTTTTAAGGCTAAAAAAAGGCTGGTGCCATATTTGTCAATCTGACAGCTGCTTATAACACTGTCTGGCACCGTGGCCTTATCTGCAAGCTGCTGAGACTTCTTCCGAATAAGCACATGATTAGAATGATTATGGAGCTTGTCCAAAATCGAAGTTTCACCCTTACTAATGGTGACAGCAAGCAAAGCAGGCTACGCCGTCTTAAAAACGACATTCCTCAGGGATTGGTTTTGGCTCCCCTCCTATTTAACATCTATACATACGATCTTCCTTCCATAATTTGCAGAAAGTTTGCTTATGCTGATGATTTAGCATTGTTGCATTCTTCTGGAAACTGGAAGGACTTGGAGAGGACCTTAAGCCAAGACATGTCCACACTTTCAGCGTATCTCCAGACTTGGAGGTTGAAGCTTAGTCACACTAAGACGGTGACAACAGCCTTTCACTTAAATAACCAAAAGGCCAATCATGAGTTAAAGGTCTACAACAATGGTAGACTTTTACCGTTCTGTCCAACCCCTACTTACCTTGCAGTAAAACTGGACAGATCACTCACATTTCATTACCATTTAGTGGCATTGCGTAAAAAACTATCCTCATGCGTCACACTGCTGAGGTGACTCGTGGGCTCGGGATGGGGTGCTGGTGCTAAAACACTATGCATAGACACCTTGTCTCTAGTCTACTCAACAGCTGAGTACTGTGCGCCAGTCTGGTGTCGCAGTGCTCACACTTGCCTCATCGACAGTGTCTTGAACGATGCCTTGCACATAGTTACTGGATGCCTGTGTCCCATTCCAACGGACCACCTACCTGTACTCTCAGGCATCCAGCCAGCTGAGTTTTGCCAACTGGGAGCAACACTCTCCTTGGCTCATCATGGATCTCTGGACCCCGATCATATCTTGTATGGTCTTTTAAGTGGGTCCTCAGATACTTGCCAAGAGAGACTAAGATCCAGACACCCGTTTGTGCCAGATGCGTGGAATCTTTTGGACAACCTTGCCAGACTTGGCATCCGCACCTCTGAATGGACAAATCACAAATGGAACACGGAGTATTGTAAAAATACTTCCAGGCTCCATGCTTTTGTGCCCATTACTGGTTCCAGGCCTGTTGGGATGCCCGTTACTGGTTCCAGGCTGTACCCCAAGCAGCTTGGGTTAAGCTCAACCGCCTGTGGCCTGGTGTTGGGTGATTTCATTTGTCCATGCACAAATGGGGTCTTGCTCCTTCACCGACTTGCAAGTGTGGCACCTCTGAGCAAACCGCAGACCATGTACTAACAGTGTGCCCTATACATCGGGCACCACATGGAGCACGAGGTCTGACGGTTTTGGATGACAAAACTCGATGCTGGCTTAATAACACCACTCCCAGCATCTGATTCAAACAGTGCAGCAGTCTGGGGTAGTAAAAGGATAAACCCTTGGCCCCAGTCCTGTTTGTGTCTGACCTGGAGTGGATCCCTTCAAACGATGATGATGACTGGCTTTACCTTAACCCAACCACATACAAGTTTCCCACCCCTGCTTTAAAGCAAATTGTCTTAAATTCATACCTGAAAATCTTCTTGTGTCAGAACTGGATTGGAAATTTGTTGGCAAGACACCAACCTTAAAATTCATATTCAGCATTAAAAGTTAAATTTCAGAATATATGTAAAATTTATACCTTGAATTGCAGTTTAGACTACTTTTCCCATGCTCTTCAACTACCTTTTCCTATATAATAAAACAAAACCATACTTAGGCAGACAATTTGAGCTTATTTGATATGTTTTATGACAGTAACATGAAAAAAAAACAACTTATTTTTTGCATTATTAAGTTAACATTTTAATTTGATTAAAATCTGCCTTTGTTTAGAATGTGCATAACCTAGAGCACTGAGTTTAGATCTATAAAAGTACATTTCTATCATCTCAACTGTATGACATTAAGCCAAGACACGTCTACACTTTCAGCATATCTCCAGACTTGGAGGTTGAAGCTCAGTCACACTTAAGGCGTATTTACAGCCATTTGCAGTACTTTTTTTTTCAGTGCAATTTTGGTTTGTTTTATTTATGCTCAAATCCACTCATGTTTTTGAGAAAAAATGAGTGGATATGAGCATCAATAAAACAAACCAAGATCGCGCTGAAAGTAAAAGTACTGTAAACGGCTGTCAATGCACCTTAAGACGGTAACACCAGTCTTCCACTTAAATAACTGAGAGGCCAAATGTGAGCTAACTCTACAACAATGATAGATTTTCACCATTCTGTCCAAACCTTATTTACCTTGAGATAAAACTGGACAGATCACTCACATGTTATCACCATCTACTGACATTGCACAAAAAACTATCCTCATGTGTCACACTGCTAGGCGACTTGTAAGCTCAAGATAGGGTGTTGGTGCCAAAACACTACGCACAGCTGCCCTACCCCTGGTTTACTCAACAGCTGAGTACTGCACACCAGTCTGGTGTTGCAGCACTCAAACACTTGCCTCATAAACAGTGTCTTTAATGACACCTTGCACATAGTCACTGGATGCCTGTGTCCCATTCCAACAAACCACTTACCAATACTTTCAGGCATCCAGCCAGTTGAGCTTCGCTGACTGAGAGCAACACTCTCCTTGGCTTACCATGGATCTCTGGACCCTGATCATATATCTTGTATGGTATTTCAAGTGGGTCCTCAGATGCTCACCAAAAAAGATTAAGACCTAGACACCCATTTGTGCCAGCTGCATTGAATCTTTTAAACAACTTTACCAAACTTGGCATCCATGCTTCTGAGTGGACAAATCATAAACGGAATGCTGAGTATTGTGAGAATACTTCCAAGCTTCGTGTTTTTATACCCAGGACAAGTGCCAGACCTGTTGAGATGAGCTTGCCCCAAACAGCTTGCATTAGGCTTAACCACCTGTGGACTGGTGTTGGGTGATTCCATTCTCCATGCACAAATAGGGTCTTGCTCCTTCACCAAATCGTGAATGGGCACCTCTGAACAAACTGCAGACCACATTCTAATATCATACCCCATACATCAGGCACCACATGGAGCATAAGGTCTGACAGTTTTGGATGACAAAACTCGATGCTTGCTTAACAACATCACTGCCAAATCCAGGCAGTACAGCAGCCTGGGGTAGTAAAAGGATAAACTCTTGCCCCATGTTCTGTTTGTGTCTAACCTGAAGTGGATGCTGTTCCAAATGACATGTGTATGACATTATAATCTTGATCAAGGTTGTCCTACAATATAATTCATAAACAGTGCACCAAGTTGAATGTATGTTTTGCTAGTCTGACTATGATATATGAAAAAATAGTGATATTGATTATAAACTTTCTGTTCATAAAAAATAATACCAAACATTTTTTTAATTTGAACAACCATTTATGCTTAATTAATATGATTAACCATAATTTGATATTACTAATATATACAGGGTGCAGCAGAAATACTCAGACAAGCTTATTTGATAATTTAAAATCAAATTAAATTTTTTGTTTTTTAAAAATCTATGATATTATATCCTCCTTTGGCATCACAAACAGTTCTCATTGTTTTTATAGAATTTTCATATCCAGCTCACAACATATCCTGTGGAAGTTTTTCACATTCTTTTAACAAATCACATTTTAAACTTTTCACAAAATGATACTTCTTTTCACATGCCTTTTTTTGAAGTATCCCCCAGACACTAAAGTCCATAGGGTTGAGGTCTGGAGAGCATGGAAGCCACATATCCTTTGACCAAAAATTTCAAAAATTTTCTTTGCAGAAATTTTGTGAAATCTTTGCCCCATTATGCTGAAATGTCCAATTTTTGTCCTTGTAATGATCATTTAGCAAGAGTAAAATTGGTTTCAGAATATTGGTGATGTAATATTCTGCATTAATTTTAACATTTTTTTCAATGAAAATAAATGGCGACTTCCAAGTCTTTGAAAATGCTTCCCAAACCATAACTGATTTGGTTGCTTGCTGTCAAAATACAGATTTTTTATCAATTTTTTTGGTGCGTACAGATTTTTTTGTCCTCTTCCAGAACAATTAGAATAGTTCCCAAGTTCTTCAAAATGTTTTATTGCATCAAAAACAGTTGACTTGGGGACTTTGAGCAGTTTTGATATGCGTATGCCTAAAATCCTGCATTGTTTCAACACAATTATTTCTTCTTTTAATTTTCACATAGTTTAAAAAGACTAAAATCTAATTAACCTAATATAATTGAACAATGTGACATAAATTTATAATTTGTAAATT
Source organism: Diplosoma virens (assembly GCA_963680785.1). NCBI lineage: Eukaryota > Metazoa > Chordata > Ascidiacea > Aplousobranchia > Didemnidae > Diplosoma > Diplosoma virens. The sequence continues at coordinate 40,676,433 of OY796896.1, read as the reverse complement.
TTAATTAAAAAATAATATGTTTATTAAGTTAAAAACATATATTCATGTAATTCTGTCTGAGTTTATCTGCTGCACCCTATAAGTATAATTTTAAGTCAATAAATTGATTTTAAAAAATATTTATTTTAAAGACATACATCTAAAGCAGCAGTCAGCAAACTTTTTGTACTACTGGGCCAAATCTACACATTTCTGGTAGCATGCAGGCCACATTAATTTCTGCCTTTAAACAATCACCACATTATCCTTCCAATTATGACACACCCGCAACTCCTAATCCTGTGTTAAATGCCTGTCACAATGAGATGTGTACGTGGCCATTTCTTATTTATTATCAAACACATATTAAAACAAAATACGTTGTTTTTATTTACTTATCATCAATGTGAAGGATGATGTTGTTTCTGTGTGATGGTCAAAGTGTTAAAATCAACTAGTAACTTTGTTGATGATATCTGCAGAATGTCGTTCAAATGATAATCTGACAAGTGAGTACAAAGTTTATTCTTAGTGTAATTCATTTTGGAAAAAAGCTGCTCACAGCAATATGTGCTTCCAAACATGCACATTACATGTTTTGCATTGTCAAACAGATGAGGATCAGTGGATTTCTGGACATATTCTTTATAAAAGTTTGCAATTGGAACTTCAACATATTGGATGATTAAAGTTCAATTATTTCCATTTGCATTTTATGTGGTGCAGTATTAACATCAACTGAAAATGGTACGGCAAATAAATTGAATTTGTCTTTTTGATTTTTCATTTCACAAATTGAGATTTAAATTGAGTTTTAGTGGAAACGATTACTGATACTTATCAGAGTTGGCAGGTTTACAAAGGCCTAAATTGGGAAAAAGAGCAAAGTTGGAATTGATTAGATAAGTTTTCCAAAGACATAGCTTGCTTATGAAGGCAGTAATATAATCATACATCTGATTAATAAATTGCCCCTTTCATTGCAGTTGTAAGTTAAGCTTTGTTCATATGAGTCGTGAAATCAGTGAGAAAGGCTAAATCTGTTAACCAATCTGGATCACCAAGTTTATCAATACCAAAACTTGTATTTTTTGTTTCAATCATAAAACTGTTGCAACATAGCACCATGACTTAGCCATCTAACCTTGCAAAAATACACCAAACCTTGATGCTGAACATTCATTTCTTCAAGTAAACTTTTGAATTGGCAGTGATTAAGGCCGCCAAAACAAAGTTGATAAATTTAACAACAGTAGACATTAAACCTGTCATATTCAAATGTGTCACCTTTGATACCAAAACATCCTGATGAATTATGCATTGTAGTTTTATAATTGTGTTGGAAAATCCCAACAAAGCTACATGATTTTGTAAAACAGCAATTGCACCTTTGTGAAAGCAAACCACAGCTGGGGCGCTATTGGTATCAGCAGAAACAAATTTTGATAGATCAAGCTGTATTCAACCAGTACATTCCCATATTGCTTGAGCTATGTCCTCTCTTCATGTAGTACCTTTCACTGGAATCAATTCAGCAAACTCCTCAATTACATCAAAATTATCTGTGATACCTCAAATAAAAATGGCTAGTTGTGCATATTGCATGCATTTGTACTTTTATCAAATGCAAGAGAAATATAATTAAAATCAATACATTTGTTTTTATATGCAATTTAAGATTTTCAGGGATAACTTCCACTTTGCGAGTAACTGTTCTGGCAGATAACAGAATACTGTCAAACAGGAGTTTCTTCTCAGGACAAATTTCATTAACAATGGCTAATGCAGGGTTTCTCAAACTGGGTTCTGCGGACCCCAGAGGGTCCGTGATGACTGCACAAGGGGTCCGCAATGATATGACAAATTTTGTCAAACACAGTGGCAAGCAGCCAGGGCATGCAAGTCTTGCTTTGCATGACCAACGAATTTGTGTGTGACGACCTATATTTTTCAACCGAATAAAAAACAGCACTGTTTTGGAATGAAATTAGAGAAACATGAGGCCGATTTGAGGTGAAGACCTTCTTTTTTTAGAAAACAGAATAAGTTTTTGAGAAAAAAATAAGAAATGTTGGTCTAATTATAACTGAAGACTTTTTTTTGTTTTTTGGAGAACACCTCAATTTTCGGACAAAACATGTAAAATCAGAAACTGATTTCAAGAGATGACTTTAGGACAAAAAGTGTAAAATCAGACACTGATTTCAAGCGATGACCTTTTATTTAAAAAACACCATGTTCTTAGGACAAAAATTGCTTGTTGGTTGGGCAGAAAATTGATGTGACATAAGATTGGGGGCAGTGAAAAAAAGAATTGCAAATAGGGGTCTGTGGCCCAAAAAGTTTGGAAAAACCTGGGCTAATGTATATTCTTTAATAAACTCGGCATCAGTAAATGGTTTCATTTGTTTAGCAATGAGCCAACTAACAACCAATGCTGCCTTTGTAACTGATTCACTTTCTTCTTGTTTCTTCTTGAAAAAATTAGTTTGCTGTTCAAATCCATTTTCTAAATTCTTTAACTTTCTCCTTTCTCCAACATATTTTTTTTATTTGCTATACACGTTTCCAAATAATGTTTAACATTAAATTCCTTCATAACTGTAATGCTGGTTTGGCATATCATGCAAACAGGTTTTGAATAACACTCAACAAAGAAATATTTTTCCACCCCAGCACTTTGGAATGATCAACCCTTGTTGTCAACTTTTCTACCTTTCTACCTTTTATTTGCTTTTGTATGAACAATAGCAAAATAGAATGCATGAAAAAACTATGGTTTTTGAACATAAAAAAGGTCACTTTTAAATGATTAGAACTGAAGACCTTTTTTCTAGAGAACAATATGATTTAAAACTAAAATTGGAAAACCGAGGACTGCTTTAAAGTGAAGACTCTTTTTTGTAGAGATCATTACTATATTTTTGGTTTAGAAAATGATATTGCTCCCCTAACTTTTCTGTGGCTGGCACTAAATTTTTTTTAGAAATTGGTCTGTAAGTGCAAAAAGGACCCTCACCCCTGGCCTAGAGCAATGCTCGTATTGCCAACTTTTTCTCACTTGGTATTTTGTTTTCAATTTTTTTATGTATTTTTTTTTATATAATTGTTATGTATAAATTGCTATTTGTGTTTTTATGTGCTGCTTGTAATAAAATAATTCTTTCACTTATTTTGCTTGTGTGTAAAACTACAAGATAATTGCAATAAAACAAATTTCATATAACAATAAAATTCCAATAAACCATGTAGGGACATAAAGTAATTTCTAAAAACATTTTTACAGAATACATCTTTAAATATATCTTAGAAATGCATCTTAGAAATTACAGAATACATCTTAGAAATAAATTCCGCTACAAAAAAAAGAATGCTTGCTAATCTAGGATTTTTGATTATTGTTAAAAAACACTTCATCACTTTATCTTGCGTTTGAACTAATCACAGAAGAAAACAGAAACATGCTGTGACATTATTTTATGTTCTATTGTGTGCCATGAAATGTAGCAGCGCACATCAAGTCTTCAGACATTTGCAAAGAGGATTGTTAAAGTATTTATTGAAATTGTCCCATTGTTGAAAATAGGACAAAAAATTGTATCTTCAAATAGCTTTACAGCGAACATTATGCAATAGTTGAATTTTTCATAATCACTAGCACTTGTAAACAATATCACGATAGATTGAAAAAAAATAACAATAGATAAAAGAAACTAAAAATTTTCACAGTGAAAAAAATTGAAAACATTCTAGTTAGAGCACAAGTAATTGAACAAATAAAAATAGAAAATGATTACTTGTGATAAAATATTTATGAAAAGTTATTACAATTGTGTATATCAATCTATTTTTAGGCAACCCGTTTTTTATAACACACCATATATTTTTTGGTTCACTGTAGGCTATACATGGGTGGGGTAGACTTAAAATTAGTTGGTACGGCTTTACCTGCTAGACTTGGAAGCTATACTTTCCAAAGAAATAATTGCACTTTATCTGCCAGAGAAATAAATAATCGCACAACAAAAGAAAATTTTTGGCGTCGCAACACCGACAATTGGGCCTGAGTTTTTCATGATTACTAGCGCTTGTAAACAATATAACAATAGATTAAAGAAAATAATATAGATCAGAAACTAAAAATTTTTGAACAGCAGCTAAAATTTTCACAGCGAAAAAAATTGAAAACAGTCTAGTTATAGAGCACGACAACTAATTGAACAAATAAAAATAAAAAATGATTAATTGTGACAAAATATTTATGAAAAGTTATTACAATTATATATCTCAATTATTTTTGGGCACCCTGGTTTTTATGATACATCACATATTTTTACATCAAAAACAGTCTAGTTATAAGGCACAAGTAATTGAACAAAACTAAAAAATGATTACTTGTGACAAAATGATACAATCGCGTCAAAACACCAACAATTGTGCCTGCAGCTAGTTGTTAGCATCACTGCTAATCTTGTGCAGCAAATTGTTGAATCATATCACTGCGTTAAGTTGCATTCTATGCACACGATGCAAAGAGGAAGTCGACTGAGTCATTTTTCCTGCACTGGCTATACAATGCAAGGGCTGACTGAGTCAGCCAACCCATACAGAAAAAGTTAAAGAGCAGCTTGGATGACCATTGCAGTGGGCTATGTATATTTGTTGCACTGCAACAAGTTCTCTCTAAGACAATTATTTACAAATCTAGATGGGACGAGAAAAAAAGGTCTTTTTCTGGAATAATTGGAAAAGAATTAGGAGGCAGTGTTTCTGCATGGGAGATTGTTAAATTTAAGTCAATTCCCAATTCTCAATTTCCCAAGTTGCCCAACAATGTCCTTGATTGTTGTCATCGTTGTTTGAAGGGCATCCACTCCCAGGTCAGACACAAGCAGGACTGGGGCCAAGGGTTTATCCTTTTACTACCCCAGACTGCTGTACTGCCTGAATCAGATGCTGGCAGTGGTGTTATTAAGCCAGCATCAAGTTTCGTCATCCAAAACTGTCAGACCTCGTGCTCCATGTGATGCCTGATGCATAGGGCACGCTTTTAGTACATGGTCTGTGGTTTGCTCAGAGGTGCCACACTCACAATTCGGTGAAGGAGTGAGACTCGATTTGTGCATGGATGAACGGAATTGCCCAACACCAGTCCACAGGCAGTTGAGCTTAACCCAAGCTACTCGGGGTAAGCCCATCCCAACAGGCCTGGCACTGGTCTCTGGCACAAAATAACACAAGACGATGACAGCAGCCTTTCACTTAAATGTCCTTGATAATCTTAGCTCTGACCAGTATTATGGGTACAGAATATGTGGGCTGTTATTCTGGTGCATGTCAATGAAGATTTGCAATTTTTTTCAGTTGTAGAATCATGTCATTGCAGATGCTTAAAACTGGCTTGCAGAATTCTTTGTAAATATGTTGTAGTGACCGATCCATCCAAAAATCTACAGATCTTGTCAGAGTATTGTATCAGAGTTTATCTCCCATCATGGTTTGAAATAGAACATCACAATTCATATCTGATGGGTCAAATTTTTTTTTCAACATGTTGTAAAGACACATGCCATTTTTAAACCAGAAAGTTTGAGATATTTTCAAAAAGGTTTTGTAGCACAATGCATTTTTGCCCACCCTGAAAATGTGATTGTGAGTATGCCAGGTGACAAAGATACACATATAAGAGCAGCAGTCAAAAAAATTCATTGTTTATGTTCACAAACAAAAAAAACCTTTGTTTTCAGCAATTTCACCTTCAATATGCCTGTTCTGCCTGCCTCCTCTTTATCTTACTGCAAAAACATCAGCACCTTGTGAAAGTGGATGCAGCTAAAATTTCAGAGCCACCAATAACAAAATCTCTAACCAGTCAACAGCTTGACGATGTCATTGATGAGTTTCTGCTGATGAATTACCCTTGCCATAATCGAGTAGTTGAGCACCATGTTAAGCTTGTAACTGAAGCAAGCTCATCCTTTAATCGGTTTTAAAAAAAGAGATGGATTAATTTGACAAAAAATTCAATCTTGCTAACTTAAGAAAGTATTTAGCTGCAAAAAAACACTTCCACTGGACTGATAGAATGTTCTTCAAGCTGAACGTTTTAATGGTACTTTCCATTGATATTTGTAATTACCTGAGTAGCATCTTTTCTACTATCTACTATATGTACTTTGACTAGCCCATAAAGTTGATTTTCATCTTCCTGGATAAGTTTACAGTGTTTTTATCTTTCATGTCTTAAATTGTTGTGATCAACTACCCAAAAATCATCACTACTAATCAAGCCACAATTTTTCAGTGTAATGCTTACTATTGCTACTTCAGCATAATCTGAAACTTGTAAGCAATCACATGCTCTAGCCAAATGTCTGTACAATATCTGATTTTGGTATTTGTTGGTAATGCTAACTTTACAACTAATATGTGCAGAATAGATGTGCTGTGGTCACTTTCAATTTCAGAAGTTACTGAAAATGTTGGCACATCCTCTGCTTCATTAACTGGCTTTTTTAAAATACTAGCACACCTTCTTGGAATAATGCATCTGATTCATCATATTTCTCAAGAGCTTTTGAACATTGTGCAGCTCTTGGGCTTTTTTGATCATAATACAGGTTGAACCTCCTTAATCCAGTATTCTTTCATCTGGCAACACCTGTAATCTGGAAAAATTTTTGTTTGCCAGAATTTTTGAATTGGCCAGGGCACCAGAGTAATTTGCCCAATTGCCACTAGAACATGGCAGCACTGTAGTGTGTTTTTGGATTCTGGATTAGTACTCCCCATTACAAGCACTGCTCCACCACGTGCATGAACATTTTTTCTGTAATATTGTCTAGCTGTAAAAATAAATCCATAAGTATTTTGCAATGTATTTTTCTATATACTTCTGTACGTATATTTTCATGCAGTACAACTATCATATATTCAAACAATGTTACAGCTACACTTGTACAGCATAGTACATGTATATAGAGGGTGTTTTGGGGACCACCTATAGTTCCGAATTTTTCATGGTCTGGCAAGTCTAAGGTCCAGTGGTTGCCAGTTTGGGGAGGTTCAAACTGTATAACATAAATCATACATGAAAAACAAGTTTGCGAAACTAAGTTGAATCAATCGTATTTGTGTACAAGATGGTACCTTTTAAGTTAAGTGATTAGCGCTGGAGTTTCGTTTGAACAGATGGCACTCATTAAAAAGCTCTTTGAGTAACAAATTGATAAATCATACATAATAGAACATCAGTCATTATTAGATTGTGATGGACTTCTTTTTGCTGCCTTTGGACTCAGTTTTCAGATAAAATATCAAAGAGCTGGTTAATTTTTAGTAAAAAATATTTCAAATCTTCAGAAACTTTACTTCCTTGTTTCTTTTTAGGATAACATAAAAGCTTGGAAAAATTCCTTATGAACAGTAATAACTTATCAAGCACAATTCTATGACATATAGCAGGGTGGTCCAACTTCTGCACTCTTGTGGGCCACTTTTCAAAATTATTCGAGTTTGCAGGCCTCAGTCGGCTAAAAATTCCTATTTTCGTTCCAAAATCAGGTGTTCTCTAAAAAAAAAAAAAAAAAAGGTCTTCACTTGGAATCGGTCACCAAAATTCCTATTTTGGCGCAAAATCATAGCGTTCTCCAAAAAAAATTACGGCTGCTGCTTCTGATCGACAAGACTTGTGCAAAATTGATATGCGGCATGCGGCCCGCGAGCCCGTAGTTGGACCACGCTGTTATAGAAGATTGCCGCTACTTATGATCGACAAGACTTGAATTGTGCAAAATTGTTCTGCAGGCCTGTAGTTGGACCATGCTGACATATAGTATAGACATTGCACCATGTCCAGTCATTAATTAGCTCTTAAGCAATTTTTGGTATAGTAGATTTTGCTGTCTTTTGTTGTCTTTTTTTGTCTTGAAATTCTCATTTTGTTATCTAAATATCTTCATGCAGAATTTGTTCAATGATGTCTTTATCTGTTGGAAGTTTAATTTTTGGAAATTCTTGTTTGGTGGTGAAAATATGATTGCCATGCAACACTTTTTTTACTGTTTTTCTAGTTTCCTTAGTAAATATTTAGCAAAGCAACAATAGGAAAAATCTCTTACCAATTGAATTCATGTATAGCACCTGTAGTGTAGTGACTAAATAAAGACAAAGTTTTAACTATTTGGTGAAAAAGAGCAAATTCTAAATACATTAATCTTAACATTTTTGGGTTTTATTTTAAAATGTTGCAACAGCAGAACAGCTAATTACAGAAAAATTGTTTCTATAATAGCATTTAGAATGACTTTAAGTAATTTTTTTGCTTTAAACTTGCTTGATGGTCTACTATCAAATAACTGCTACCTGAATTGCTTTTCTCTCTTTTTATATAGATTTTATCTGTTTGAAATGTTAAAATCCCAATAAAAAACATATGTAATAACTAAACACATTCAACTTATTAGCAAGGTATTATCAAAGTACTTTCTCTCTCATACTAGCATGCATTTGATTTATATAGTGATTTTACACTAGTTGAAATTTACTAAAATTATGTTTTTCATAGCTAATAAAACCAAAAGGTTCATTTGAAACAATTTTGTTAAATAAGTATATAAATATGTATGCCATTGTATATGAATACAAAGTAATGTCGTATATGAATATGTGTGCTACTGCAATAGTCAGTTACTTGGGTCAAATGTCCCAACATTTGCAGGACAGAATTTGCCAGCTTGTGCCAAAGTCTATTTGGAACAGAACTAGTTAAAAATGAAAATAACCAAAACACCAAGGTAAATCAACTAATTCTATATTGCATTGTGACTTGACGATAGGAAATCATTTGTTACACAACCAAAAATGTGCATCTCACTACAAAGACAATAAATCTGGACCACAAAATTATTTCCAAAATATTTTTAAAACCCAAACCTTATTAAGTTCATTAAAAATGCATTCATTAACTTTAAAACAAAAAAATCTCAACAAAAATTGTTTGAAATTTTTTCCAACTCTGATTCTGATTTCACCTATTCAAAAATTTTTGACTCCACCTATTTAAAATTTTCTGAATCTAATTTCAACTCCAAATATTAAAAATTTTTCAACTACAACTCCCCAAAATTAAAACATATGGCTTTCCCTGGTTTTGGTTCAAAATTTATGTCATTCTGTTGTGTCCTTGGGAAAGATAATAATAATAAAGTGGCATTTTATGGCACTTTTTCTTGCTTGGTTTTCTTGACAAGCAGTTCAAAATTTTAGTGATATCTCAAAAAATTTCAACTGAATGGCAATATCTTGGTATCTTCAAAAGCAGGTCAGAGTAATTGCTTTGAGCACTCAAGAATTATCTGCAATACACTTGAGCACTCAAGAAAACTTTATGGCATTTTTCCTGCTTGGTGGTCTTAGTCTTAGTAAGCAGTTCTAAATTTCAATCATAATATTAAATTTCAAGTGAATAGCAACATCTTGGCATTTCTGCAAGCAGTTTGGGGTAATTGCTTACCCTATGTATTAGTGCTTCCATCACTTTCCTGCAAGTCAGGAGATTAAATACAGAGATAAAATAAATAAATAAAAATATATTTATTCATATCTTGGTCCAGATGGTAGGTGCTTTCTCGCAGCCTGGGCCGTGAGTAAGTCTGTTCATTGATTTTAAAATGACAGACCGAAACCAAACCTACGAGGGTCAGTCAATAAGTAATGAGACTTTTTTAATAACTCAAGTTTGCAATGACTGGTAATCAAAAAATGCTTTTTTATTTTTCAACATAGTCTCCCTCCTTTGCAACACACTTGTTCCATCTTGATATTAGATTGTCTATTCCTTTGGCATAGAATTCCGTGGACTGGGTCCTTAGCCAGTTGCTCACAGCAGCCTTCACTTCTTCATCAGTCTGGAAGTGAATTCCCCTCATACTCTCTTTGAGTGGGCCGAAGAGGTGAAAATCAGATGGTGCAAGGTCTGGGCTGTAGGGTGGGTGTGTTAGAAGTTTCCAGCCTAAATCTTCAATTTTGGCTAGGGTTCTTGCTGCTGTGTGGGGCCTTGCATTATCCTGAAGGAGAATCACACCTCTTGATTGAAGTCCTCTCCGTTTGTTCTTAATGTCTTTTTTCACTTGAGTTAGCAGCTCACAGTAGTTCTCTGAGTTCACAGTATTGCCCCTTTCCAAGAAACTGATAGTGATCGGCCCATTTCTGTCCCAGAACACAGTGAGCATGACTTTCCTTAAACTTTTCTGAGATTTGAATTTTTTCTTCACTGGGGAAGAAACATGCTTCCACTCCATTGATCGTCGTTTCGATTCAGGTTCATAATGAAAGACCCAGGTCTCATCAGTTGTCACTATTCTCGATAGAAATACATCTCCCTCCTTTCTGTATCTGCGTAGTGATGCTCTGGAAGCCATCAGGCGCTGCATTTTGTGATCATCCGTTAACATCTTTGGAACCCAGCGACAGCTGACTTTTGAAAAACGCAGCTTCTCACGCACAATTGCGTACACTGTGCCATGGGAGATGTCCAAGTTTGTAGCAATTTCATCTAAAGTGACCCTTCTATCAGATTTGATCAGGTCTTCAACTGCCTGTACTGCTTCTGGGGTAGAGACATCCACAGGTCTTCCACTTCTCAGATCATCAGTAATGCTTTCGCGTCCATCTTTGAATGCTTGCACCCATTTGTAGAAGTTTGCTCTAGACATACAGGAAGGACCATATTGTCTTTGCATTCTAGACAGAATCTCACATGATTTTACACTCTCTGCCAACAGAAATCTGATGACTCCTCTTTGTTCCAAGCATGAGCTGTTTCCTAGCCTAGTAGTCATTTCAATTTATCGTCACACCTACAGTAATCTGAAAATAAACAAGTTTTGTTGTAAATAAGATGACAACTCCATTCATAATCATCACATAAAATTTCAGTTGCATAACTCCAAGAACACCAAAGTAATTGAGAAAGTCTCATTACTTATTGACTGACCCTCGTACCAAAACAGAAGGGTATCCACCCATTCCGATGTTCAGTGTGGGTCTGCTAATCGGCAAACGTCCTTTTCAGGACGGGGCAATGTTAAGATAAAACTGCCCTTTTCAGGGCACATTGCCAACAAGTTCCAAAGACCCACTATTCTTCAGATGAACATCGAAGGCCTCACTGCAAGCAAGATGAACATTCTTCATCACCTCGCTATGCAATCTGAGGCACTCCTCATCCTACTGCAGAAGACCCACTGCACTGATGCAGAGAAGTTGGTACTTCCAAACTACCAACTAGCTGGGTCTTCTTTAAGCAGGAAGCATGGCCTTGCCATGTTTGTCCACGAGCGACTGAGATACATGCTTTTGGACCAATCTCCACCGACATCAGAGATCGAGTGGTTGTGTGTGGACGTTGATGGCTATAAAACAGTCAACGTCTACAAACCACCGCCAATGCGATTGTGAACCCTGGATCTCCCAGTGTATCCTCTGTCTTTACGCTGGCGATTTTAACTGTCGTCATGCTGACTGGGGTTACGACAACAACAGTCCAGACGGTGAGTGCTTGGCTGGATGGGCAAGTGTTAATTGTCTTGCCCTCCTATATAATGCCAAGGACGCTGCCAGTTTTTATTCTGGCCGCTGGAACACTGGCACCAATCCAGATCTAGCTTTCGCCAGCGTAGGTCCAAACAGTCGCTTACCGAATAAACGTGTCCTTGACAAGTTCCCCAGGTCACAACATTGACCTTCGCTTATTACACAACCAAGGTTTGCTATGGCAGTGCCAAGCATGCCTGTTAAGTGATGGAACTTTCGCAAGGCCAAATGGAGTCACTACATTGCTTTGACGAATAAATTCACAAAGACTTTGTTGCTGCCTGATTCTCTTGATGTGGATGCAGCTTACCAGGACTTCTGTAACACCATTAAGAAAGCAGCCAAAAAGACTATCCCATGCAGGTATCAAAATAACTATATTCCGTGTTGGGATGCAGAGTGTGAATCCCTCTATAAAACCTTTCTGCAGTCTCCTCAGGGAGACAACTCAAGTTTGGCTGCTACAGCTCTGCTTGCCAAACTTGACAGAAAGCAAAGGGATCGATGGTCCGAAGCAGTTCGGAACATTGACTTCTCACACTTTAGTCGAAAAGCATGGAGTATTTTGAACAACCTTACTGGTAGTTCACGACACTCTCCTCGTCACTGTCCGGTTTCAGCCAATGCTATTGCATCTCAGTTGGTTAGAAATGGGAAATACGAGGCTGTTAATCGCAAGTCATCTCGACTTGTCTTTCAAGAAGTGTCTGACCTTTGGAGGGCCACAACACCAGATGCAGTAAATATCTCTGACAATTTTTCACAGAGAGAATTTGCTGCTGCCCTCCAACATTTAAAACCAGGTAAAGCTCTGGGTCCTGATTCCATCTGCTCCGAGCTTATACTCCATGCTGGAGCTGCTTTGAAGTCTTGGTTATGTGACTTCTTTTCTTCCTGTTTGTGCCGACTCAAAATTCCCAAGATCTGGAGAAGAGCGCTTGTGGTCGCGATCCCAAAACCAGGAAAGCCCGTGGGGGACCCAAAGAGTTATCGAACGATATCTCTGTTCTGTGTCCCCTACAAGATCCTCGAGAGGTTTATCTACGCCCGCATTGAACCATTAATCGATTCACTGCTCCCTAAAGAGCAAGCTGGGTTCCGACGCGGGAAGTCAACCGTAGATCAAGTTGTTCTGCTAACCCAGAACATTGAGGATTCTTTTGAGCTGGTGCCATATTTATCGATCTGACAGCTGCTTATGACACTGTCTGGCACCGTGGCCTTACCTGAAAGCTGCTGAGACTACTTCCGGATAAACACATGGTCAAAATGATCATGGAGCTTGTCCAAAACCAAAGTTTTACCCTTACCACCGGTGACAGCAAGCAAAGCAGGCTATGCCGTCTTAAAAACGACATTCCTCAGGGATCGGTCTTGGCTCCCCTCCTATTTAACATCCATAGGTACGATCTTCCTTCCATGATTTCCAGAAAGTTTGCTTATGCTGATGATTTAGCATTGTTGCACTCTTCTGGAAACTGGAAGGACTTGGAGAGGACCTTAAGCCAAGACATGTCCATACTTTTAGCGCATCTCCAGACTTGGAAGTTGAAGCTTAGTCACACTAAGACGGTGACGACAGCCTTTCACTTAAATAACCGAGAGGCCAAACATGAGCTAAAGGTCTACAACAATGGTAGACTTTTAATGTTCTGTCCAACTCCTACTTACCTTGGGGTGAAACTGGACAGATCACTCACATTTCATCACCATTTAGTGGCATTAGGCAAAAAACTATCCTCAGGCGTCACACTGCTGAGGCAACTCGTGGGCTTGGTATGGGGTGCTGGTGCTAAAACACTATGCATAGCCACCTTGTCTCTAGTCTACTTAACAGCTGAGTACTGTGCACCAGTCTGGTGTCGCAGTGCTCACACTCGCCTCATTGACAGTGTCTTGAATGATGCCTTGCGCATAGTTATTGCGGCCCCAGTCCTGTTTGTGTCTGACCTGGAGTGGATACCCTTCAAACGACGACGACGATCTATTATTTGTATTTATGCATCTGACTCACAGGAAATGTTTGAGGGCATTATACTTCAAGCAATGTCCAGCTATTACCTCAATTAATTGTTTAATACTATACATGCAAGCCTTTGAGCAACCAGAAAGGATTCAGATGGGGCAACATCTCTCTTTTTCAAAAATTTTGATTTTTTATAAATACAACAAAAGTAGCTTTCAGCAATTGCAAAGTTAGTATTTTATTTGTTTGATGCTTTTTCTTGTCTACAACTAACAGTAGATAAAAATTTTTTAATTTTATTATTAGGTCAAAGAATATTAAAAATATTCAAGATGACATGAGATTAGAGGTGGTACCTTTGGAAAAGGGCCCCAATTCTTAAAAAATTTCAAAGTTTTAAATAGAGCAAATTTGAATGAAAACCTTCTTTTTAGTAGTTATTTAACTTTCAAAGGTGATAAACACATTTTGAGATACTTTTTTAAAGTGAATATCTTTTTTAACCTTTAGTTGAATATTCTAAAAAGAGCTTTCAAACCAAAACTTTAGTTGATTTGTCTCAAATAAAAAAAACACATTTGAAGTCAATAAAAAGCAAAAACTATTTTTTAGTCATCACTTTAAATTGAAATTCATTCATTTTACTCTTGACCAGTATTAAATAAATCATGTAAAAAATCATCAATATTAAAAAAGATTAAAATATCCTTTTCTTGATCTTTTTTAATATTTATGATTTTTTGTGTGAACTACTGGGTGTTTCAGATAAAAAAAAAGCAAAACATTTCTGCATATCTTGATAGAAGTTTAACCTAATTCTCCTTGTTTTTTCTATTTTCAGAATATCCTTATCTTGACTTTTCTAATTTTTACAAACAGTTAATAATTATTTTTAAAATAATGGTTGTAAAACCCAAAAGAGAAAAGGTGGCCATTCTTCTACGTGCTGGACACAACACTAATGACATCATTGCCTTTGCTGGCACGACTTGTAGCCTCGTCGACACCTTTAAAAAAATTCTAAAAACTGGTGTTCCACTTGACAAGAGGTCCAGGAAACCTAAACCACCCACTGTCAGGACCTCCTTTCTCACCTCAAAAAGAGCATTAAAGTGAGACCAACCAAGTCAATGAGAGCACATGCCAAGGATCTGCGCATCTCCCTTAATTCTGTCCAACATGCAGTGTGCAACAACCTTAATGGCCAGTCCTTCATGAGAAAGTGCATCACTTTGCTCTCAGAGAAGAACATTATGGCCCATCTGAAGCAATGCAGAAGCCTTTTGAATCACCTGAAGCATGCACATCCAGGCAGGATTATCTTTTCAAATGAGAAAAATTTTTGCATTGACCCAGTTTGTAACAGTCATAATGACCAGTACATTCATTTGAAAGGCTCAGAAGTTGATGAGGATGTTCCCACAGCTGCTAAGTTTAATACAAAAACAAAACACCTGGCCTTGCTGATGTTCCTTGATGCTGTGGCAAGCACGTGTGAAGCTTTGCTGCCACTTTGGCTCCTGACCAAATTTTGCCTTTTTGCATCTAACTATGAGAAAGTTCTCTGAAAAACTCTGATCCCGTGGATAAAAGAAGTTGCAGAGAAGCTCAACAAGGACTTTATATTCCAACAGGATGGCACACCAGCCCACACAACATGATTGATGCAGGCATGCCTGAGGGAGGCAGAAGAACATGTGGCTGCCATCGTCCCCTGCTCTATCTAATGGCACATCAAGAGTATGGCCTGTTTTAAGCGTCACAGCAGTCTGACTGCCTTCAAAAGGTCAGTAAACCATGCCTGGTGCAACATGAATAAAGACTTTGTGATCAA
This sequence comes from Diplosoma virens, assembly GCA_963680785.1. Classification (NCBI taxonomy): domain Eukaryota; kingdom Metazoa; phylum Chordata; class Ascidiacea; order Aplousobranchia; family Didemnidae; genus Diplosoma; species Diplosoma virens. The sequence continues at coordinate 40,661,059 of OY796896.1, read as the reverse complement.
GGTATGCTCCAAGTTCAGACCACGACTAGAGGCATACATTGAAGCCAAGGGCAGACTAATTAAATGAATTATTTTACCTTTGTAAACAGCTTATTATGTTTCAATTGTTTATTTTGAAATTAATCTTGATTTGTATCATTTAAAATACAAATAACTATAGAGTTTTTGCTTTTTTTTTATCTGAAACACTCAGTATTTAATAATGATAGAAAATAAAATGAATAAATAAATGAAGTTAAAAAAGTGGCTTTTTCCTCAGATCATTGTATTTTTACTTATCTATTTTTAGGCCATTTAGACAGTAAATCTAACTATATCTTTTATGCATTTGCAAAAAATCAGAGTCTGAGTTTTCAAAAGCAATACTAACTCTGACTTTAGTGTATCTAAAAGAGAGATTCTGACTCCAGCATATCTAAAAAGCAACCCTGTGATTTTCTGCTTTTTTTTTATTGTTTTATAATTAAAAACTAACCTCATAAGATTTCAAATTTAATAGAGCATCATATGTTAATGAAAGATGGTTGCCGTGAATTGTTGTCAGTTTCTTCAAACTATTAATAGAAATTCTTCCCAAGTCTGAAAACATAAGTTCGACTGCTAAAAGTTAATTTACTGAATATTGTTGTGTAAATAACCATGTCACTTTATTGAAAACATATTGGGTATGACATACCTTTTGGGGCTTTGTTTTGATGCATTTGTGCCAATTCCATTGCATGACCTGGGGTTGGCAACAAGCCTCCATTTGAAAATGCCAACTTTAAATCTCTTGAAGCTTTTAGTGAATTAAAAATTACTAAACCACTAGGACCAGGAACACAAAAAGAAACTTTCAAAAAGCAGGTTCCTAAAATGTTTTAGATTTCGTTAATGTTATTTGTCAGAATTATATGACCCAACTCAGTCATCTCTGAAAAACTAAAATGATATAAAGGAAAACAAGTTATTAAAAAAAAGAACTTTGTCAAAAATTTATAAAGGGTTTTTTAAATAATTAGTTATTTCTAACAGTTTTCCAAATTTTCAATTAAAAAATGCATGTACAGGGTGTCCATAAAGTCTCTTTACAATTTAAAAAAAATCATTACAAAGTGAAATGATGAGATATTGCAATGAGGGTTGTTTTATGTTAATCAGTATTTCATAAAGTTTTTATTGACACTAAAATTTATTGTTTCAGATAAAATTTCTTAATTAAAATTTCTTATGTTTAATGATTGAGTTATATGAACTGAACCCCCATAAAATGACTACTCCTCAAGAAAAAGCACAATGTGTATCCTGGTTCATTGAGACAAAATCAGATGTTCAGACCCAGAGAAACTACAGAAGTAAGTATGGAAGAGACCCAGCATCACGTCCTTCAATTCGTTTATGGCACAAGAAATTTATGGAGACAGGGACAGTGTTTGATATAAGGAGGAGTGGGCGACCTAGAACATCTGAAGAAAACATCAAGCGTGTAAGGCAAGCCTATCAATGTTCTCCTATGAAGTCCATCCATACTGCTGCCAGACAATTGGAACTACCACATTCAAACAGTGCACAAAGTCTTACACAAGAATTTAAGATTGTATGCTTACAAAATGCAAGTTACAGTCAATGACATGCCAACTTTTACTTAACAGGGAGTACTCACTTGACAATAATACTATTTATCAAATTAAACCTTTTAAAAACTACAAAATAACCAATAGTACTGACAGAACCACTTTAACTATTTTTTTGCTGCTAGCATGCAAAATTTTCAAATTTTTGACTCGCTCCTGGAGCAGATAATAAAAGATTAAAAAAAGCTTTTTTTGTGTGTTGTCACACTGTCTTCTAATAAAAGCCCATCAAAAAAAAGAGTCAACAACATAAGCATCTGGTAATTGGCAGGCAGGTTGGGCAATGCCACCATTTTGTTTTCTGGCTGAGAGTTATTTTATAGCTTGTTGAGTTACAATTTTGCAGAATTCAGTCAGCAAAATGGCTTCATTTACCAACAGAATGCATTAAATCGAAGTTGTTGAGCATAATCTGTCAGAAAACAACATTTATTTTATCTTCCTATTTATTTTCCTAACTTGCAGAAGAGCATTGGACATATTACACTTAGGCATTTATCAAGCAACAACTGCTTTTAAAAATGCCACAACATTGCTGTTCTGTTGAAATTTTTTATTTGGACTTTTAGTTTTTATTTAGAAATATGTCTGAAAGTTAGAGCAGCTTCTTAAAATTGCCAAGCAAAGGAAAGTAAAGTGTCTTTTCCAAGGATGCAATAAAATGATGATCATGTTAATGTATGTATAATCAATGTACTAGACACTCTTAACTACTAGACCACGGTGTTGGTAGTTTTAATGAAAAAAAAATACTGCTATTTTTCTTTCATAACCCAGCCATTGAGGGCACTTTGCAGTGTTTCCTGATGCCAGTCCCCAGCTGGATAAATGGGAAGAGCTGCAGTAAGAACAGCATCCAGCGTAAATTTTGTAACAAAATATATTTGTCACTCCGTAAATGGGTTTAAAACTCAATCACAATTATAAGACAGAAAATTTCTATTAAAATTAGACCAGTTTTGACCAGTTAAATAAAATTGTCAATTTTACTATGATGAAAAAGGTAATAGATTTCTGTTAAAAGATTTTTAACATTTTAACTTTTTTATTTATAGTGAATAATGTAATAAAAAATATACTAAAACAAATATCACAAAAATACAGAAAATATTCTAGATCAGTGGTTCTCAAGCACTGGTCTGCAGACCAGTGCCAGTCCACATTGGGTTTTCTGCTGGTCGGCAACAATTTATTCCCATTTTATACCTTAAGGAGGCTTGAAGAGTTCAGAAGTAGAACAGTTTCAGAAGAATATTAACAGTAATTATTGATTTTCTTTAATAATTAAATGCTGGATCAAGGCTGAGTCATTCCATGTATAATCAACCAATTTTTAAAAATTTTGTAACCACTACTCCTGGATATTAATAGTTTTAATATATGTTGTAGAGCTTAGAAAAACTTGAAGTTTAATAAAAAATTTTGAAATTATTTCAAGACGTTTTCGAGTTATTGCAATTTTAAGTTTTGACCACTTGATGG